>JACXIT010000166.1:2387824-2536630 GCA_014737525.1 Bombus difficillimus
CACACGCACACGCACACACAAGCGCACACACATGCACACACGAATACATAATATTAAATGATAATTTAGACAGAACTAGATAACTATTACTGTTATTGATAAATGCGGATGTAAATGGATTATTATCTATATGACAAACGTTATAGAATTGTAAAATTAAACGACGTTTCCCTCTAAACATCAAAGCAAACGATATCTATAGATTCTATAAATTGTTATGCCACTGTGTCGTGTGAACAATGTCGCATAAAATCTTCTCGATAACGGGCACTTCTAAGATTATTAATAAACCTTAGATCAGTACGATTCTTTAATCAGTTAAAAAGAACGTGACAGGCAATGTCTATCTCGTACCTATAATCAGAACATAGATGTATAAAGAATAAGAGTTAACGGGGATTTAAAAACGTTCGATGAGAAAACCAGGTGAACTTTGACGAATCCAATCTTTATGAAATTCTTGATTATTAATTTATTTAACGTCGATCTCCCGTCGATACATTAAACCATCGATATTTAATCACTCGATAAATATAGCTTTTTCTTTTTACTTTGACACTCGTTCGAAAACGTTAAAAGTTCGCTTAAAAAAAGAATTACATTTGTAAAAGTCTCACCAATGGAATGGAACGTTGAACGTTTCGACTTAAGGATAATGTTCATAATGGGAAAGTAGATGACCTAGAACAAAAGTACCGTGGAATAGTTTTGTTACTATGTAACACAGGACACTCGTAAGGATTACATTATTCGACCGGGCGAATTTCCGATGGCTCGCTACAAAACTTTCACAATCAGAGATAATCAAAACAAATCCGAATACGTACTCTGTAGCGTAATGAAAGAACTCTTAAACACGTATGTACATGTATGTACATGCGTGTAGATGTATACGTGTAAAGTGTCCAATTCTATTTAACATTGTTTAATTTAACGTTCCTTTAAAAAAAACGTTAGATCTTGTAACAATAAGCGTGTCCGACAACAAAGTGATTTCACATGATTTATATTTATATTACGTACGTTGTAATTACATGTACTTAGTTAACGTTATGTTTCATTTGAATTTATTTATCGCAATTACGTACTTCATAATCTTTAATTGTATTATATCGAAATAAAGCAATCAAATATTTTCAACGTATTTTGCGTTATAAATCTTTAATTATTTATTCTGTATATCGCAGACGTTGTTTCAATGATTCGTAAAGATAAATTTAACACGTCTGAAATTTTCGTCTATTGATAGTAAAAAGAAACGATCGAGAGCAAAAATTTAATCAATTCTTTCGCAAAGTAAAACATAACTTCGGAAGAATAATCGATAAATTTGTATATTCGTACTTGATGCAAGGTTTGTGTTATCGTAATTATAATTTTTCAGTTATGTATGTCTGCAAATCAATAAATTGGCGATGGAAAGCAAGCTTCTTTTACTTTCGTTTTATTTGTGAATTTATTATATTTTATTTATGAAAATCCGCGCGCTAATCTTAAGAAGTTCGAATTTATTCGATTCACCTAACAATATCGATCTAATAAGAAGCCTAAAACTAATCGAGCTAAATTATCGAATATTTCACGTAGTCACCGTTTACGTAGAAACGTTGAAAACGAATGCAGGCAGGTGCTCGATCTATGGGAAGGTACGTGGGAAACGTACATCAACGGAATAAGCGTCGTATACTTTACAAAACATGGAAAGCCTGAAATCCATGCGACGCACGATTTTCTTTTAATGTTTTGAATCACCATAACTCGAGAATATTTCATCGGTATGATACTCCAACTTAGGTCGTTGAATCTCTAGCGATCTGCGCTGTATTTTTTTATGAAAATGAAAACGGTCGTGTTCCAGTTAAAGATCCCGGTTAAATTCACGAAACGAGTATACAAAAGTGTTTGAAGCGCGTTATACATATTCGTTATAAAACCTAAGAACCTTTAGAGAACGAGTTTCATTCGTTAGAAAGAAGCTTAGATTTTCAAAATGACGTATAACGGTTAGTGTCGTTCAATTTTCAAATTTTCAGCAACGCAACGGTGAAGATGAACAACTGTTAAAAATTAGAATTTACTTGTGGATCAGATTGGAAATTTCGAGCAGCTATCTCGATTAGAAAATCGATACGTTATCTATTTAAGATTACGTTTAAGACGTTCGAAAATATCTATAAATTATAATTGCGCGTGGATGCGTGTGCACATGAGATACGAACGAATGAATTTGCGTGATAATTGTACATTCGTAGCGTGCGACCACGTTCCTTTAACATAGTTAAACTTAAGCGGAATATTATCGATCACAAATCATCAGCTGGTTGTGAGTAAATGTTAACTATATATCCACCGTTGACGTGGAGATTTAGATGTACGATGTCAGCAATTAGACCGAGTAGTTTACACCGATGCAAGAATTACGATGCGTTGATCGATTGTCAGAGGAAATCCTTAAATTATAACAAAGCACAAAATCGATACAATCGCAATGATTATGATCGAGGGCACCTTTTGTTATCTTAACTTAAAGTTATAGCCGTAAGAGCTTTTTTACTTTACCGTGAATAACTGGGTTATAACTTTATCCTCTTCTTTAAATTACACGCTCAAAGTTATACGCGGTATTTCATTTAAATGATGACATTTTACGAGGAGAAATAACAACCTCTTATTAATCGTTGTACTTAAAGAAACGTAATTGTTCGAAATTTTTGAATTGGTTGCGATCGAGATATACGTTTACCGTAACTTTCAGATCAAAAAATCCGCTTGATATCTCTTAAGGTTGCTTCGATCAAGAAACGATCATCGTAAATATAAATTATAATCTGATCGGAATTTCTTCCAATGATATCGCATAAAACTGGATAGCATATCATTTTGATAATTATCACGGATCAATAATTTTCCTAACGGACAAACGTTAGGCATCGTGCGTGAAATGATACAATGTAATAACTTCTGCATTAACTTTATCGCAACGTTCCATGTAAATATCGTAGAGTTACTATTGAGATTGTGAAAAGTGGCTCGCAGGATTGAGTCAAAGAACATGCAAGGGAGACGATACGTACGTTCTGTAGCGTGTAATTGCGATCTCACTCGTTATAACACTGTATGTCATCTTTGATTCAATCGAGTACTTCGATGTCGCATATGTTTTTATAAACTGGTGAGAAGCAAATACGACGAAGAAAAGAATTTCCTTGTTCAAGAATAATTAAGAAAGAAGGCCAACGTCTATTCAAATATCAATTTGAATGCTATACATTAATCGTTAATGCTGTCTATTATCTATCAAACATTTTATATCTTTTCTCTCTCGATCTGTATACATTAAATAGAAAATATTCTTCTGTAACTCGTTTCGATTGTTATTGCAATTACCCGCTTCCTCAATTATTTTCTAACGTTTCCGTCAACCGCTTTTTTCTTTTCTCTTTTACCGAGACTGGTCAAAAAACGAGAACTCGTCGGTGTCGTATACGCAACCGAGTACATACTCGGACAAATTACAAATACGCGAAGATGATAACGAACGTGGTAACATTGTATTGCTGCTGACTGAAAACTTTCACGTAGCTGCGCCAGTAAAATTGAATGCCGCAGCACAATTAAAAATACCAAGCTAAACATCGTCCAGAAATAAGAAAAAATATTTTTTTCTCCGTTGTCGCGTTTAAACGAATCCGACGAGAATAGCAGCGGATGCTCTTTAAAGAAAACTTCCATAGATTATTGCACCTCGGTTCTTTTTCCCTCTTTCCATAAAAAAAAAAAAAAACGTCTTTTAACTTTAGCTGCTTTTAAAACTAATGGCAGTATCGCTGTTTTCAAAGCGATTTCAATAATTCATTCGGCCGAACACACTGTCTTACGATGTTTTCTTTTCACGATTTTCACATTTACCTACCTACATAGCATTGTTTTATACACGGTACGACTCTTCGTCCGTGTGTTTTTATTCTTATGGAGCCACCTATTGTCCGCGATTCCGATTGCTACGCTGTTTTTCCACGTTTCCCAGAATACGAGTATCTTAAAATCGCTACAATTAATTATAATCGATTATGCTATAAAATAAAAAACTTGGTGTCGGCAACGCGATTATAAGAATTTGATACCTCGATTTGTAATCTGCTGTTTGGCGGATGTTGAAATGTCGCGTACTAGCGGCAGTTCTCTCCTTTTTAGGAAAAATGCGTTCGTTCGTTGTACCCGCGTTCGACGACGCGACTGCTGCGTGATTTCTTTTTTTTTTCTTTTTGCTCTCGCCCGCATCAATAAAAATTTCAATTTCTTCTTCTCCCTAATAACGCCATGTATAAATGTTAAAGCAACAGTTCTGTCGGTGGTGCTCGGCCAGCCGTAACCACGCGAAACAAACATTTTTATAACTTGTACGTTAATGAGAACAGTCGTGAATGTAATAGACATGAATTATACTTACTGCGGTATTAGCTCGAGAGCTTAATACGAACGAGTAACGGCCATTGCAATTATATTTTCTGCATTATTTTACGCCTGCTGGAAAACGTATGGTGGCAACAAAAGTATAGAGAGATTATGCTTACGGTTTATTTTCATGCAAAGCGTATGGATTACGGAACATAATTTTCCAACTTTAATCGAGTTATCGAAGGAAATAATAACGACGAGCCTAATTTTACTTTGGCGAATTCCGCGCGAATATCGTCAATTGCTCGAATTTCTGTTGTAATTGTTTAATCATTTGCTCCGTGAACTTTTCGATTAAAGAATTTCTATTAAACGATCTGTTTGAATTCGCCCAGGCAGTGTATAGGCGTGTCCTAATATTTTTATTCAAACATATTTTTGATAAGTAGCAAACTACTTTTATTTACCTAACCGTTTCGATTACGTTTCCTATCTATTTTGCTCTAGTTTCTAAATAGTGGCGTATGATTCCGAACGCACGGTTCCTATGCGAACGCAATTGTAGGTTCGGGTAATGACAAAACCAATTAGTATAATAATTTAACGCGCACTGCTTACCGCACTAGCACAATTTACGCGTAATTTTCCTCGGCCGATAACCTGGTTGCCTCGCTGCTGTGTCGCTACTTTACAGCTTCGTTATTGTATCGGTTCGTGTGCCAGCAAATATGGACTCTGTTACGGGGATAGAGAGGTACGTACAATGTTCAATCTATGCATCCGCCTAACACGATGTCAGGGCGAATTTGAAAATCTGAATATCACGTAAGAGTCCTGGCCAATGCATGGAATATCGGAAAGCAGACGAATGTAACGTAGCAATGGAGTAAATGTATAGAAGCTTATGATTTCGTTGTGCATTTATACGATACATGTAGAACAACGGCATAACGCGATTCATTCATAACATGGCCAACAGTTAGTTTAGTGTATCGTGGTGTTGCGTGTTTGCGTTTGAAATGATGCGCACGGTTAGAATCGCCGCATTTACTGACAGCTTTTTGCCCCTTGGTTCGTTAACATTGTCAATACGCGTTGCTGCCTTTGCACGTTCTGGCAGAAATCATTACATCGCATTGAAATGGAAGATAATTATAACACAACTGTTACCGATCCTTTGAATGCCCATATTGATCAGTTTGCGAACCAAATCCCTGGATTACAATGGTTTTCGTATTATATACATCAAAGGGGGTTGCTTGGCGTATTGAGCCTCGAAATCTCTACCATAACTATAACGGTATAAGATTTCATTATTATTTCCGATTGTGTTAATGTACCTACCATTACTTGCTGCTAATATCGTTTATTATTGCAACAACCGTTAATTAATTAAGAATAATTCCCTTCGAATACGATTAAATTAAAGTAAGTTGTTATTGTAGCTGCTCGGTCTCTTTGGATATGTGTAATTCTTCCACCAGCTAATATTTTTCTTTTTCTTTTTTTTTTTTACGTACTACGTACCTTCGTTACTTTCTAGGAGATGTTTAATTACGCTAATTATCTTCCTCTTTGCGTATCTTCTTGCTTTCCTTATCGGCATTCATTAACGAAGTAAATTAATTTCCATGGTTAATAATAAAAACTTGACCAGTGAGGTATATTTACATGTAGAAGTGCATGCTACGTTAATTTCGACGATGACTTTTAGACGAGCAGAATAACCAAAGTCAAAAGACAAACATCCTTTATCTACGGTAATTTAACTCTCCGACATGTGTGTATCTTTTCAAAGTTTCACTCTTTCGATACTACGCGGAAGATTATCGTAAATGAAAGGAAGTTTTCCGAACTCAAATTTTCTATGTTTATCTTATCGGAACGTGATACGTTGTACGACGAAGCAAAAATGCAAGAGACAGTTTTTCATTGAAATTCCGAATTTATATCCGACGACATCGTTCTTCGTGCAATTCGTCGTGCGATGAGATATACGTACGAGTGATACTATAGAAGTGGGAATTTCTTTTGCGATTCTCGCTTTTTAACACTCTTAAAAACGTTAAATTTGTATTATATTTGCACAGCAGAGGAAAATAATAACCGTAACATCGCAGGCACACTACGATGACCGTCGATTTAATTCATGTGTATCCAAGAATTATCTTTTATACGTGAAATTCTCAGTCCTCTGCCATGTCACAGCTACAAAATTTATTCTACGATCCACGCTCGGTGAATGAATTTCAAGCTATTCGTTGATTCTTCTTTTTTTTTACATATATTTTACGATAGACATATTTATCATTCGCGTTTATTTGTACTTTAATCGATTCTATTCTATCGACAAAAATTATCTACGGTCTTTGTCGTCGCTTTAACGTCTGAGACCCGTGTGAAATTATTTCTAAAGAGAAAAACGATATCTATGATATTAGGAAAGAAAACGGGCGAAGCAAGTGAAAATTAATCGAGCGAAGCTAATGCGCTTTTTACGTTTTGCGGCCATTTTTTGATTAGCTGACATTGAAAATTCTGTGACAATCACCTGTTGCAGTCAATTAGCTTTTCAGTCCTCTGGTTCGTGTTTTATTCCAAGTTTATTAGTTTTGACAAATTTTACTTAATGTAACGCAAATGTAACATGGGCGTTCATTTTAATAATATGGTAAATCAATCGTAATTTGCTCGAGAATTTTTAGCATTTTATAAAATTCTCAGTTCTCTGTTAAATAATAATAAGTAACGATAAAATATGATAGAGCATTGAGACCTGAGTACTCAGGGACCTGACAAATGTTTGTCGACTGTATTTATATTACATAGATACTTCAATTTTACATCAAATAGATACCGTAGGTAAAGTTACAATTCAGTCTTTATCAGATCGCGTTTCGTTATCACCGATGGATGAACTAGAGCTAAATGTATCAAAATTCTATCCTTTTGTATTTTGTTGATTAGCCCACTTATCCGTCGTTTAACTAATTAATCGCTATTCAAAACACGGATTCAAAATGCAAAGCAATGGCCTTTACCTAGATCGCTCTATGTTCATGAATAATTTCGGCACTTTGACTTGTAGTTCGCACGATCGATCGATTGGACGTATTTTCAAACGTACTACATCGTACAAACGTATCTCTGAAACATCGTACGCGTAAGGAAATTGCGGTACAGGTCATCGGTCAACACCGAACAAAGTAGTCTCCATTACGAACCTGACTTCTTTTTACGTCCTAACTCTCTGTACATTTGTAATTACGAAAAATTTAGAGTCAAAGCGTCGTGCTTCGTTTCGCACAGTGTAGTATACCGTAAGAACGGCGAGACGTGATATAGCGCGCCCCAATACCCACGCCACTTTTATGTAATTAAGTAACAGCCATAATATCATACGAGATCAAAGGAATGGATATCACGGCTGACGTGAACCGCAATCGGAGAAGCAACTTTGAACAGCCGCCGTCATTCATAGCTTTTAGTTCGCACAAACCTTACGAACATCGCACTGCAACGCAGAAATCTAATGAACATTCTTTTGCATGCATTTGGCGCTTCGTTGTAAATGTTCAGTTGGCAAATGTCTCTGTACAACGCGTACACCAAAGTAATGAGAACAAGTTGGACCGTTATTAATTGTAATCGCAGCCGTGCACGCTTTTAATTAATGCTCTTTTAATTAAGATCATAATTATGAGTCGCCTACCACAGATGCTGTCCTATGTTCAGTCGTATAAGAATCTCTACGATGCTCTTCCCCTTTTTGTGCTCCTTTTTTAGCGCTTTCAAATCGCCTTAAGGTATATTAACTTCCAAGGATGTACGTGTCTCTCGTTTTAGAAACTACACGCGAGAACTCGAGGATGCATCTAGCTGCAACTATCTGCAATTCGATTGGCGAATGAAACGCATCGAATTACACAGCGTATCGTTATTGTTCGTCGCATACGCGGAGAATGATTTTGTTATAACCGTGACGATATCTCCGACGTAAATATTTTAACTTGGAGTAACATTACGAAGAAAATTGGGCTGTTTGAGCGATAGTTGTTGAAACAACTACAATTACAATTCAAATATTTAATATTTCTATTCCTGCGCTGTGAAATATATAGACACGTGTATATTAAGCGCACGCTAAACGTAACATCGACTGTTCCCATAGACGATGGTAGTTCCATTAATCTAATTTAATTAGCTCTTCAAACAATAATCCACCGCGCTATCCGCGCAAAATTACGAACATTACCTGTTCTTTCGCAAGTAAAATATTTCTTTTAGAATAAGCGAAATACGAATGCGTAATTCTTTAACGAAATAATTTAACGGACGAATGGCTGTTTCGTTGAAAGTATGTATATCGTTTTATCGTCAAATTCGTTCACGTTTCTTGGGTAATCTCGTATCGCGTACAAAGGAAAACAGTTTCGCGGAACAGTTTTCAAGAGATTTCAAGGTAAAAAGGGCCACTTGCGTAAGCACGCGTTATTCATATAACTCTGCTTCTCGATTCTCCTATAAACAGGAAACAAAGAGCAGAGAAAATGGTATTATACTCTGCATCGGGCCAAGTACGTATGCAAGTACCCTGTCTAAGATCGTGATTCAATATCTCGAGTCACTGCGATGTACAGAGCGAGGAAGGCAACGAGCAGTTTGGTAAGCGGACTGTACGAGGGACAGAGCAACGCTTTTACGCCAGAACTTTGACAACGAAAATTTATCTGGTAACAGAGAAGAGATAAAGAAATAAAACGGAAAGAAATTTCTAATACGACAATAGCACATGGATACAGTAAAATATCCGCTCGACATGTTTTAATTTCAATTTTATCTCAACGGCCTTGTTTAATTGTAACGCATACTGTACAATTGTAGGCACGAGTAGCGATTAATAAATGAAATTAATTTTACGAATCCCGAAAAATTCAGCAAAACATAGCGCGGATTTTTGTTGTACGCGCAAACGTGTATCGTTATGTTGCTCCCATACGCTTCAATTATTCTGTATATTTCGATTTTCACGAAATAATAAACATTATTCGAAGAATAAACGTTATTATAGCGGAGAATTTTCGTTGAGAACGCGTTGTTGCCGGCGTATGAAACGCACGTGGTGCTCAAGTATTTCGTTGTTTTTAGTTTCTAGAGCAGCAAATCGCAAACTAACAAATTAGTAAGTTAGTTTTATGCAATTGTGCGCTGCGTGATACGTGTGCAATTTAAACCATTTCGTGCATCCGCACTCTGGCAACACTCATATTGCTTGTTCTCCCCAGATACTTCTGTTATCGCGGGATTATACAGAAATTACTCCCTTATAATTTATAGTTGTGAGTATTTGTATTCACGAATTTGATACGCTCTGTACACGATTGCGCGTATAAAAATTGGAATCTATTTTTTGCGAGGATTACTAGCTACAAAAAAAAAAAAAAAAAAAAAGAAAGAAAGAAATAAACGAATTAAATGAAAATCGACTACCGAACTACTTTAAACGAATTGCCTTGATTTTAATCTAGATAAAACGATATTGAATAAA
The DNA here is from genome assembly GCA_014737525.1 of Bombus difficillimus. Lineage (NCBI taxonomy): Eukaryota > Metazoa > Arthropoda > Insecta > Hymenoptera > Apidae > Bombus > Bombus difficillimus. Next base: position 2,397,771 of record JACXIT010000166.1, read on the forward strand.
CGATGGACATTTTAACGTCTATCATCGTGGATTAAAGTCAAATATGGTCCCGAATACGCATGAGATTTAACGAAATGAATGATTTATCAAGGTATCGTGTAAAATATGTATATAACGATTAAAACTTTCTTAATTACTACATGTGACACGAATCTCTGATTGAACGACGAAGCGGACTAATATTCGTATATTAATTTTCCTCTGGTGTATTTGCGAATGTGTCATAAAAAAAAAAAAAAAATATTGTTCGCGAAACAACGCCGATAAATCGAATGATTTTTATCGATGTTGCAAACATCGCGCGTTCACCGCTTTAAATTTTGACTCTGGATGAATAAATGTTATTATCTCGTGGATATTCGACACGCTGAACTAGAAAATTTTATGCGAAAGAGATCAACGTAAATCGTGTTTTCTAGAGGAACGGAATAATTGACGCAGACACGAAGGTTAATTATAATATGCGACTTCCTCGTTCACCTTCACGTTCGTTGCGATATACGTACACATGTACGATACATACGTAGATGCGTATACGATGTTTTTAATTAAATTTTAATTAATTAACGATATTGATATTTTTATTATCGTTATTTAATACGTTTTATAATTAACTATCTCGTTACTCGCGTTACTTTTACAATTTCATTTATAGTAACACGCGCGTACAATCTTCGAATCAATCACCACTCGCTATCGGCTAGTAGAAACTACTTCGTCTACTTTATTATCACGTCACGCGAATTCCTTCGTCCTCGCTTTCTCTAAATTACGATGCCGCAATTATTTACTACGAATCGCTATGCTATTTCACAATGATCAGCAATTAGTCATTAGCGCGTTGCGACAAGCTCGCTATAACGACGTGTCGTTTTAACGTTTAAAACACACTTGTGTCCTTGATGCGCGAATCTGTGCTTACCCCTGATGAGTACTGATGACACATCTTTTGATACGTAATGCAGTGCTTACGGTTAATGCCGCATCTTGGCGGTTTAAGCTGACTTTATTACCAAAGCTACGGTACGTAAGTTATTGCTTTGTTTAGAAATCGGTTGCGAAGTTTCCAAATTAACTCACGTCGCAATATAAAATGCTATAATTGGCACGATCGATCTTAATCTTTTGCAATGGAAACATGACGATCGCCTGCAAACGCGAATGCAAAATAATTTCAGAACTATAGGATAGTATAATAATTATTTCTCAATTATAATTAAAATTCAGCCAAATCGTTCCAAAAAGCAATCAGTGCTACGATGGAAATTCGAATTAACTGGGTGGAATGAATATTGTCGATTAATCGATTTAAACATCTCATCTGTCGATATCCATATTAATTCAAATAGACATTAAACACATAAATGAATACGTAACTTAACGAACGAATTTATTTCCATCGCAAGTTGATCGCACCATTGCAAAATCCATATCCAAGAACCGAGCTATTTAGAAATTATCGTACGAATTACGAAATGGAGAATGCGCGAAAAACGTGATTGAAATTTCGAAACGCGTATGTATACAATTAGCGGATACAGATAACACAAAGCGCTAAGCGGAAAATTTAAGAAACGAGAAATTCAGATCTGAAATAAAACGCTGCCTAAGGTTCGTTGTTTTTCGCAGTATTTTTATGGTTCGCATAGGCCTGCAAGAGACACCTTTTTTATTCCTATATTTTAATTTTGAGCAACGATAGCGCAATACGCGTCTTTTACTATCTTTTTTCTTTAATTGGTTTGTTACGTTAATTGCCCCTATCGTTTGTCGTTCTTGGACGAAACACTTGACAAACGAGGAAAGAGTAATTGCTGATGCAATTGTGAAGAGTTTCCTCAAACAAATAAAAAGGTGATCTGCCCTTAATTAGAATATCACGATATACTCGAATATGATCTAAAAATACGTATAATGTAGAGAATTTATAAGATATAATTTTATTTACCACCCTAAACGATGGGAACGTATTTGCGTTTAACCATCCACATTTACCATCCTTTATAGACTTAAATAAATTTGCATATCGTTTCAAGTGTTCGTCCAGCGGATATTATATTTCTTAAATCTTTGTCGCAGAGTTTGAGTTACTTTAAACACTTTTAACGGGATTAAATTTAAATTGAATTACTCGGCTATTTAATAAAGTATCATCCTTTTCAAAACGTGTGTTAACGAATTAATTTTATTTCAAGCTGCGCAACAAATAGTTACGTCAACAATTTGTTTATATAATAATTTCGTTGTAACAGAATGTTCCAGGTTTTATATAATTTCAACCATACTTTCGCCGAGATTTTATTAAATGTTTTTTCACGCTGAACTTTAATATCTCATTTCGGCGTAAAGCGAAGTGTGTTTAAACCATCTTGGCATCTCCATGAAAAATGTCGATTAATAAATCCATCGTATGTAAATTCGTATGCTAGCAGACTGTACAACATTCACGATTCAACCGCATACATACTGTCTGATTACGATATTCCTCGGAGAGCATTAAATTTCATTTCAGTGGGTAAAGGAGAGAGACGAGCGTGAGGTTTGACGTGCATTATAACTGTTTATACCGTGCAACTTCTACAATTCCTGTTACCGAGTTCGCTGTTCGAATGTTAACGTATTAATCGAGAAAACGCAAATATTTCAACTCGCATTATTTAATAAGCTAATGTAACGAATGGATTTGTTTCGATGGATTATGCGATTTTTTTCATAATATCGCATATTAAATTTATCATCGTCCGATCACTCTGTTTTGACGAGTATTTAACATCGTTATATCTTTGTTACATTTTCTCTCGTTTTTTTTTATTAGTAAGCGAAATTAATACTACATATTTTGCAACGACTTGATAATTTAACGAAGATACATTTTAACGTTGTTACCAGCTGCACTAGTTCAGATGCGTTCGATCAAAGATTTCATTGGTAATTCGACTATAACTGTCATGATTTGTGTCTGAATTGTAATCGATCAAATATATTAATGCGAGAATAGTCAATTATGGCACTATTAATTAGCTGTAATTGCAACTGCCATTATCCTAGACCTTCCTCCGCTTCTAGGATAGGTCGAATATATCGAATATATAATAGACAGATCAAATATGACAACGCGATATATCATCTATGACGAAAGGAAATTTTACTACTTAACGTCATTAGTAAGCGTACGAGAAGCAAGTAAAATTTAAATTATACAAATTCTCTTCGTGTAACAATTTGAGACACGCAACTTCTCTTGTTTCGTAAGATCTAAATTTCTCAATAAATTTGTACTCCTGCGAAATATCACGTTATATCTGATATATGTGGGTGTCCGATCAAAACTACGACTTGCAAATATTATTCAGAAAATTAGATTTGCAGGAAAAAAATGATTGCACGAACAAACTAAAGACAAAGTAGGAAAAATTGAAAGCATCAATTGTGGAAAGTAGACTAACCGTGAATGGTAATCGACGTATAATAATTTCCGAGGAATTGCGGTGGAAGAGAAGATAAAATTTCGAGGGTCGCTCTTCCCATTGTCAGAGAAGAGAAATCCTTTCCACAAATTCCTTGAACACTATACTTGGAGATCACAAGCAGCAGGTTCGCAGGCGTTACATAATTAGAAAATCGCCCCAAATTTTCCGCCGCCCTCTTATACATACTCTATTCGTACTTTATAAGTTTCTAAGAATGCCTTTAAAAAAGAATTACGGAATATTCGCTTTCGCAAATTTGCTCACTCTATATAGCGCATCTATACAATTTTGTTTCTAATTAAAAATAAATGGTATAAATTCCGATATTCCCAGATACGTAATACCTCTCGGTTGGCGTATAATCCGGCCCATAAGCAGGATTACGCAGGCATAGGTATAGTTAACCGAAACGGACGAAATCCTTTTCTTTCTATCGATTTGGATGGTACAGGTGCCGACGGACAAGTTGGAATATGCGATTCAATTAGTCAATTAATGGTAGGTGCACGCCTCGCTCGGCTAATACTAATAATACATTTCGCATTACGGGAATGGGGATCGTGGCGCTACTGCATCTAATAACAATTCGCCAGGAAGCGCGTCGTTTTCAATCAGGTGCAGGTAATACGCCGGATTACGGCCGATGTCGGCGCTAAACCGATGTTCGACCCATTTTTCCTGTCCGTGGAGCAGCCGGTGAGTTCAGCAGGGGCCAACGTAGTTCAATGAATATATTAATTGAATAATCCTAAGGTTTCAGCTACTCAAAGACAGCCACTTATCCGGCCTCTCCTGTCTCCTCTGCAGCAGTCGGGTCTCTGCTCGTGTTATATATGCAAATTCCTGGGCGAATTCGATGTAATAGCCTCTCTTCTCTCCTTCGCTCTGTTCTCCCTTTACCCCTTTCAACCGCGCCTCTCTTGTCTCCTCTCTTTCTCTCCGGGGAGCAATGGGTTAATGCGAGCGCAGTTAGGCGGCGCCGACCCCAATTCGCCGTGCACCCCCGCAAATTCATTAAGCAATTGTGATTTCATCCGCCACCACTTTTACGACTGGTCCACTTTTACGTTCTCTCGTAAACCGACTTCTCGATGGCTGCGTAAGTACCGCTTTCATCAGCGATACGGCGCGGACTTGCAGGATGAGCCCTTTTGGGCGACTTTGATCGCTGCCATTTTCCATCCTGTCGAACAACGTTTTCGAACAGTTAACAGCGATCGTGAACAGACGTTTTATCTCAACTGGCGGAAATTCGAAGCGGGACAGTTTGCTTCTCGAGAACGTCCGATATACTCGTACCTACGTAGAACGTAGAACACTCGAGGAAAGAAGAGAAAATGCCTTTATACGACGTTCGCGATCGAGTTCTCAGCTACAACGAAAACGATTCTTGCCCCGTAGAATGATCTCGTTCTATCGTATCGGCTCGGCGCGAAGAAAGAAATCTCTGTTCGACGAAAAATTGGAAATATACCTAGCCTGTATGGAATTAACGATTCGCCGTTCGCCATTTACCTATGATACGTCGGCCGATGTGTTACCGAAAAGAAGATTTATGAGAAACGTAGATCGAAGAGACGTAAGAGCGTTAAAGAACAACAACACGTTCGTAATTTCAGCGGATACAGCAACTCGTATCTTGGCAATTACAAGCGGCCGGTTATGGTCTTGAGCCACGAAAGCACTTCATTTAGCCGTAGTTTCCAACTTTCCTTACAAAGCTTTCAAATCCATATACTTCAGGAGCGTATACCTCGGTTCGCGAGCTCATTTGTAAGATGCCTGGGAAATTTTCGTGCACGTTAATTCTAAATCACGCGCGTACGGATGATTTATTAGATAAGTACGATCGTTTGGATTCTGTTAAATTAAATATTTTTATAAGATAGCGTGACCAGCAGAGTTACCTGAGATATTTGTGCAAAATAAAAGCGGTAAGTTTTATCGTTGCTACGATAATCGTTGAGGTCACTGAAAGCTGAAAATTGTAGCGAAAAAGCGACTGTTAATAATAAATGGAGCTACGAATGTGCGATATAATACATAAGAAACGGTACAGTAGTAAACTACACCGTGAAACATTGCGCACGTACTCTATAACGCGTAATGGAATCTTTAAATATGTAGCAATCCGACAAATGCGGTGCTAACCTAGTTAGCAGATCAACGCGATCACACCGTTAATTTCTCGGTCTCTCATTAAATATTTCTTATACTAATTTTAACTAAATACAGCTTATAACGATTGCAACAAATTTTACGTCGCTATTCTCTGCGAATACATATTTTTAACAAGAAAATTAGGTATCCACGAAACAGCGTGTTTCGTTAAATAATAAATAAATTTAAAAGTAAATAATTTTTGTCTCGATAAATTCTGCCTTCTGGACGGAAGAATAAAAAACAAATTAAACGACAAATTCCTTTCAAGTTGCGCGGTGCACAAAGCAGAAAAGACGCAAATACCTTAACCTTAACCATTGGTCTGTATTTAAAGTTTAATTTGCGCGCGTGTTCGATAAAATTACATGTTTTTGCTCTTAAAGCGCATCGCTTGGAAACTAATTGGCACTGATAAAAATGTCCACGCGTAACGTTACGCAATACGCGGAAATATTTCCCGTCTATTCGCGTTTATCTTACACATTCACGATCGACTGTCTTTAAAGTAACTTTAAGTAAATATGCGAAGTAAATTACAGAAAAAAATAATATTTCTTAACATTTATTTGCGTCCTGATCAAGGTAAAGTTGGTCATAAATTTGAAAGGTCAAGGAATTCGTTTCCATTAACCGATATAGCTCTGCATAGAGAGACTGAAAGCATCTCGCTGCACCAAGAGAACAATGAAAAGACTCGTCAAACTAAATTTTCAATTCTCCGGTAAAATTACGCTCCGCCTGTACGATGACCGAAGCCTGAGTTTCCTCCAACGCAACGGTTGGAATTATTCTACAAATTGCTCATTTAAAGTGCAGAAACGTCAATTTCAACGGCACTCTTGCTTCCGTTACAGATAATAAAGCAATTGTAAGTACAGAATGAAAGTGAGAATCGTCGTTCTAGTTTTCTTATTTCGCTTTGATTAATTTCTATTTTACCTCGAAACTAGATCGAATCTAAATTCTTGTTCCTTCCAGCGTAATAATCGCGATAGCGTCGTAGTATAAATCCATTTTCCCCTTTTCGTTTGAAACGAACTGCTAAGTTAAAAGATGTTTAACATGATTTTTCCAATATCCATATCAATTTGCGAAACAGCCGAGTGCGTAACTATATATGCAATTGTTGTGGTGGAGTTCGTAGTACGGCGAAACGCTGTATCGTGACATTTATTCGCCTGGTAGAATTTCGGTTACCCACGGTGACCACAGGTTAATTCAACGCACGTGAGTGTAAATACGCGGCGTGTTTAAAAATCTCTGTCATTCTACGGCTTGAATCGATATTTCGTTGCGTATCTATTATTCTGTCGACCGAATGAATCACGGAAAAATGTTTTCAGTGATTCGACAAAACGTAGATTTCAAAGAACATAGAAAGTGTCGATATTGGTCGTGGATTTACCGCATGCCAGTGTTTCTCTACACGCTACGTCTATACGCTACACTATACAATACTCCATACTATAGTGTACGCTTTATAACGAAGCGATGCACGATCCATATCCGCAGTTTCCATCCATCGAAATCAGCGAACAAATTTTATATTTTTAGAAACGATACGGAATACCTGGTCTTAATTACTAAACTAAATACGTATCACGAATATTGCTTTCTTAAACTATGATTCGTTTCTTGAATATCTTTCCTGGAAATATTCCTAAATAGAAATTTTCACGAAGCTTTTCGTAGAATGTTAATTACCTTTGTTTATTCCGAAACGTAGAAACATATCGAATAAGGATCGATCGGAGACATCAGAATCACTATCGGTTATCCGCATTGTTACGTCGCGTAAGATGGTCAGCGCGACGTCCCTTATGGTCTGACCGCCCAGGCCCCGCACAGCTTCATACCGACCCCAATGGGCCTAAGGAACCACCATAAACCGAACCTTTTTTAACTTTCTTTCAATTTATATAAGCAAGTTAGGTCTATAGCTGGTCCTTAAAACAATCCTTGGGTTTATTCCACACTCGGACAAATTACGGAGAAAGCAGGCATCTGCCTAACGGCAAAGCAGATGTTTCCAAAAGACAGACACCCAAGAGCCACGTTGGCAGGAAAACTTTCTCCTCATATTTTCCTCATTAACGTTGACGATAACCAATGAGCATCGCGGATCGTTACCCTCACCGTTCTACCGAGAAGTGTGAAGAGCGAATCCGCATTCCTAGTTCAAAAGGGCACACCCACACGGAGCTTTCCTCCGTAGGAACGCGAGACGTGTCCTCACTGCCGATTCTGCCTTGCAGTCAGACACAAGTCAATCAACTTCCTGAGGACAGTCATTCCGGCCCTTCAGGCAGTCACAATTCAATCAAACTCGCAGTCTTCGAGTCAACGTTCGTCAGTCAACGGTCTATACTAAAAGTTTTTACTCTTCACCGCTAAAATAGTCAACACGTGTCTGTATCGGGTCTCTACCCTCACATCAATCGCGTATTCAAACTGTACATTCGCACCAGTGTAATTATCCTCTACAAGCTGCTGGAATAAATCTAAAGTTATACCTGTTTATTCAGTGTAACTTCATTTGAACCACCCCGATTATCCCAAAAGAAATACGGGGATCGACCTGTTCGTGGCGTCGATTAGTAAGATAATCGTAACGGGAATTTACGACTCCCGTTGACGCGTTTTCCTCGCGACCGCGTCTTCCCGCGACGGGCCCAATAAACACGCATATCGCGTACATAGTTGCGAGTAACGAACGATGTACCTATATTTCGAATTATAATTAATATCCGCTATAAATGAAATATATGATTCGGTATTGTTTATTTATGAGAAATAATACATATAGTATTAATGTAGGTAAGTAAATAATTAATTAGAAAGAAGAGAAAATATCCCACACAATTAGCACGCATAATTAGTAATTAATACGTGTATGTTGCAGGAGCTCTCGTGATTTTACCGCACCATGAAACAAAATAAAAACGGGTGAATTGATCATTAATCAAATTATTTAAAACGATGAAAAGATTTAATTTTTGAAAAATCTAGCTTTTACGTACGAATTACGACGAACGTTAAGTTAAAGATAAATAATATACGTGAGAACTGTGTTAATATCCAGCGTCCATTTAAACGAGATACTATGCGTCACAGTTACCAACGAAATTATGCTTAAATTAATACGATAATCGCGATTTAAAGCGGTAATATTTTAAATCTACCATTTGTCAAATATCTTTTGTAATTGACGTCTAAATTATTACAAAAATACGATAAAACGACAACTAACGTATAGGAAATGTTAAGAAAATATCCTATCGTTGTTCGTCGATTGATTTACACTTCGTTGCGTTTAATACGCGTTCGATGAAAGTTCTTTCTTCGTAGAAACGTAAGAAGCATCGGAATGGTAAAGAAAGAAATTGAAACGTTTCGAACTAAGATCGGATTAGGCGGAAGGCGTTGTAGAATTACGTATACTATCCGTAATGTTAGCTTGTTAAGTCTGAACTTTTGCTGAAAATATCTTGGTCCGTATTTCGAGTTAGGTCAGACATAGGTCAGGGTTTATGTACTCGTTAATCAAAACAAACACTGGAGCAAGAAATGCAATCACACTGCGCACTCTGAAGTATTTAAACGCTTTGCGCTTGTGAAATAATGCACAGACTAGAGTACTAGAGGCTTCTTGCCGCGACTAATTAGCATCGTCCAGGAGGATCTTTTTGCATTTAGCGTAGGAAGGTAATGAAACTGGCTCGCGTTTCTGCTCGAATATAATATTCAACGTGTATGCTAATCGGTGCGTAACGCTAAGCTTAACCGAGGTTTGAATTGTGGCAGGACCACCGCTGAAATTAGCGTGGTGATAAAGTAGAGGTTAACTGCGGATTCAATTAAAAGAACATTAGATTCGGGGTCACGATTAAATTGCAATCAGATTTGAATTAAGCGTTACGTTTGCGCAGACAAGATTCCCAAGTTGATAATGGCCAACGTAGCCTGTAACCGTGACTCCATTCAATGTTTCGTAATAAGACTTCGATTAAAGTACCGGTGATTTTTCTTATTTAGGGAGAACGTTTTGCCCGAAACTATCGGCCTCTGTTGTAAACGTAACGTTCCTTTCACGGAAAAACGAACGTTCAGTCATCTATTATAATTAGATCTGTGCACGATTTTAAACGTAATCGGCAACGGCACGCGGTAATACGTGTTTTACTTGCAAATACATTACTCAGGATTCAAGTTGAACCTCCTATCTTCAAACTATGTCGTTACTCTCGCGAATAACCGTTTCCTGGTTAACTTGCCGATCCGTAACGCGATCCCATTAAATTTTCCCTCGTAGAAAACTGAACGTACATCGAATTCACCTATTCTAAAATCGATAAAATATTCTAAAAAGTACATGCTCGAACAAACATTTACCATGCTGCAACCGCCTCCACTGGATCCCATCAGCTTGGAAGGATTAAATCGATCCTAATGTTATTGCGCTAAGCCGGAGCTTACGTCAAAACTGTTCTCATCGATGGTGCACGGCTGGTTAGCGACACCGAGCAAGAACCAGGGAATTTGCTTAAGTGCCACTAAGTAGACGCGCCAGGTATGAGGAACGAGCGTGTATTCATCGGCGATACAGGTGAATGGGCGATACAACGGTACCGTTGTGTACCGAAACGTGCTTATACAGGTACCCACGGTACTGTTTATCGACATCGACGTGAGGCTAAATTCTGACTCTAGGGACCAACAGAGATGCAAATGACTGCGCTATATCACATTGACGATACACATTCATAGACAAAAGACAGGTGTTGGGGCATCGTTGTCCTCAGAGAGATTACGCCACAGTGAGTTAGAGTTTAGACTTGGACCATCGCGTCACATTGGTTTGCAGCTTTTACGAGAAACGACGAATCGAAGGCTCGAGGAATTTTACTCGACAGGGGAAAAAGTCGCGTGAAACTATTCCCACGTTACTCTCGTTATTCTCTGATTGGCCTACGAATTTTGGCCTACGAACGATCGGATTCTACGTGAACGATCAATTGGTATCTTTAATTCGGATATCTACGTACATATACACCGATAGAACTCGCTGACGTAACATCCTCGATTAGCGACGTCAAACGTTTTTCGTTCTCCGACAATCAATTATCGATCACGTTACAAGTTCGTTTTAACTTACCCGCTACTAGTTTAACTTGAGCCCGTGTCAAAAAAGTACGATGTTCGCTGTTCCAAAAAGGTACCGAGAATCGAGAACAATCGAATCCGTACGATATAAAATGGGATAAAGGTACGGATCATTTCGCGAGAGGATAATCTCCGTCGGTGTTCGACGCGATCGATCATTCGAGACCAGACCGAGATCGAGTCTATCGTCCAGCCAACTGCTACGCTTTACCGCGATTAGACAGAGAGACAGAAAACGCCAAATGGCGCCAAGCAACGCGTGCCTTTCTGTCAACGAGCAAACTTTACGCTTCAAGATCTCGAGGAAATGGGCCGAACTGGACAACCTGGGTTAGTCTCTTGTATATGTATACGCGAGAAATTTCCACGGAGAATCGATTCCGTTTCGAGAAAACCACAGAATTCAGTGACGCGAAAGAAATGGCGAGCGTACGGTTACGGAACTTGCCGGAGATATCGATCTGACGGACGCCAAGATGCGATGCGGTTTGTATCTCCGATGAAATATTAGAACAGCGTTCGTCTTCCATCTTCAACCCTTTGCCCTTCGATGCGCCTCCCTTGCCAACTTTTTTCTTCAAATCCAAAATTTCCATTTGCTTGGAAATGGTACTTGGTATCGCGAACGATCACGCGTTCTCCGTGTAAATGTAAAATCAAAGGTATGCTGTACCTACGCGTACCGCGGTATTCGTGTTACGATGGCACCGCTTATTCTGCAAAAATGAATTTTCTGTAAGTCGTACGTAATTGCAGCGATTCCACGATATTCGTCATTAATGCGTTCCTGAAGAATCGACGAACGTCGAATTGGACGAATATGCAATCAATTATTTCTATAAGAATGAACGAAAACGAGAATAATTGGTACTCAGTCTGGAACTGGGTCGGTAAATGACCCTAATGGTCAAACTTAATCATCGTACGTGCTCTCACGCTCTCTCCGCTTCCGTGCTCGGAGTTTAGCGTCAGCTTAAATCCTTTTGTCATTTCAGTTATCTTAATCTAATTGCGTTTTGCGACTGTAAACTCCAGGGGTTTTCGCTTGTCCCCCGTTTCGTCTTTTGTCCATTTCGCGTCGTTCTCTTCTCGTTCTTACTCTTTCTTCGGCGTATTCTTGAATTACCAACGATACATTCCGGACAACCTTCTTTCTTTCGAATGTTGGAACTTGAGAAGATGTTAGCAACAGTCGAATGGGAAACAGGCGACAAAAATCAGTCTTTAGGGCTTTTAAGGTACTTCGGACAGAGGAATGTTTCGAATAAAAGTTAATCAGTTGTCGATCGACTACAAATTGCAATATTAAGAATTTCAAGAAGAGTTTTACTTCGACGAAGAGTCAAGAGTCTCGTTTTTTAAATGGAACGATACATTCTTTTTACACGCCCTTTGATGGATTCTCCATTTTAGTTCTAAAAAAAAAAAAAGGTAGTAAAAGTCGAAGCATTTTGTTGCCGAAAAAATGTGACTAATATAGAGAAGGACGAATACGGAGGTTTCCCTGTAATTGATAATACGACTAATATATTGTACATATATAGCTTTAAATTAATTTCAACTTAGAGACATAAAATTAGAAATGATGCGATGGAAATACTTGTTTCAAGTTTGATAGAATTGACCTTTGACTTCTGATATTATTCAGAACGGTACAACGTCGTCACTGAGCAAATCTGTCGATGCTAAATGAATATTACTAGGGAAAGATTTTTGTTAAAAATTTACCATACTTCTTACGTAACGAATGGAGCGACGAATTGCTTATTCTTGTTACAAAGATCGCGATTTCTGATCGATTTCGTTTAATTTTCCATCGCTTTTCCAGCAAGCATTATTTATATCAAAATGCTGGAATCGAATGCTCTGCAAAGAATTATTTTGTATCGCGTGGCTTTACGCGTATTGGTATATAAAACCAACCAGCTACGTGTTTGATACTTCCATAAAAGCATCGGAATGTATCAGTTTCCTACCAAAAGAGTTTAGCATCGGTGTTACAGTTCTACTTAATGCAAAATCCTTTTTTCAGGAAATATACAACCGATGGAAATGTTAACGATAGAACGTTACTCTTCCGACAATAATATTTAAGCTATTTTTACATATTACAGGTTCGTCTTATTTATATAATACTGCTCGATCTTTAACTCCATTTTTCAATAGCATTATGCGTGCTATGTTTTCTTTGCAGGTTCACCAACAAAAGTGGAAAGTATCGCGAATTTTGTTCGTCTCTACGATAATAATCCAGCGTTTTATTCGGTTTTGAAATATCGAGCCGTGATTTGTACGAAACGTCGTTATCAAACGTGTGCTCCTCTCACGTTATTTCAATGGCTTTGAACTACATAATAGCAAAGGATCGAATCGCGATCGTTAAGTTAGGTATCAGCTCCATCGCATCGGCTCGGCTCGGCTCGGCGCGGCGCAGCCCGATTTTCCTCTTTGACGTCGACGTCGCAACCGCCGATGGTCGTTATAAATTTTTATCGCGGCAAATTTTTATCGACGATAGTAAAAATGTTTCGGCCGTAAATCCATTTGGCTGGAAAAGCGCGGCGTTATCGTGTCGCCGGTCTCCGTGTTCGTTTGGTGAATCCGGATGAATACCGAGAATCGCCGAAACTCAGCCAGATTCGCTCGACTAACCAAGTAACATAACCGCCACACGTTCCACCATCCTTCTCCCTCTTAACGTTTCCTCGCTTCGATTAAATATTTACAATACACTTGTGCACCAGCCGGCCGCACAGAACCATCGCGATACGATCTGCATCTCGTCGATGTTTCGTGTTTCTGTAACGACAACAACAACAACGAAAAAAGAAGAGAAAGAAAAAAAACCTAGAAAATTGGGGCGTTTATCGTTTCTCCTGCTGCTCGTTTCCATATGTTCCGTCGCCTGTTACGATGAAACGAGTTAACGAGTCAATTTTTCGCTTTCCCAACAGGTAAAGGTAAGCTACGAAACGTCAAGTGAACATCCGGGAAAAAATCGACCCTTTAGCCTTTCCCTGCGATACGTTCGAAACGCGTTGCACAAGAGATCAATTGCCATTTGTTTATAAAGAGTTATCCAACGTGATAATTCAATACAGTATGAATTTTTGATCGCTTACGATTAGTTCAGTCAATGGACGGTACATTCTTCGAACGTATCTCCTTGCAGTCGTCTTTTGTTAGTAGAGAAGCGAATGAATGTTTTTTGAACGACGAAGCGAACTTTCAAGCGAAAGGGTAGAAATTTGAGTAGAAGATGCCTCGTCGATGCTTCTGCTTGGTCGTGTCGATGCTCACTCAACCAACAACTACGTATACGTCTACGCTAAAAGAAAACCGTATCGTAATTATGCCAAGTTGCGTGTTAAGGTCGTAAGGAGAAAATGAGTATACGAAATGAAACTTTTTCGTAATACATACTTTTTATTACATTCCCGCTACAACACATACGGTCTTACGAATGGACATTCTTTACATCTGCAACAAACTTCGTGTTTAGTAACAGTTAACATATTTTGACGATGATGCGATGATAATTATCGTACATTTCTTATTTATTAAGTTCGTACATTAGATGACGCGTTATTATTGTTCTAAAAGGATGAACGTTAGTACAAAATGTTAATCGAAAGTAACGTAATTAGTCGGCATGTGGAGATATATCTTCTTTTACAACTTCTATCAAGTATCGTACACTGAACGTGCTTTATACATGTACATATATACGTGGCAGCTAATGGCAGTGATTAAACAATGTGACACGTAACAAATTGACTACCGATAGTATGTACATATTAAATAGACAAATGAAAGTTATCAGAAACGAAAGATTTTACCTGCTTTCCTTGAAACTCTCTGCTGTGAATTTTATCATCGTTTTCTTTTTTTTTTTTTCATACAACAACGTGCAATCAATCTTGTGTATTTACGTTCGTCAATATTCAAGCTGATCACGTAACTTTACGTGTTCGCCATACCAATTAGGGACTACGTCAAACAGCTTCGATTGTTTACGTAAAACGTTAGTGGAACTGAATATACAAGAAACAAAATGGATTGAAAATTACAGCGGTTTCCATGAATTGTAGAAACAGCTGATATCGTAGAAAAATCTCCTATCCATACGCAAACAATCCGAGTTGTACGGAGAGAAAGAGATAGATAGAGATAGATAGAGAGAGAGTGAGAATGAGAGCGCAAAGACGAAGACTATTGCACGGTATTTCTTGGCACAAAAATTCGTGAAAATATTTATGCCATCGATAAATTAATATCGCTAAATGTATCTTATTAGAAAAATACAAAATTATACCGTCTGCCAGTATAGTACATACGTAAATATAACTTGGTGAATCAGATAATTTTCAAACGCACAGATATTACCATGTCGCAGAGAATATCGTGCATTTCAAAACTTTTGTTCATTAAGCCGCGATGAATAAACAGGTGAAAAATATCGTAATCAGCGTACAAAGGTCTTTCTCAAACGATGCTTCTATACGCGTTATTTACGCGGGGGGGTTTCAAAGCGACGAAAAATAAAACGATCGCACGATATTTTATGAGACATTCTAATACAACGATCCGTATTGTAGGTCATCGATTATTTTCGCAAACGGGTAGGCGATTCAGACGAATAAATAATATCCGAATAATATTTCCACACTTCGAATATCAAAGTTTACTAAACAAAAAAACAAAAAAAAAAAAGGTAATAAATCATATCGTTATTATCGATGCTCGATCGAATCGCTATATCGAAGAGCAATCAAAATTGTCCATTTTGTTTCTATTTGCATAAGAAAGAAGGAAATAATGCAGTTTCGAAAGCGCAACGTCACTCAGTTTTTCAAGTTTTCACGATAAAGCCGTAAAATGTTGACGATTAATTACCCTCGTGTACAAATTTTACAGATAATTACTCATTCACACACTGACTTCGCATTTATACGGTGTTCCTGTATTCGGAATCAATCAGTTGGACCTTCGACTCGTTAATCCGGATGCTCGAGCGGCGGAAGTCCCAGTATAAACTCACTGAGAGACGCGGAGCCGGTGCCGGTGTACGCCGTACGCCAACACGTTGAAGTAGAGTTTCCCCGACCTCAGATGAACACAATGAACCAGTTTACTGTGCGGTCGGCTTTAGCGATGGGCATCGGATTCAGGTCTGCTCGTGAAATAAATTTCAACCGGTGCGGTGCTACAAAACATCGAAAAGCTTCGAATCTTGCTCGAAATTAGAAATTTTAATTGATATTCAGGAATTGTTCGATATTTCCAAGTACAGATTTATGGAAATTGAAATACTCGGAAGATTTTCTTTGAAATTCCTCTGGACGAAAAACCGTTTTTACTTGCGCACGAATTTTCGCAGCGAGGATAGGCTATATACAAGAACGTACTCCGTTATCCATCTTGTAACTTTACTTTTCCTCGATGAGTTAAGTAAAACGCAAACTGTCTAAAATAAATGGCGTACGATCCAACGCTTATTTGTATAAACGATGTATTGAAAATCTTTCGATATTTCTAGTCTTCTTAATTCCGAGCAATATTACAAAACGCTCTCTACTTCGAATCCAATCGATTCAACGCGTTTCGAGTCTGCCGCTGCTCGTGTCCGCTGCGTTAGCGCTGGCGAAATCGCATCGAGTGTAAGAACATCGAGAACATTGTAAAATTAATAGCGGACATGGCGGGGCGGCGCGGCGTGGCGAGCTGTCGTTATCGTTTTCGATGTCTTCCCCCCTTCCCCTCCCCCCCCAAAATACGACTTCGTTTCAGTCCAACTAGTCGGTCCGTCGGGAAACTCGAAGTTGGGAAACGCGACGATTCGAAAACTCGCGCGGATCACTCGTTGCAGGCGAGCGGCAGTGTGCCTAGCGCTAGAACTTATCTAGTCTATTATACGTACACGGATATGTGATGGTCTCGTGTGTCGATCCGAGATCAACGGTCTGCCACGGTAAACTGGGTGTTGGGTAACTCTGGTCTCTCGTATATCCCCGAATTCGGCTCGGATTCGATGGAGAATCGGTCGACTCGATTCGAACTGTGGAATATTGGAATGAACGAGTGCCAGACAAATGGAATTCGTTTCTTTCTCGCGCGGATACTTTTTCAGGGATCTGTGGATAAATTTTACGTCGGTGAAGCGGAACGTAACAGAGCTCTGATTGTTCGAACGATGCGCGACGTCCACGTTCAAACTGTTTTCTATCTTTTCACTGCGATTTTACAGCTCAGTAAATATTTATCGGAGGAACACTCGCCCCCACCCTCCCGAACTCCTCTCTCTTTTGTCTCTATCCTGATATATTGTGATTTGAAAAATGTTTTTTCAGGGGGAGATTTTCTAAAAAAAGTTGGAATTTTCGTTTCGCTACTTTACATACCGCGCGTGGAAGTGTACAGGCTTTACGATTCGAAATTCATATGTAATATTTTTAGTTACCGACGAGGAGTTACGAAAGTGGACGAATTACGAGAAACTGTCGAATAATCGATAGAGATATCTGCAAGACGATCGATGGTTTACGTTACAAAATTATAAATCACTCGAAAATGGAAATTATTACTTGCAATGGACGCTGGAAATATTTTTATTGCAGGGAACGTATATATAGAAACCGTCGCGAGCAATCGAACGACGAAAGCAGGTAGAATATTGATAAAATTTGAAAAAATATTCACGTATTTCGATCGATCATCTCGACGTGCGTATCATTAGCCGCGTGCAAACTCGAGGATCTCGTAAAATTAGGAAAAACTATCGACGAACTGGTCGTGCGCGTTGCGTTTCGTCTATTTCGCTACTAGTCGATCGGCGGACTTTAAGGGAACCATCGCTTCGATGGAGTTCTAAATATTTGTCTGCTGGAAATTCAAGCGAACGCAAGCCAAAAGAAAAGCACCAACTCTAACTTCCGGTATTCGAAGAGAATACCGTACCGTGAGGTTTTGTCGTAATATTCGGGTCACGGTGGATCCTGGAGCACGGGAAATATGTTGCTTCTTATCCAAGAATCCGCGAAGACCACGTTGCGTTGTTCACAACTTCCAGCAGCAT
Source organism: Bombus difficillimus (assembly GCA_014737525.1). NCBI lineage: Eukaryota > Metazoa > Arthropoda > Insecta > Hymenoptera > Apidae > Bombus > Bombus difficillimus. The sequence continues at coordinate 2,415,642 of JACXIT010000166.1, forward strand.
AAACGTTTCCAATTATTCGCGACTCGTGTTTACGCTTGATAAAATGCATGTTGAGGATAAGGGAAATAACGCGTTCCCATACTTTCGTACCACTGGTATACGCGCGTATTACCGTGTACAATTTTACTCGACCTGCTGTATTTTCGAATTTCTCGACTTTCCTATCAACGATACTGGCATATCGTTGCAAGCGCGATGCACGCTAAACTGATGTTCTGACAACGTTATTCTCGATGCTAGGAAACTCGTACTTCTTTTCGGATCGGTTTCATGAATTTGTCGATCGAACGTCATTTACGTTTCACGACGATATGCAATGCCAATCAACGAATGTAAAACTTTCCGTGCGCATACGTATCGCATATGAAATAAATGTTTGCACGACCTTCGTCAGCACGTTCGATGATTCAAAATAAAGAAAAAAAGTTATGTACATGTAACAAATTTATCGATATATGTATACAACAAATAAATTATATAATATATACAAAATTAATATGCGATACCATTGATATATATGTTGGGTTGGCATTAGGATTAGAGTTAGGGGCGTGCAGTGAATATTCTCTGAGCTTAGCCAGTCGTTATACAATTGAAGTAATGTGAATTAGCGCGAGCGTGAGCATTACGGAATCGACAAGTAACCGCGGTAACTAAACGCTAATGACAATGGTCCTAGGTTCGACAACGAATCCGCGGTCAACGGGATGGTAAATGTACTCTTTCCAAAGTCTGAGTCTGACTCCTCGTTGAAATAAAACGTGACAATATGCACCGATTGTAAAGATGTTGTTTTACTCATCTAAAAACTATGATGGGGTGTGCCTAAGGGCACGAGATCATCGGATTCGTCGAGAAAAGCCTCCGCTCGGAAAGTGAGGGAGATGGACGTTGTTGCTAATTGGTTGATTTCCATGTTGGTGGTTAGAAAAGGGTACTAGTCGTCCTTGAGAGAAGTAGTAGGCGATAGATTTACGGACTGTTAGGATAAAAACTGTTTGTCCGATTGAAGGACATTAGATAACTAAGTCCTAAGATTTATTAGCAGGTCCTCGGGCTGGTTAAACATGTACCGCGGAGATGCATCGACATCTGACGATCATCTTGCCCGAAGAATAGGATCTGTGTGTGGCGAGCCACGGGGCAGAGGCCCTTGGAACGTTTACCGTCAAGCGTCGCTACGAATATTTCTTTGTAAGAGAGCTATACGATTATTCTATACCTCTGTTAGGTAAAACGTTCATCCCGTGACCGCGGCTACGTTCGGCGACTAGTCGTCGCCTCGAGCCCAAGCTCATTGTCTCAAGTTACGGACTATTGTATTTGGGTTGATTTGTAAAGACTGCAGTATTGGAAATTTTCCAAAGAATTCGAAAGGGAACGACCGATGTCCTTTCATCTCCGACATATTTATATAAAATAAATTTTATTTATCATTTAGACGTAATAAGGAAATATTTCATTTTAACTTTATCTTCGAGCGTACTCGCCGCTTCTACTTGTCCGTCAGATAGTTTCCTATTCTACTTGTTACAACAGGCTGCCTTTTATACCATCTCCTTTACTCGCGCGATAGTCTTCCCTCTCATTTGCTTTCATATCCACATTGTTATTTTGCTTGTCTCATTAGATAGACTCTTGCTTTCACTTGTCATCATTGTCGTATTCGACGTTTATCTTGTCCCGTAATGTAAGTGGAATAAGGTTTTGATCTATAATTTGAATCATTCTTCAAACGTTCACACGATAACGCAGACAGGAATATCTTTCTTTCAAGATTACGCTATGAATTTCAAGCTTATTTACGACAGAAATTTACCGAAAGAGTCTCTTTAATAAAACACAATTTTAATTAACATCAACGCAACAGACTTATTTTACAAAGAAAAGCGCGTAATTAACTTCGAAATATAGTTACAAAGCGCACTTTGAATACGGCAGTTGTCTTGCACTATGTACAAATAGCGCGCAAGTGATTAAAAAGTTCATCAACGCTGTAATAAACCTTTTCGCAATTAAATATACGTCGCATAACGAGAAAGACAAAGTTATTTTGTTTGTTTGCGAATATTAACTGCAAATAATTTATTATCGGTGCCAGCGTGCAAACTTATCGTATCGTTGCAATTCAAACGACATAGAAAAGATCGTTAGATCGTTTTGGAAACAACGAAACCAAATATTTCCATGTAGAAAATATAATTGGAAACGAAAATTACACGAAAAATGCAGAAATTCGTGCCAGTATATCGTAAACGAGACAAAAGCGGCTACGAAAACGTTCGCCCCGCAAAACGACCGCGCATTTCTATGAAATTTTATGTAAAATGTTCGTAAGCAAAAATTTCGCGAGTCGTAGAACAATTTTCGATTAAATTCACTTTGTTATGAAAAATCTTCCAGAAATGAGCAATTACAAAACGGCAAACAGAAAAGAGAATAATTGGAAGCGAAACGCGGTCCGAATAACGTTATTTGATATTTTGTTAGCTACAGACAAAGCGTTTTAATCGAAAATAAACAATTTTAGGAGCGCGCTGTGGAGAATCTGAAGGGTTCTACAAACGTGCAATTTAATTTACTATATTATAATTTTGGGCATTCTTTTTTAAAACTTTGTAAACCTTCTGTGCGTTCAGAAATGTAAAATGCACTTGATCGCGAAGATGTATCTGTTATTTTAGTTACGTACACAGATTGTTCTATTTGTACGTTCGTAATTCAAACACTGCTTCATCGAATTAAACAAATATTACTTCTTTCACTCTTATTACATGCGCGTGAAACATACAAATTCGGAGAATCCGGAGAAAACAAAAAATCCCGTTTAACTGCTTGCTAAAATCCTCTTACTAAAATTGTATTTTGGACAATTTATATTTAACGATGAAATGTTTGTCAAATACAGGTTCCTTTTTATCTGTTTTAATCATATCTAGCTCATAAATCTAAACGTAGTAGCTCTTCTACCGAGCGCCGGCTAATCAGGTTACTATCGACAAATATTTGCAGTCTAATGCACTTAACAAGCTTTGCCCCGAAAGTAAGTATCATAAATATTGCCGTCGCGCCAGTTCATCCGATCCCCCATTACCGATAGGAACAAACAGAAAATCGTGGGAATCCGTAAAACCTCTGGGTTAATAAAAAGAAGATATATTCTTATCCCACGCACATTAGATAGCACGAACCGCTATAATCCAGCAATTTGTCAACTGACACGAATCCGAAGAATTTCCTTTCTTCCTCCGACACGTTTCAAACGAGACTGGAACTGCGATCCGTTCCATTTTTGCCCGACAGACGAGCAAAAATCGAGCAACTTTTATGCAGCGTTGCAAATTTTCTTATACGTCGAATCGATTGTTCGAAAAAGTTGCCGGTTCGTGGCACAAGGATAGCCGAAACGAAGCGACGCGTGGCGACGCAGGGCACACCGATACACCAACACCTATTAATTTCTCTGTTCCTTTCGCAGGTTGGTCGTTTGTCACTGTCAGGCGATACTATTAAACCAGGTGCTGCTACGTGCCGTTTGATCGCGAAAATTATTGCGGCTGCATGTGGAATTGTCACGGTACAAGTAGCGCTCATGAGGAACCGTCTTTTGTCGTGACAACGTTAACGTGTATTCGCAAATTCTAGATCCCCGTGTACGTGCACGTTCTCGATCAAAAATAAGTCATTTTTGACGAGGTAGGTCGGCAATCATGTGGCATTACCAGCGATAAAGAGGCAATCGAGGATATTGGGTTACAAGCGTTCGTGGAAACGATCATTTTGTTAACTCCTGACGCCTAGATGCACGATTTTATTAGCTTCTACTCGTAAATTTCCTCTTAGGATTTATATATGTAAATCGACGCTACGTCGTTCACGAGTAAGTAACATTCGATTGAAATTTATCGATAGAAAAATTCGAGTATCGCGAATTTGACCGTGTTTCTTGCAAAAAACCATCGAGAAATATTTCTAATTGCGATTAATCGTGTGTGTCTGTGTGTGTATGTGTGTGTGTGTGAGGGAGAGAAAGAGAGAGAGAGAGAGAGAGAGGCAGTTAGAGCGTTCACCCCTTAATTTTATTTCGCCCTCGTCATGAAATGAAACGTATGGTTTAATTAAAAAGATATTTAATCGTAGACTTTAAACCCGTTACGAATAAAAGACACAGTGTTGCGTGCTTCACTTTTCTGAATAGTTGCGACCAAAGATAAGGTGTTTGACTGAAAGAATCCTATCGCGTAACAGTAAGAACGCGTCTCGAAGAAAGATACAAAGCAAGATCTCTATGCGCGTTCTGAGGGTTTAATAATCCAAGTTCCACAAGTCGAGAATATTCTCCATCGGACAAGGTCTTTTGTATTACGAATCTAACGAGACTGGAATCGATCGGTACGCGAACATGTTCTGGAACAAAAGTTCGTCTCCTCTGGGTATCGTTCGAGCACAGAGCTCTCTGCATTTGTTCTAACGACAAACTCGACGCTGTTCGTCGCACTCTTTAAAGCACAACTTCGCCATCGTTCGCTAATGCGGAACGATTTAAAGGGCGTGCGCGTTTCATTTCGTTTCGTTTCGCAACACGGAACGTTAGCAAGGAACGTTACCGAAAGAACGTGGCAGTGATCCAACTTGGCAGTTACTCGTTGTACTCGTTAATTACGAGAACGAGCCGCGCAGATCCTTGATTATCGCTGACGCTAAGAGTTTCTTGGATCGCACCGAGTCCAACTGCATCATACTAAATAGCCATTTACATGTGTCGAGTCCTCTTCTCGAGATTTCGCTCGACTCGTTTCCCCTCTTCCTGCTGCACGAAATGAAAGGAGAATCACGTCCGCGAGTTCGTACGCGCCGCGTTACAAGCGAACTGACTCAACGTCTTCTCGGACAAAGTACCACCACTGAAAAACTGTTTCACTCGCGTCGCGTCGTCGTGATCGACTCGAAACATCTACGGATATCGAAAGAGAAACGGAAAGTGGCCACTTCCGAGCGATCGGTTTGAGAGACACCGTAGATTTACTATTCCCCAGATGGAAACGATTTGCACCAGCTAAAATGATCGATACATCCACGGAGAGCAGAAGCAGCGAGGAGTCAGTTCCACTGGGTCACTAGACGCCCGATACACTGGAGCTTTCGTTCGTTAGGAGTCTCTTTGATGGTCGCTGGCCTGGCTGCTTTCTCGTCGCTGTTCGGTTAAAAGCAAGATCGAGGGTGATATATAAAGGGTTGAAGGTGGTTGCTGCTGGTAAAGACGACGCTTCTTTCCTCGGTCTCGCTCGCTTCCCTTTTTCTCTTCTTCATCTTTTGCCTCTGTTCGATTACGTAAAGGAAAAGCGATGTTTGCTCGTGTCCTTATTGGAGGAAGGCTTCGTGATCGACCAGTCACCTCGCGAACGAACCGGCGTGCAGAAGCAACAGGAGCAACGCGAGCGTCCTCGTTGCCGCGCCGCTGTTGCTCGAGTTGCCGTGTTGCATCGCAGCTGGATGTTCTCCTGTAACAAGCAAAAAGCCTGGAATTACCTCGCGAACTAAATCAGTCGCGACGCATTTTGATTAATCTATGGGGAAGCTGCGCGCGTTCACCGGTCCGATTATTTCTTTTGCTTATCAGCTACTTCTGCAAGGTCTGTCGGTGACGTTGCTCGAATTTACGTGTAACCGATCGTAACGGGACTGCGAAATCACGTTGTTCCCGAGGTCGACGTTCAATCAGAAAATTGGAAGCATCGACAACAAAGAGATCAAATATAGAGGCAAGACATACCACTATCTATCAACTATCTATCGCGTCGAAAGTGTTTACAAAGAACTAAATGAAAATTGTCGACTCGATCTAGGAATTTTACGCAACTAGTTCGAGCGTAACGAGTTGGCTTTCGTACAACGTTGTTTAATGAAATTGCGCGCGTTTATCGAAACAAATATCGTTATCGATTTCCTACGAAATTTCCAACAATGGCTCCGAATCGGTGAAGTACAAAGGACGCTGTACACATTTTTTTTTGTCCACATTTTCATTTTTCAACACGCGCGCGAGTACACCGCATCGTCGACGACGCTGTATTAAACGACAAAGAGAAACACTAATAAATAACTGGAAGAAAAGCTCGCGCGCGGTATAACGTGGCATTCTAACCGTACGATAGTTTATATAAGAGTTTCATTAAACAGAGCTCGACTCTGTTTTCGATCTACTCCGTTGGCTGTTCATCGGGTCTGGCTCTCTCCTACCGTCTCGTGTTCCTCGCATTTATGTGTGTCTTTGGGTTTATACTTGCAACGAGCAACGGCCCGGGGCAACGCCATGGCATTTCTGTCACGCGTATATTCTTGCCTGCTAAATGCGGCAGGATGGCGCAGAATGCCGAGAAAATCGGCTACCAGGGGATAAGCCGACTGAATTGTTCGGGGATGACAAATATAGAGGCTCGTAGGAGTACCGCCTGGTGTATACAGTGTACACTGTACACTGGAGAGGCGCGTACCAACGTGCACGTGCACGTTATCAATTTGAGAACGGCTGCGTTCCACTTTACGATGCTTCGACCAACTTTTTGGCCAAATAGTTGGAGAAACGCGTTGTTATCGCGCGCTCCGACCAGGGGGAATCGAATACACTGCCGAATGTATATTGGAACGTGTGCGTTGCTTCGAATCGAATTTTCCGAGTTCCGATTGAAAGTTACGTGGCTGCGTATTGTCGAGGAAATTTCCCCCATCACCGGCAACGTAAACGCACGGTTAGTCGTATCGTTATTGGACGGTAGTAGCTTCGCGTCGGGTTTACGCCAGACAAATCTCGCGGTCTGTCGAAGAACGATGAAACACATTTTTCAAAATTATCCGACCAATTTATTCACCCACGCGTAAGTTTTATCTTCGAGGGGTTCAAACCTTAAGATCCGGCTACAGTAAAACTATTTTAAAAGTTTCTCGCGTTACTACGATGTCTGCTTTTAGGATAATAAAATGGCTTTTAGCGACGATCGATGTGTTTTAATTTCGTCCTTGGAACCGACTTGTTTTAAAGCTACCGAATTTAGACCTGCGTAATAGTTGACCGATCAAGCTTGGATTGCTAAAAGCTAGCGAGTATTTGGAACGTAAATAGATAAGCTGATTTGAATAAACGAAAAAGATCTACTATCAGGGATTATCCATTCGTTAGCCATCTAACGTGAACCAGAGAACTGTGAGGTCTACGCCACGGTCGTTTCAAATTTCTCGATAGCATTCGAAGATCGTCTTGAAGAAGGTAGCCTGGACTATACGATATTTAGAAACTTCACAGGTGGCGTATAAAATATACAAACGATGTAAACAATGTAATTGCTATTAGCGTATGAAGCGATTTAATAACATTTCTGACGTTATTCGTGTAATTGCTACGATTATACACCCCCTTAATTTAATTTGCTAATTTATGTTCTCTCTAGAGGTGGTTTGCCGATACTGAAAATTATCACGATATACCCTGGAAAATCATGGAATACAAATAATTTTAATCGAATTATTAACATTATTGCATATTATTAAGGGCGTATTCGATATAATACATACGTTAATTATTACGTTTCAACGAGACAATTTAATTTAAACGTCTGATGATCGCGCGCATCCATGTTAGTCAGCGTATCCGTCAACGACCATATTTTTTTACGAATTGATAAATATTTCGACATCTATAAAAAGTATATAAATAGATGAAATTTCCATGTACGATCGTGCGAAACATCAATACGCGAACATACGAGTACGCGATATCGACGATTAAACATATGAGGAATTCAAATAAAAGAAACGTATCGCAATATAAATTTTTACATTTATATTTTCTTCGATGACGGAACATGTTCGTCAATGTTTATAAAGTTCTATCAATTTGAACTAGAATTTAACGCTACTTTTCGAAGAAATTTATCCACGGCGGAAGAGAATCGAGTTCACATACCGAATTTACCAAGTTTCGGCATGACTATCAGAAAATTTGAAAGGCTTGTACAAAGTATCGGGCAGAAAATTCGAATATCCGTTGCAGCATGTAACCGGAGCCGGAGGGCATTTCTTCGACGAACACCTCTGCGATTTCGCCTTTCCTTTCCTCGAATATATTTTTTCTCGGAACGTTCCGCGGCGACTCGGCCTAATTTACGGTGGGCGATTCGACGAACGGCCGCGCGTTGCAAGAAGCACTCATTTTTCAGTGAAAACGACCATCAGCATTCCACGGAAAAAAGTAACAAGCCACAGCTGCGGAGCGGCGACGAGTCTCTGTCGTTGCAAATGTATTGGCAACAAGAACGGTCAGCTTTTACTCCCGACGTTGACTGAATCGAATTTAATCTCATTTGTTGACGAAAGCTCGCTTGTCTCGAGAGTTCGCCATTCCTCGTCTTTCGTTCCTTATCGTATCTTCCCTATTTTTCTCTATATCGATTACATAGTCTAATGAATCACCGCTGTAGTAACTTCGTTACTAATATTTAATATCGAAGCCAATGGAGGACGAAAAAGATAGAAAAACTTTTGGGACAACTGCTAAACGTCGAATAATTTACTATCGCGTCGAACGACCGACAGTTTTCTTCGTTCGATTCTAAGTAAATAGACGAAATCTCACGAATAATTCGCAAAAGTTGTCAACCGTAACAAGACCGTATTCGTCGTACGTTCGTGTCGAGTGTCGAGAGTGCAACGTTTAGACGCGCGTCTGATTGTAGACGTTGCATTGTCGGAATAACGGGGCACGGACCAAGGCAGGTAGAGTCGCTACCTATGGCTTGTCCAAAGCGTCGATCGACATTTGCCAGGGCCATGGGTCTTGTCGCGAAACAACCTCTTACAGAATTCCGTCGAGCACCAATCTCCGAGGACAAGAATAGTCCACTTACCCTCTTTTTCTGAGAAACGCATTGGAAGGATAAAAGAGGACAGAGCAGAGACTGCATGGCTCCGTCTAGGGACACCGCGTTAGTTTCTGCAACTTGCCCTGACAGAATAAACAGAATCAGAGAGCAGCGCAGTTCGATTCGGCAAAAGTTATCGCTGCAATCAGGCTTCGGTTGTAAAGTTTTCAGAGAGCAATTAGATTCGAACTATCATCCTAAATTAGCAACTGTTCTCTATTCTTATTAACTATAACATTAATAATCTGTATACTGTTCACGTTTGTCGTAACTGTAGACGAAACATATCGTACGATACTCTGTGATAATCGACGAATGGCAATTGCCAGGTCTTGATAAAAATTTAATAGAACGGCTTTTGTATAAGTACGTCGATATTTAACGACTGATATCAAGAATCTTGAACGATTGAAGCAAATACATATAATAAAGGAGGATTTCGAAGTATTATCATCGATTATTTCGATTCATATTATCTATAAATATTCAATATACATAAATATTTAACAGGTCAGTTAAATATTCATGATTTATCGTGATAGGTGAACGATCATTGGTTTAGAATAAAAAGCACGATATATATTTTGTCTGAGAATATTTTCTTTCTTGTTGCAAACGAATAATCACAAACTGTACGTATTTTTTTTACACGATGATACGTATTTTCCTTTCGTTTAACTCGCTTTAGGTATTGTTCGCATTTGCGGCTACTGGAAGATCATAGGCTTTAAGTATTTTCGCGCACCAGTTCGGCACAAAGGATCTCGTTAAATTAGAAAGGCTACGGAAATTTCGAAATCCTCGGGTACGATGTCTCTTGAAGTCTCTTTTTAAAGGATGAAAAAGTTTATGGAACCCGTCAGGAACACAACAACTCGGCAAAACACGCTTGTCTCGCTTTAATTTCAGAGAAGTACACTGCATCCTGCCAACTCGTCCCAAGTATTTTACGAAGGAGCACGACATTTTCAACACGTGTCGAGGCTGCGACTTCCCTCTGGAAATTTACGAGACAATTTTGACAATTGTGATACATGTTTTCGAAATGCTTTCCTGTTATTGAATGTACGTATGCATTTTGTACGAACGCGCGAAGAAACAATATTAAAGAACGTACGTACGTACGTTCTCGTTCGAAAACCGATCGGAAACGTCGTCGAATTTTATTATATAGAGAAGCATATATAGAAATCGAAAGAGTAGGGGAAGAAGAGTTACTTAATGCTTTGTCAAATCTACGAGAAAGTTTCTTGAAAACCGTTTGCGATTTATGAAGGCCTCGCGGCTCACGAGGACTATTATCCTGGAAAATATCAAGTTCTCGAGCAAGCTCGTTCAAGACTTTAACAGGTAAAGTAATCCGCCATACGAAAGAGATCTACGTGAGTATTATGTTGCCTCGCGACACTCGGATAATATTCAATTACCTACTATACATAAAATGTTTGACGCGCTTTTAACAAAATAAATAATAAACGCGTAAAGTAAGAAGCTGGATGCAACTTGAATCGATTTAAATGAAATAATAGAGCGTATAGGGTATAAATGGAAATGCAACGACGCGATAATTTATGTCGATGATATCGCTAGTTGGTCGATCGAGGTATTACATAGTAGCTGGAGTCCTGGTTAGAATAACGCGCATACGTTACGTAATCCATCTAGCGTATTCCCGAGCAGTCTCGGCATAAACTTCTTAATGTACATCCTGGATGTACACTGCACACTGTGCACGCATGCTGTTGAATAACAGATGCGAGCTCACCTCGCGCCAATTGCGTAGAAGAAAATTCCTTGCTGGAAAAGGCGTAGCATGGGGCAGCAGTAACGTTCCTTCGTAAGAAGAGCACGTAGCTGAGAAGGGAAACTCTGTAAAGTAAAGGTTGGAACACGGTGGCGGCAGGACTAAACGGCGGAGAACAAACTGCGCTTCCACGGGCATTAATCAAGGCTGGAAATCGCGAGAAAGTGCTTAGGATTTCGAGGGTTTGAGCGAAGTAACCGAAGCTTACGTAACGTTGGCTGTGTATCGGCGTGTGCAGACTGTCGGCTCACGGTTTATGCTTCGTTTTAATGCTTCTACACCGATGTGCATAATCTTGGTTTCCTTTTGGTGCCAAGTTCACATTCCTACGTATGTTGCGGTTTCCATATACTACGTGTCGTGCTCGTATTACTGTATTCACGCCGTCTTCTCACGATCCTTACCCATACGTACGACTGTCGTTAACATCGAGGACTTGGCTTATTACGCGCATCTACGCGAACACGGTCGAAATTAATTATGCGATACTGGTAACAAAGGCACCGATCTGCTACAGACTCGCGACATCTGACTTTTACGTAGCAACTTGCGACGTTCGCTATTTACGTAGAATGTAACTTTGACGAGATTTGACAAATTATCCGTAACATACAGTTGGAAGTATATTTTATTTTCATAAGTAGATACGTATTTCGTTCGTCGATCGTGCAGCAGAGATTGACAAAGATCTCTCGTAGAAAAGAGTATTTATTTGATGGATGCTAACACCCAGGTGGCACAGTCTCAACAGCATCATCAATTTTCAGTGAAATCACACGTGAGTTCGCTCCCATGTTGCGTAACACAGCAGTTCGCCGTCAGAACCAGCGACAATCGATATTAGGCTATAAGGAGTTAATTTAACTTGGCAAACTTAAGGACAAACGCAGCTATTCTCATAATTTTGCGCCCGTCATAGCCAGTAAAGACTGAAATCGTTCGTACCAAATGGAAAATGAACGCGGATGTCGCGCGTGCACGAAACGTGTTTACGATATTCTTTCGTTACCATATTCGTCTCATTGAGTAATCGATTATCGATTAGCGAAGGTAATGGAATTTGAATCAGCACGGGTTTGGCGATTCAGCGTGATTGAAATTGGCATAAACTTGCGTTATACGTTACGTTTGTACGTACAAGGATATTTACGAGAGAAATAAACGGTGGATATGTTGTAAAAAAATGGTGTTTTTTCGTGGATTCAAGTCGAGGCACATAAATAACGTACTCTGATAAAATTAGTTTGGTCAAAAAATACTTTTCGGATGGAGGTGTATCGAATTACATCAGTGGTAGCAAAGGTTGGACTTTTGGACACGTATCGTACGTGAAAAGTTCAAAGAGTGCAATTTTCCTGTGCCTTTACCACGTAGCCCGGTTTGAGTTCCAGTAATCCAATCAAATCTGGAGACGTAAAGAGAGTCTTGCCGCGTTTGCACTGGCCCGAGTTTACAGATGATAAAAACATTCGAAATCGGAAAAACTTGGGCGCCAGCGAGACTCTTGGAAAAATCGTCACGAAAGTCGAGTCGAGGATACTTTCAGCGAAAGAGCAATCTAACCAGAACTGTCGAGAGCGGGCACACAACTTTCTCCAACTAGAAACAGAAAAACTTCATAAAGAAGAATGATCGACGCACGGCCGATGGTGTTCCATTTTAGGCAGATTATGTTCAAAACTTGTGATTATACAATTGGTGCGTATAGCGTTATGATTTAGCGATTCAACGTTTAACTTTTACCACTTTGTAAATCTCTCAAACGCTACGTTCGTGTCTTTGGCATTTATATTTGTTCGACGTAACGAATGAAAATAATCTTCGGTTGCGAAGCGTGAATTATTTTAGCGAATAGAAGAAGTTGGTGTTGGCTTGAAAGCGAAGATAATTATACGCTGAAACGGAGCAAGGAAGGCGAAGGTGAAATTTCTTTTCAGCGTAAAACGTTTCAATCAAAATGTAATTTTGTAGCCAAGAGATGCTGGATTACAGGTAAACCGTTTAACCAAGAAGTTTCTTGAATTGAAGCTTGGTAAATACTTGTAATGCTATAATACCTACCTTTTATAGTCGCGACATTAACATTCAACCGCGAAACAGGTTGTTCCGACTAGAATCACGAATTGTAATTATACGCGAAGAACGAGTTGAGATGGTCTATGTAATTTCGATACAAAGCTACATATCGACGAAATAAACGAATCAAATTTTGAGCAAACGTATATTTAACTCTCATATTTCTTTTTTTTTTTTTTTTATCGCCTCAAGAATTAATTATTCCAGTTCCGTTATAATTACAGGCAGGGAATTTTGCCGCGTAAGCATTTGAATTAAACGTTATATGAATCATAGCCCGACTTGCGTCAAGTTTGCTGAAACTAACCGACAGTTGCATTTTATAGTGAATAGTTGCGGCGTGGTATGAATCAATATTAGCTTTACGGCGAAATTATTACTACGCATATTAATGCTAATGTTTATCATTCATAGTATGGTCGCATTTATGTCACCGCGAGTGATACTCAATATATGGACAAGTATTATCAGTAAAATTGTACTTAACGTATCGGTCGCACTTGCAATTAGTTTCAGAAGCGTCGAATTTTGTCATATAAGTAATACACGCCGTTGAATAATTTATGTCATCCTCGATGGATGATTAATCCTATGTTCGTAAAACGAACACATGTACTACGGACACGTTAATTTATACGTGCTTAATTCTTGTAACAAGGCAATCAATAATATTACGGCGCGGAATCATTCGCGTGATTCCATAAATATTAATTCCGCTGTAGATTTATAAATTGCAACGGTATGCATAATACATTATGCATAATTATTATTTTACTTCTTACGAACGGTTGTTCTTTAAACAATTATATCATAACTTTCTCAAATGCAACGTTGAACGTTCGAATAATTTTTCTAGTCACAGATACGATCGTATTTATGGTAAATATACTGTAAACTCTATACACGTATGCGTATAGTAACTGCATTTAATATCGAACATCTGAATAATCACTTTGAACGCTCCCCAAAAGGGAAAACGTGCTTTTCCTTCAATGAAATCAGCGTTAACGACGACATTAATAGACACCCGTACGTTAATAGTTAATTATGCAAAAGTTTAAGCGTCTTAAAATTATGGTAAAAGACGTAAAAAAAGTTCAAAAGCAGCGACTTACAAAAATGGTGCCTAGTATAGAACACCTAAGAAATTTGTAAAGAAACCTCAAAAAACTGTATTCTTATTATAAAAATTGTATTCAAATAAAAGGGATATGCATACAAATATCATACTTTTTTTATCTTGCATGGTGTTATATCAATTTTCTTCGTCTTCTACACGTTGAATACGTGAACGACGTACCTAAAGCGTGTCCTTCGTGATTCCAATAAAAACAGCGAACGCATTGGACCCAGTTTTCGCAATTGTAATATAAAAATAAATACAATTCTGTGTCATTATAGTCAGTAGCAGCGTCATTGATATGTTCCGCGTTAAGTACACTCGACGTGTTCCATATCGGATACATGCGTATTTCATCGGAAAAAATAATAATTATACTAAAAAAAAAAAAAATAAATAAATTTAACGGTACATTTCCTTTCAAGGATCAAAAATAAACAAAGCTCAAATACCAATATGCTTGTCTTTTGCTTGTTAAGAATTTATTTGAACTTTTCGCTTTCTAATATTTTACATTATTGATTTCGTTTTAGTTACTTGCCGCGATGTCACAGCGTTTTTATTTTATAATTTTACCGATGTGATTTATAGACTTCCTGCTTGCTACATCGTATTAAACACTTCGATTGTGGATTATTGCACGTTTCGTGGAAGGAAAGTGTTCCAACGAAAGGAAATTGCGAGTTCACGAGATCGAGGCTAATTTTCGAGCAAACGCGATCGTAGGAACGATCACGAAAGAGAAGGTAAAGAAAACAAAAAGACAAGTTTGGAATATTTTCTTTTCGTTTCTGGTTCGATGGTAAAAGTATTTTTAATTAAAGAGTTCTTTCATGGCTCGAGGCAGTTGTAAAAAGTCTTAGCGTACGGTTCTATCGAATTTCGAGCGAAAATCGATACCTGGGACACGGTAATTAACAAGTTTAAGACGAAGTTTAAAAGCCCGTCGACTTGCCCCGTGTTTCAACGTAAACCGTATCGTTCGAAATTCGAAAATGTGAACGAAGGAAAAACGAAAAAAAAAAAAAAAAAAAAAAAAACGAGGAGAGATGGAATGGAGAGAGAAGGAAACCATTCTTGACACTCGGTCGGATCTCACGTACCATCAAGCAAATAACGTTTCGAGCCTTTCTCGCAAATAAAACTGTCGAGAGTTTCGTAGCGTTCGTTTTTAATTTTCCGGCGAAAGACGAAATTGAATCTGCAGAGTGAATAAAGTATGCAAGCGTTCCGTCGAGATCTGACCAGCCAAGTAAATATTTAATTAAATTTCTCAACAGCCGCGGCTTGAACACTTGCGTTGTTTCCACGCCTCGTTTAAAACACCGTGTCTCTATTTGATTACGTTCCTCCTTCAATTCCTGCTGTTACTTCTCTAGGATCTAATACGCTCTCTATCCCTGTTTCATCACTTTCTGTCCAATTATTCTGCCTGAATGATTTCATTGGATCTTCCGTATTTTCATTACCGCATACTTTTCCTTGTTTCTTCTATTTTATCTAGCCATTTAACATTTTTTTAGTTTCTTGACTTCGCTTTTATAACGATATGGATTAGCTTTCAAAAAAAAATATTAGGTGACCACGGGAGAAACGTACTATACCGAGCAAAAGATACCCCGTTTCTCCGTTACTTCCTTTTTACCCCTTTAAGGATGAAATTTTTCAAAACCGCTGAAACTCTCGTACAGATTTTTAAAGGACACCTATGCGTCAAAAAGGAACGTTGTAACTCCAAAGGGACGGTTCTATAATTCACGTCCGAATCTAAATTCACCCCTTCAGGGGTTGAGCAGGGCAAAATCCTGAATTATGTTTCTATGCATTTGTACGGGTAACGTTTCTAAGCTAAACCCAAATCGGAATCTCATCCGGTCAAAGAGATATCGAAGAATCCGTAAAAACACATTTTACCCCTTTTCATCTCTTTAGGGGATGAATTTCAAAAAATCCCTTCTTAGTGGGTGCTTGCGTCATGGAAGGAATATATTTCTCGAATTTCATGTTTCTCGGCTTAGGAGTTTAGACTGTGCATCGATGAGCCAGGACATTCGATTTTATACATATTGAAATCTCAATATTTGTTTCTTATTCTAAATACGTAGCTCACACGATAATCATTTTTCGTTTCTAATATCGAGCGTGCCACCCGGAAGGATATTTCTTAAGGCGTTCTCCCTATACAATGTTGCAATTTCGCAACGAATTTTTACTTACATTTTTACTTACTGATAAAATATTGTGTTATAAAATGACGGTAGAATAAACAAGTATTTTTTATTAAATTTCCGAAAAAATAGGTTTTTCTCAGGCGTCGCGTTACGAAGACCCCTTAATTCGAACATGGTTCGATTATTATTACCATCGCTGCTGTAAATTTGATATTATACGCGTACTTCTTTATTCGTTCGAACAATATCGATATTTGTGTCACGCTACGACGAAGAAGCATATGGTTCCATTTAAGAAAATAGATCTTGTTGAGAAATTTTATTGCGTGAACGGTAGCCCTTGACGGTGCTTTTCTTTATTTCGTATCGGTCATTCGACGCGGATAAATCGTTGTTGACAACTTTCTCTGTCGTATGGTCATAAGCGGTGAAACAATTGCCCCCATCGGTAGATTGCACCACCTTTATAACGAACGTTCGATGCAGTACCAATATCGCAATCAAGTTATGGCTGTATATGAACATACACACGCACGTAGTATCATTTATCTCGTATCTCGAAACTCTATATTACCGAAGCTGACTGCTAATCTAGCCAAGAGTGATACACGTGTTCATTCTACGATTGTAACGTTGAAACATATTATATATCGTTAATACGAGTATATTCATGTAACACGTAACAACATAGCGATGATCAAACCTGTAACTGCTGATTAGTAACTACTGTTACAGAGATTGGAAACTTGAAGGGTCAGAGAAAAGTGGAAAAATGGAGAAATGAGTGTTTTGTCCGGATCCTGCCAGAGTACTCGTCGGTAAGACTATCTGGAAAACCCTTGCCTCAGACAGCGGAATAGGAGATGTCATATCGGAAGTTGTATTTATGGTGGAGAAGAGATAGCTAGTCGGAGTTATCGCTTGCGAGAAAACGTCTACGCGTCGTAGTGACAGAGTAGAAAGCTATACCGTCATCGTCGAAGAAAATATTCTCGATAAATGCTGAGATTAGATGGAGGAAACGTTTTCCAGACACCTGTTGTTATTGCTTTTCAACTTGAAAATTAAAATTATATTCCGGCTGATCTAGAGGATTTATTGTGCTTTGTGAACAGGAAACATCTGTGTGTTTGATCAACGATAATGCAGCAAATAAATATGTTAGAGCCATAAGAGCAGCAAACGCTCATAGAAAATCCCATCTTGATATAACAAAAGTTGTATTTGTTTCTTTTTAACTTCAGCAGTCTCGTTATTTTGAAAATTGTGAAAGTTTGCTCTACCATTCGAGAACTTTAAAACTGTTCTCCTCTGACAATTCGATTTAAAATTCTTAAGCTCTACTTTTATTAGAAATTTTAAAGTTTACTCTGTATCATGTTGCTTCTTAAGATATTCTTTACGAGATCTATCGTTCCTCCTACTATCTCCTACATGCTATAGCAGAGATAGCGAAGAAGTTTTCTTAATCAATTTGCATTAGCTTAATGCCTTCGTTACTTTAATATCTTTCCTTTTATAATCGTAATGAGCCATTAAAGTAAAACCTCTCGGAGCTTTTCTATTTGCCCAGCAGCATTTTTAACATTTAACGATAATCCTGCGATTGATAGAACCTCGATTTATTACACGTCCTGCGATTAAAATTAGATATTTAAGAAGAGACCTTGTTACGCGTATAAAGGGCTACGTGTTGTCAATACGAAAATATTCGATCTTCGGCATATTCAAACATCGACGAAAATTAAATAATCGCAATTTGCGGTCTTTTACGCGTTAGCTCGCCCATTTTCCTAGTCAAAATCAATACGTTCGATGAACTTCGTTCGAAAATTGCCTCTAAATACCCGTGGCTCGGAAATTAGCATTCAATTACTGCATTTAAACTCGAAAACCGTTTTAAAAGACCGTCTCGCGTGAAGCGTGCATGCAACAATGAAGCGAAATAAAAGAGGAATAGAGCGAGGAACTATTCCACGAAATTTTCGTTACGAGATTTAAAACGAATAAAGGACGGTGTAAGTATAACGTCGTTATGCACGACATAATGGGTTGCCGCTTTAGCATACAGTATTTATCTTACCGGTATGTTGCGGCTTGAACCTGTTACACAGCACATTTGCTTAAGTATCGGAGAAAAGCTGGCCTATCTGGGAATCTTTTTATTCCTTATTTTCGTTGGCTAATTATCCTTCAGTCGTAACCTTCTTTCCCGTAACATTAGCGGCCCTTTTAAATCTTCGTTGCAAGACACGCGGCTGGAAAAACATCCTTGACAATGAAAAATTAACCAGACGTAGATTGGCCGCAACGAGGAGACGCGTTGCCGAAGAAATCGACTGTGATTTCAATTTGCAGTGTATTAGCCAAGGTACTCGGGCGGAAGTGATCGTTGCTGTGTTTCAACGATCGCGCTGTCGAGAGTTTTCCTTGGCAAAGTAGAAGATGTACCAGAGTGCGAACTTAAGAAATAGGAGCAAGCGTGTATATACAGCGAGTTTTGTATTTCGAAAAAGAAGAAAAATATTATACTCTTTCGCGAAAACGTTAGTGTACGTATAAAACACGCGATATTACGGGTCTTGCGAGTAACGTTTGGGCGTATAACTATCTCCTTGTATCTCTTGATACGTCTTACTCGCTTTGTCTCGATTGATCGCTTTCATTTCTATTATCCTCTTAGACATAATTGCAATTTTCGGAAAAATTACGATCAATGTTCGTTATTACAAAAACTCTAACTCTCTGCCGGTGAATAAATTATCTTATTCGCTGCGTAGTCAAAGCTGTATATACGAACGAACAAGCGGGTGTCTTACGCGTCAAACGAGCATCGCCCTATCGCAAAGAAACTTTGCAGGAAGACGTGATCTGTTTAACACGATAGATATTTGCAATAATCGGCCGAGACGAAAAGCCGATCTGCGGTTCTAATCGAGTTTCCCATAAGATCCAATCGTATTTGATTAATCACGGAATTGTCAATTTATCTAGGCTATTTGTGGCCACATTAGCGGTTCTGTATGACTGTGCCCAGATTCCGAAAGCCAGCCTCAGATGTATGGAAGCAATTAGCAAATCAGCTGCCACCAATGTTTGTTCGTGACTGATGAAGGCACCAATGTTTTGGCGATCATGTGCATATCTCGTTCATAATTGGCTACAGTCTCGCAAAATTTCCAAACCGCTTTCGTTAATACACCGTGTTTTGAAATTTCACGTAGCTTTTATGCAAAATCACGGACGAATAACTTTGAGGAAAGTAAAAAGATTTACAACCACGCTTTTCCTTGTCTTCCATTTTCCATTCCCTCTCGTCGTTACATTGATATTCTTCGGTATTTAATTCGACAATGGCTGTGAATGAATTTCATGTTAGCATTGCAACTTGCTTGATTAGAATTTAATTCGGCAAGCGGATACCAGAGAGGAATGATGCGTAAGGTTTCCTGTGTCACTAATGAATAAATTTCCAATCGGGATGAGGATGCATTTGAATAATGCAGACACGAGAATAATTTATCGGGATGTCCTATCTACTCATATTAATTTCTAGTTACGTTCGTATGTAATCTGTGTGATATATGTATTCGATAGCGGTATCTTTCACCGCTGAAACCAGCAATTCTTACTTTGCTCCATGGTCACCTTTAACTCCTGGCCTAGACTACCTACTACTCGCCTCATCTGTTACTTTTAGTCTAATGTTCTTTTCATTAGACGCTATTTTAATTAAGCTTAAAAGATGGTATATATTATTGCTCATCTCTCCTACTCCTTTTCAAAATTCTTGTTCCACGTACGTGCATACGACATGCGGCCGAATAACGTGTCAAGCGGTTAAGAGATGATTCCTCGTGAAAAAATAAGAAAGAGATGTGGAGTAAACGTTTTTCGTTTAAAGCTTTATATAATAGTACGACAGTACAAAGTGATAAATTTTCAAATTTTCCTTTCAAGGAAACAAAGCGCCTTATGAAAAAATATTATTCTATATTTTTTATTCTTTTTTTTTTCACATGGGATCATCTTGCACTACCTTGACATATTATTCGACTGCACCCTGTATACGTATACACGATGCATTTTACAATTTTATGGCACCGCTTTTTATAAAAAATCATTACGAACGAAACTTTTGTATCTGTGCCTGTATCTTTTAAAATCATTTTCGGAGCATTCTGCGTGTGTTGAAGTTGCAGCATACGAATTTTTCCCCTTCAAATTAAGTTAACGTTGCAAAAGCACTCTCGCATTTGCTATTCTAATCCTGCTTTCCTTTGGCCTTTTTCATTTCATCGAATGTCCAAAGGCTTTAAGCTTTTTTAAATATTCATTCAATATTTTATGAGGATACTCGTGCAAAAATCAGCTACCTGTTATTTTCCAGATAAAATGTTGAAAATTCGTATTTTTACATAATTTTTTTCCGCCGAAATAAACGACTCGAGGCTTTATTTCGTAGCAAAATTGTTTCCGCAATTCGGAAAAATATTTTTACAAAAGAATGGATCGTTTATTCAAAATACCATGGGAAAAAAAGTTCTTTATTTTATTTTATTTTATTTTATTTGTTAAAAGAGGCTTGCGTATTAACTATAACTCGCACATTTATATACATCAAAAATATACAAAAAATACGTATCAATTAAGAAATAGAAATATGAAAACTTTTTAACTAAAAGAAAAGGGAATCCTTGGACGAATCCTTAACCTACGAAAGACACAAATTCAGCGTATAAGGAACAACTACGAAAATTACAATTACAAAATTGGCAGATTACTACGAATGTAGTAAATGTAGCGAGAATTAAAAGTCTCGTTCGTATCAACATTTTTCCTTCTCGATTGCGTTCGATTAGAATTTTTTAAGTAAAATTTATTATATTTTCTGGCAAGAACGTGCAGATCTAGAATCTGAGAATCCTTATTTTCCCTTATTTAGGACAAAATTGTTTTTAAAATTGTAAAAAAAAAAAATTGACTACAAAATGCGTTCTCATGCTTTTTGTTTTAACGCGAAAGCTCATATAAAAATACGAATTTTCAGCATTTTATCCGCAGAACGAGTACCCTTCCTTAAAATATTTTTATGCTTCCGCGAGTGTCCTACTTTTCTATCTGTAATGCGTTTCCAGGTATTCTGGCGCACATAATTTCGTACCATACGTTCTCTTCATTCTCCTTAGATATTAGACGTCTATTTTCCCATTATCTGTGTACAAGTAAATTATGATTTATTTAACGAAAAAATGAAACTCTTATTCTATATATATATATATAATACATAAATGCAAAATACAAAGGATAGAAATCAAGAACATCGACTCAAATTCAAGCTACAACACGAACCGATAAATTTGTTAATCGCTATTTATATACGCTATAGACGTTTCAGTGCGCTTTCGCGATCAATTATTCGAAGATGAGAGCCTCCTTTACACCATACCAGTAGCAAGCTCTGTTTCAATATTCGAGAAAGTAGCTAGAGCCGTTTGAACAAATTCTCTGAGACAGGTTTAAATTACGTAAAAACAGCGGGAAAAGCGATTTAATGGACGGCCTGATTCGTTCGCCAACGGTCGGTTTTCATGAAAATTCTGATCATACAGCGAGTACTTGCGGAGCAGTACGCGAGAGACGTCGCATAATCCCATTAAAACGGAATCTGATTTGCAGCAAGTCGTAGCGAAACGGATGAGAAGAGGGCGTGCACCGGCAACCAGTGAGAATTATTGCTGGTTTTTTACGAGACATTAGTAGGTGGGTATCCGGGTCGGCGAATAGGCGGCTGCTAATACAATGTAGCCGTGGCGCGTCGTGAATGAGGCAAAGCCAGCTCGGCGGTGAGTATTCATCTCGAAAAGAGGAAGGATGAAGGTTCAGGAAAGAGGAAAACCCGGACGAGATACGTAGCCAAGTTCATTGCATGAAGTGGGAAACGTTAACCCAAAGGTAGACTACGTATGCTGTCTACTGTACAGGTACCTGTATCCTTTCTACTAGACTGCTACTGGGCTTCGAGTACGTACTGACTGTCCCATTTTAATCTCTCCGGTGGCCAAAGAAAAATGCTTCCTATAATTCTCCCGAACGATTATCTTCCTCTTATTTTTATTCGATATAAGGTTTTTTTATCATTTTTATAACTGTTTGGTATAAACGACGTTGCGTCTTTAATCCAGAATTACGGTTGGTAAATTCTTGATAAGAATTCAATAACGTCTAACGCGTAACAAAGTGACGGAAATTGCAAACACGCGTTTGCAGGATCAGCAATTTCAAAGATAATTCCCTGACGAAATTGAGATGACACGACCTGTATATACGTCACGTGCACGTGCATAAGCAATGTTTGTGCTTGAATCCGTGAGAATAACGATGCCTGGTTTCTCTCGCGAGAAGAACCAAGCTCCCTGGTAATTCTATATGACTGCAAGCTTGCTATTTTCCACGAACGACTTGGTTCTGACGCGTCTGTATGTCGCTACGCATCTATGTACCAGTTGAAATATTTTGTCCCGCTTGAAGTAACTTTGGAATCTTTCGCTCAAGCGATTGGATCACCGAAGGCAAAATCCAATATCGCGTAGAAGTTACTATAAACACGCTATAAATATTATTATACGCGTATCCTGGCTGGTGCGTATGTACGTATTTCGCGCGAGATTCCATGAAATAAAAGAGACGTTGAGAGACTTGTAACGATAATAGAAGAAATCTTATTTAAAATACATAACCTGTGCTGTATATTTGCCGATGCTTATGACTAAGTTTATGTAGAAGTTCACGTAGCGGAACTCGGGGGAATAGCCGGCAAAGTTCGTAGCCCACACTAATTTTTTATCGCGTTCTCCTCGTTACTAAGGAAATAGACACGTCCAGGGAAACGGGCGAATTGCCAGGCTGCAAATTTCATTTCTCCAAATAATTCGCGTAATTTCATCTAACGTACTCGTTATTAATTAATTCAGTAGCGATAAAACGTTTCTTCGTGTTCTTACACGATTCGTACGCGAATGGACACATATCGAATAATATATAAAAGAAATCATTAAACTGAAGATAATTAGTACTGAAACTCTTTTGCGAGATCGTTAACATCTGTATATTTGGTATTAAAAAGTATCGGATAGAAAGTGTAACATAATAGATGAATTTACGGAGTATAAAATTATTATGCAACATTATTTATGTTTTGTAGCGTTTAGCACGCACGTTTTAAAATAACGTCTACTTCTAGCAACTGAGCATTCTTTTCTTAAGTGGAAAGCTTTTAGATTTATGAGCTACAACAGAAGCAAAATTCCATCCGAACTGGGTCAGCTAATTTTTTTTAAATTTCCTTCTTTCTCACTAACTTCCTTTTACTAACATTCCTTCACGGTATTATCCATTACCTTTGCTTATTTCCTCATTATTCCATCTTCTGTATATATCGATCTTCCGCTATAAATCACACAATATCAATACCAGCTAGTTACACGCTATTCGCGCGTAACAAGAAATAGAATAAAAGCTAATCTCAAAACAGTCCTTTTATGTAACCTACTTTCACGCGAAAACATCGAGAAGATCGTAAATATTCAACCGACACAGGTATCTGTCTCGCAGCGTTAAAGTCTGAAATTGCGATTTTGCACAAAAAAGATTTGTTCCGAATCTAATAATTAGGCGGATGTTTAAGAAAATTCTGTTCACGATCCTTCGATCGATTGTAATGTAGCGGTAAAATCGATCGATCGTGCGTCGCTACAGATTTATTCACGAACAAAGGAATTTGCCTAACCATTATTTCCAAAACACAGGTTTCTGACGTACGCTGAAAGACGCGTAAGCACATAGGCACTGTGTAAGCATCGAGTAACTTTTTCGTTTCCAGGTAAATATGTTCCGCGACTCTTTTCAAAGCGAACTAAACATAAAGCGTTCGTTCCATCGAATCCGATTCTATATGGTTTTCGATTTTCGATATATTTCCTCGCATGCGTGCAACTTGTGAAATATACTAGCGAACTTTGGGATCTGTTAGTACTCGTAAACATAAGGAATAGAAGCACTGCAAGTATGTCTCGAAACTATTCCCATCGGAGACGACCCGTTTTATTTCAAGGAAAATATCGCGAGCTGGATGTAAAAGATGATGCTTGTCTTATAGTTGTATTATTTTCTCGAATCGACGTATATAACGTCGTATATATCGGGGTTAAAGAAACATCTTTACGAAGGCGAGGGCAGACTGTTCCTTCGAAAATATCATTTACGTTATTACGTCTATTAAAGTTGTTACGCGCGGTCTAACAAGATTTTTACGTACTTACTCGATGGATTTTTCAACGGTATCTATGAATATCGTTTCCACGTACGTATGTACATCTCTATGCCATTGCACTTGAAGATCGAATAGATAATTTCGATGATACGAACGAACGAGGATACGATCGATCGATTATAAAGAGATTGAAATACAGTAGTGCATTTGTGGCCATCGATTCGAGTTTCTCCTGGAAAGGGCGATATCTTTTCGATTATCAAATAATCGAAACAACGCACATATTCCTGGAAGCCGGAGATTAATTAGCGCGAATGTTAAACTCCTCGAAGATCGTGGCACGTGAAATATCGTGTTTCCCTGCTACATCGTTTTCTTCAATTTCAGTTCTTTTTAACTCGTTCATTTGGTTATTCCGTGGACTTAGTTAGCATTTTTATTCCCTTTATTTTACGTGGTACAAAGGAATCGCGTGGGAAACCGCTAAAGAAACCTAACGTTCAAAGTGGTCGAGTTAGCTTTATAACTGTCAAAGTTCATAAAGCAGACACAGACATTTCCTATCTTTATCGCGTATCAAAAGGAGTTATGCTATTAGGTTTAGAATCCGAGGACGGGGCAACGAACGAACCTTAATAACTAATTATGGTCTCGTTGTCGCTTGTTCGATAGCAGTTACCGCGTTATAATCTTACTCGTGAAACCAACGATCTCTGCACATGGGTCAAAGCTCCTCCGACGTGAATGTACGCTACTCGGGTACGGCTAATTGCTGGAAATTTCGCGTTATAAATTAACAACCGGAAGTCTCACTCAGGGCGGACCAAAGCCTGCTTGACGGAAAAGGTTCTCCTCATAAATGTACTTACTTGCACGTACGTTAGCTATTTAACCCTTAATCGCTACGACGAGTGTTTTCGAATTCTAGATTATGCATATAAGATTGAACGCTGTTGTTTTAGATTAAACCAAGAAGTTTAACTATCGCGCATGTACGTTGTATCAGCTTAAATATACAGGGCGTTCGTTAACCGGTGGAACGATCGGTGGAGAGAGACGATTCTACGTGAAAAGATACGTTGAAAATATGACAAGTAGAGTTGCCTAATTTAAGACCGAACAGTATATGTATAATAAATAAAAAAAATGGAATAAAATTTGTTCGTAAGACAGTTAGCCTTCGAAGGAAATAAAATTGAAAGTGTGTCATGCGCGTGCACTAGACCAGACCTTAACTAGACAGGTTCAAACTTTATTTTCTTGCAAATGAGGCCTTAAAGGCTTAGAAAAATTTCATTTTACATTTTCGTCTTATTTTCGCACGTAGAATATCCTGCTGCTTGTTTACTCGCGTCTAGTTGGCACTTGGCCAAGTCCGAGTATACTCGACAAATTTTCAAACTTGATTTTCTCGGAAACGAAGCGTCGTACGAAAAAACGTTACTCTAAATTTTCGACTTGCAGAATCGCTACTTATCGTCAATTTGTATAATCAATTACTGTACACCCTGTATATATATAAGCACATCGAGTTAAGGAGAAAGAAATGAAAAAGAAAGAAACGACGAGAAATCATATTTTCCCTTCAAGGGAAATATTCGTTTCTACGCCACGAATCATAACCGTTATGTATGTACTTAATTTGTTTATATAAACACAGTGCGCGATAGATCTTTGCTACTTCAATTGTATCGGATTCAATTGACTCCAATCAGATCATGGAATTCAATGGAGTTTAACGATTGTTGACCCGGACGAGGCAAGGGAAATGCAGTGTTCTAAACTTTCTATCAATAATATGGTCGAACTACGAAATTTCCGTCCATTGTAACTCTATCGCGAACACAATTGTTCCGACTCGTTTTTGTCTCGTGCTATCAACAAACTCGATTGGTATTTCGTACACAACGCAAATAGTCTCGCCGTAAATTAAATATAGCTCGTAGGAATTTAATCGACACGATCCCCGTTTGAAAACCAACGGCGAGAAATAAAGCAAGAAAATCGTTCTCGCTATCAACGAGTAAAATTAAAGATCTCGATTTTAGGATGTTGATCGATCTCAACGAATTTCGGTTAAATTGAACAAAACAGTTTTTTATTATCTCCGTTTGATGTCCCGCCTCTTAATCTACCAGCGATATTTTCTAACGTTATTCGAGGTAATTAGCAATTTAAAAACGTTTCCTTAAATTCGCTCTTCAAATAAATATCTAAAAGTCGCAAAATATTCGCTCTGGCTGCCTGCCAAACGCCAAAACGTAGAATATCAAATATTACACATTTCTCTGCGTTACTAGAACAGCAAAGATCGGTCAACTGGTTAACCGTCACTTCGGACGGATCTCTTCCTTCGTTGAAGTAAAATTTGATCGTTTAAAATTACCAATGTAATTGCTTGTAATCTCGCGTTGGTCGATCCTTGCTCATTTCGCGTTGCGGAACATTTAACAAGAGATGGAAATGGTTCGTTCGGTTGGTTTTAGTTACGCGTATCTATCAGCGATTCAGCATGTATGTACCTATAAACGTGGTATCGATTCAAGTTGGTGAGAATACATTGAATACGATCCTATTACCTCTACCTCGCTTTTCATCCTTGCCCAACAAAGACAACAGCCGCCGAACCCTGTCGTCCCTTATCTAATTTTCATCGTGGCCGAAATTAATTACACCCGCGCGGGCATGTCGGCACCGGAAAACCATATTTTCAGCGGGAACAAGCACGACGATTCAGCTGAAATAGGCGATACATGGTCGTAAAAAGCGCGGCAACGAGAATGGAACGGTGCAGATAGGAGGAGATTGTAGACCGTAGACGATCAAGGGTGAGGCGGGTGCTTCTTGCACAAAAGCACGAAATACATCGCTATGAAAGAATAATTTCCACGCGAGAAGTCCGCCTGGACTTATGGATTAAAAGTTTCTCATCGGCAGCCTGGATAATTGGTTTAGTTATTGGATCCTCGGGCTGAATCACGAACTCGCGGACGCGGTATCGCTTTGCTTTCCTCGCTTTTCGCCGCCAACTTTCCAATTTCTATCCTCCCGCTCTTCTTAATCCCCTATACATTTTCTCTTTCTCCTTCTCGCGCCACACTCCTACGTTATATACACGCGACTATTCCACTACCTTCGAATTCCATGAGTCTATTAAAGGTGGCTTTGTCGCGGCAACTTTTCCCTGCTTTTCCATACCGCGGTTATAGGAAAGACTCGTGGGATGGGTCGGATCGATTTTAAATATAGTTTTCGTATAACTAAGTAATACGGATGGAAGAAAAATGAGCGACATAATGCGAATAGAATATATAGAATGTTGTCTGGTAGGTGATACGGGGATATTCGAGACGGGAGGTTCGCAAAATTAATTTTATTTCTTGTATGCGAGCTTTGTTTTTGTTGCGTTTGCATTCAGATATGAGAAGGCAACTTTCATCGAATAAAAAAGAACATATTTTACTTTCTAGTTTGATTTTATAACGAAGAGAAGCTTGAAAGGATTAGAAAGAATTTCGGGATAAAGAGGTTGTTGTTCATAAGTAAGATAAAAGGGGTCACAATAAAACATCGGTTTTACCGAGAGAGGCATTGATCAACGATCAACCCAATTTGCAAGCACCGAAATTAAAGAAGGATGACTTTGTGCATACTTTAAACATGACATCGACCTTCTGTTCGAGGAGCCGAGGGACAGTGTTTGCTCTGGACGCATTAATCACTGGGGTGGAAACTCGTGAGCCAGTATTGTACGTCTTCCATCCCTCGTCCCCTTTATCAAGCTTTATCTATATGCATTATAGTGTGCAGTTACTGTGCAATCGTGTGAAAGTGAAGCGTATCACCTTACATGCAAACATGTAAAAATAAATAGGACACCTACCATGTTCAGATCTTTATCCTGCCTTAATTAATTTAGAAGTTCACGGTTCGCGATAAATTAAAACCTCTTTCATTCTTAGAAATTCTAAATTCGTTGAAACGTATCGTGCGAATGAACGAAAATTTATTCGCGTATGCGGAAGGAACGCGTTATGCAAGGGAAAGTGGTAAATGTATTTACGTGCTTGTGAAATATCACAAAGATAATAGGGACTTTGTTTCAAAGTAAAAACAGCACTGACCTATTTTTTCCATAAGAACATTCATATTTATTTTGTTTCTCATACGCGTTGTTCTTTCGTACGGAAACGAACGCGTCGAGCATATTACTAGACGCGTAATATGTATCCTCCTGTAAACATTATTTATAAGCAACCAAAAAATTTTACCAATCTCTTAACAACGCGAGAATCGAAGAGAATACGAGAACGCGAAATTTTGTCGTATCGCACGAACAAACGAAAAGGCTCGTCATCGTTGACGCTCGTACGAAAGGAACGCGATAAATATTTTTCAGTTGCGTTCAATCCGCGTCGTATCGTACTCGTAACAACGACACGCTTCGTCGTATCCGTAGATATATTTTATCGTAAGAGAGAGATAAAGATTTATCGCGTTAAAAAACGCGGACGAATCTTTGAGGAGGTAGAACGCACGCGAGTCGTTTTGTTAACGGTGGAGGCACTTTGGGTTATAGAAAACTGCAACGGAGATGAAGCCAACGCATTAATCTAATGCTCGGGGAATAATAACGCGAAGCCATGCGGAACGTCAGTAGGGAGAGGGAACCGCAAATTCGAAATATCGACGAGCTGGCGGCGTTATTGGCATCACCGCAGAATGTAACGTTAAACTGCAATTTCTAATGGTTATCGTGGTACAGTGTCTGCGCGGCTACTGCATCCAAAACGCCCCGTTTCATTTTTCCCTGATCCCTTTTAATTTCAATGGCTGCATGTCGAACAGTTCGCGCGAGCCTGGCTTTCGCGGCATTAAAAGATTAGCGACGTTACGTGGATCGGTACAATATCGTTTCATAGGATACGCTGCAGCAGAATCGTGTGCCGCATTTTCGGTTATCCGGTATTAAATGAGCCACCTAATTATTTTAATAGAACTTCCGGGCTTTTAGTTACACGGTAGCCGTTCACCGTTCTCCGACAAAGTTTCATTACCAATTAACAAGAAATAAAGGCCGACGTTCCGAAAAAGTTCCAACGAGCATGAAAATTTTATCGATGGCGATTTTTTCCGATCGATCAATCTCTTAATCGCGCGGATTAATCGATCGACGCGCAACGCTGAAGCTTCTGAAACTGGATAGATTCGATGACAGATTATTCGTGTAACGCATTATATTATATCTATTAGGAATGATAACGGTAAATGAAATTCACCGAATACGAGCTTCGAAAGGTAATGGCCGGCCAACACAGAACCTACACGTTCGTACGTCCAAGATCCGATCAAACAGCTTCCGCGAGTTATCAAGTGATCAACGCCGCTAGTCACGATCCAATTAAATCGTCATGATGTTGTATCGACGGCGATTTGTTAAACGAAGCTTTTATAAGAGGAGATTCGAGTTAATAGAATCGACGTTGGTCGAGGCGGTGACTCGTATCTGATATCAGTCGGAGGAAACAGCCGTTTTCTTTCCTCCTTGCGGGCATTCGTTGACAGCAACCATTTCTCGTCGACGAAATACGAGGGCCGATTTCGTATTATCACGGCTTGTCGACGTCATTCCGCGGCTTTAATTATGCGACTGGCGTATCTGGCGGCAGCAACGGAAGTTTGCCATTTATTGCTTTCACCGCGTTAGCCGTGTCTCTTGCGCCCTGTACCTGTACACGCTGCCCCTCGGCGTACATCTTAAATGCAGATAACAGTTGGCTTTTTCCGCCTTCTCGAACAGAACAAGTCAAAATCTCCGAAAGATGTCGTCGATCCCTATTTTTGCTATTTCTTTGATCACATCCCTCTTAGATCGCTCGCTTTTTAGCTTTTCTTCCGATCTACCGCTATTTCATAAAGTACTTACCTTCGTCTAAGGTTTAATTTTATAAAGTACGTCCGTTTTATTGTATACGCGCGATTATTTTTGTAAATAAAAAGAAATACGACAAAAATGTTTCGGACAAAAGTCGTATGGTATTAAAGAGGACCTTATCTAGCGTGCTTGGTTCCTTTTTCGTAGATGGCCAAGTAGAGGTCGTAGGAAGGTGACGCTCATCGATCCGCCTCGGCGTTCTCTACGAAAAGGTATTAACCTAGCGGTGTTGAAAAATCATTAGTTTAGAAGATATTTGGACTTTAATTTGTCAAATTGAACGTACATAAAAGACAGAAAAGCTGCCAGACAATATCGTCGTGTCTACGTTGTCTCTGTCTTTCGTACTTTCAATTTGACAAATTGAATTTCGACATAAATTTTCTGCAAGGATGCCAAGACTATTTTATTTAAAACTATATGATTTCATTTTAAAAAAGCGTATGTTACCTTCGTATGACCTCTATTTTACCATCTACGGAAAAACTAATTCTGCCAGATCATATCCCCTTTGATACCAACTTTTGTCTGAAACATTTTTTTCATATTTTTGATGCTTACAAAAATGGTCGCGATACAATCGAAAAGCGAAAAAAGACATTCTGTTTACATGTGCTATTTTTTCTTCCATTCGTTTCATTTTTATATAATGAGAAATCTGTATCGTCGAATCCGCTAAGAACGGCGAACTAATAAAGCAAAGTAGAGAATTAATTGGTCGGACGTAAAAGGGTGACTGTTTCCAAGAGTTTTAATTTTTATCGTTTTGTAGAAGCTTTATGAACCTTCGTAGGCAATGTAATTCTGACCTTTCGCTCGTATTTTGCATTAATTAGCGATTCCTTCGGTTACTTCTTCCCGAGGCTTTAGTTAAGTATGTACACCCCTTCAGAAGCAAACTTAAGAACGAACTACGTCACTTGCCAAGACTCTTTCCGACCACTAGATCCATAAAACGTAGACGCTTGTCTTGTTGACAAGCTGCGAGTTCTTCTGCTTTAAATATCTTATTTCGTCGTAGGCAATTCGGTTAAAATACGATGAAAAATTAATTGTATACGATTCTTCAACTTCTTACACTCTAAAACGTTAGCTCCTTTGGTCCATTCGACGTGTTCAAATTTCAAATAGATATCTATGATAGTTTCGAGGAGAATAACACCTTGCGTGGCTCAACCTGTATCGCACATATGTGCTTTCGTCCTATATAAACATTTTGTATTTACGCTTATGTCCATTAACGGGCGCATATTCCCGTTTATCATCATCATCTGTGTTAATAAACATGATACACATTTATGTAATATAGTAAATCTCGGGGTAATTCGGGTGATCGATTCTGAAGTCTGAAAATCGAGTTTATCGTGAAAATACTTAAATGAAATACAGGAGTAAACGACAATTAATACTAATCTATAACAATAAACGATAAATAACAAGTTCTGTGCAATGTCTACCTGAAAATCGAGAATCGATTTTCAACGTCCTCAGCTACCGATCTTTCTCCGTCCATCTTCAATGTTTTCAATAATTATTCTTTCTTCTGTGATCTCGTCTATCTCTGATATTGCTCTCTGTCCGTCCGTTTGGGAAATGCGTGTCTCTCAAAATGGTTGTCCGTAAAACAAAATAAAGTCGCGTTGTTCGTAAACAAAGAGAGTCCCTATCACGCTTGAACTCTAGGGAGTTTACATATATACATGAATCGAACGATTGTTTTGTTTGATTAAATATTTAACCCAGGAATCCTCGATGAACGAATTATCGTGAATTCGTTTCGATTGCATTTAAACTTTGTAAATCTTTTATAGGAACGTATATAGTCGGATATACGGTATAGAAGACGCTGAAAAGCTGTATTGTATTATTAGACGTTTTTCTAAAGTTTCGTGTAATTATAATTGTATATTACGTGAATGTGCCACGTTCATGTACACAGTACTTCTCGTACTGCAATTTCGATGAAATTATTAATCGATTAAAGCGAGGAGTAAATTGTAAATGAAGCTGTTGCATATAACAGTCCTTACGAAATCTATCTATCGGGATAATATCCGATTTTATTAAATATACTCGTACGTTGCATCGAATAATGGGCGATAATAAAACTGCTACCGACGAGGGAAGAGTATAAAGAAAATTTATACGAGAAACAGTTGTTAGAAAATGTCTTCCCTTCGTCGACGTTTTAATCGTTCGTATACAAGCATCCTAAGATCGTTAAGCAAACACTATTAGTTTGATTGATCGATTAATTGTCAATGTTGAATCGACTCGTTGCGCGATTCAACTTCGTATAACGAACATCATTCAGCGTATCGTTTGAAAATGAGCTTCAAGTCAGACGTAAATGTAGCGATGACGCGATCAACGCCTTTCTGATTACACTTAGCAAGCGGCAATTGCATCGTCCACGATGCAATTTGCTATGCTACGATGCTAAGGCTGTAACACTTTCCTCCAAGAAATTACCAGCGAGCTTCCGAAGATATCTGGAAAATGGCTCGATAAGCAAGTTAAAGCAGTTAAAGTTTTCCAATTACCCTCGCGACTGTTTCGATTTCTTTGTTCGCTTGATCTTAATCGTGTCGTGTAATAACGTTTTTGACACGTTGTTGGTGGTAATTGCGAGTCGCTTTGCTTCCTCTTATTTGGCCAAATATATCTCTCATGTTCTAACGCAAACGATTATGCGTAGAATTCCTCGAATTAAAATGCCCTTTTTTAAATTAAAATTAAACATCTTCCTTCTATATCAATGGCTACTACGATTTAATTTGCTTCTGCGTCGTAAATATCGTTAATCGGGAGAAGGCAAGAGAATCTAATTCAGGGTAAGCACGTTGAAAGCGAATTAAATAAAATTTTAATCCCATTCGTATACGATACGAACGAAAAATGGAAAACTCGAATCCAACGTTTCTTCGACTTTCGTTTTTCTTTTTCCTTTAGTTACCCGATCGTTCTAAAGCAAACAATCAGAATGAAATAACTATCCCATTATAGGAATAAAGTCACAGAAGCTGAAAACCTTAATTAAAGCGAATACGATGAGAATCGAAACTGCTTTCTCGCTGATCCAATGATTTGCATAGAAATAACCGTTCCGCGTATGAAACGAAAGAAACAATAAAGCGTTCATCCTAATCAGGCCATCAGACACGTAATCGGACCGAGCCGGGGGATTAGAATTGCCAAACGTACGAGCTTCGGGGGCAGCCTTTATTAAATTACACTCTGCTCGAGCTGGTATCATAAATACGTTCGCAATCTTTTCATGGTTCGTTCCGGTGTTCCACGTTGACCTATCATCCAGCCTGTTTTCGACACGATTATCTCTCACGCAAATCGAGCATAGACCCACCTTAGCCGTAATTCATCGACCGCGTACGGTTCGTGTCCCAAAATGGAGAGTCGAGTAATTGCTAAGGATCCAGAAGATACTGCCTCGAGAATGTGGCGAAGATCGCGTCAACTTAATAGAAATCTACCGTAAACTAATGTCTCTTCGACTAATTTCAAGAACGTACATCGTTCGAGAATTCACCTTTCGCAATCATAATGTTTCTCGCCATATAAACACAAGTACGTAAATGCGTGTAGTTTGCGTATGACCGATTTTTATTCCTGTTACCGGGTAACTTGGTCTTTTCTGTCGAGAGATGAAGCTGTTGTTACTTCGAAGATAGCATTTTCGACGCTATGAATTTTAATTGGCTGCGAACTTTTCAACGAAACGTTCCATTTTTCCTTGAAACTTTGATCAGAGATTTCTTTATTGCTTCGTGACAAAATGGAACATTTAAACAATTCTATGGTAATATCGCGACCAATTTAACAGATTTATTAGCGATGGAATCAAATTCGAAACGCTAATTACTACGCCTGACGTTTAATTAACAATTCAAAGTTACAGACGTGTGATTTTACGTAGTCTATGACTGACATTCGTTACAAACCTATTATCGCGTAGCACTCTACGCGGTATCGCATACCTTGCCATTTTGTCATTAGGTGGTAATGACAAAATCCGCAATCACTTAGTTGTCAACCCAATACGTGAATATTTTGGAAGTATCATAGGGATTGTTAATTTCTATCGGCAAAGGTACACACACAACGCCACGTATACGTATAATATGTTCTAAATAACATGGTTATGAACAGCAGTTTAAGCCTGGCCTGTCGTAGGCTTATTAACTGTCAATAAACGCGCTTGCGCGGTTAATTGGAGGTTGGAAGTTCATGTAAAACGGATTAAAGATAAAAGAGATTAAACTACGACCCTATAAAACGCTCGGTAATTAAGCACAAATCACCGTGAAAATTGTGCTTGTTACGCGTAGCCACTCTTCGCAGGTAGAAGGATAGAACCGATACACGAGAAACTAAAGTGAAAAAGCTTGCGGATGTACAGTTTCAGCGAAGATAGATGGAAGAGAAGTACCGATCGATACGAACACTCTAGTTATTACTATTAATCGTAATTATTTGTTTATTTCGTATCGCGTGACGCCACTCGTACAAATAATTCGAAACAATTACCTACGTCTTTCTAACATTTGTTTCCGTACAATTTCCGATAAAATTACAGCCACGGTGCTCGTGAGATATCGATAAAACATTCCAATTGGATGCCATTTGCCCCTGTGAATTGGAAATAATAATACGAGAAACGAGGAAACATTATTCTTTTAACGGAATCTGAGTCTCGAGCGTAATCTTCTCGGTGTATCGACAAAACCAGGGCGGGAGTACGACAGGATTTGAACAAGAACTCTTCTTCTATTTCATAGCTCTTCGTTTTCTGCGGGATGGAGCACAATAAATCTCGGCTCGTCGTTACGCCATGGAAGACCGTTAACTTTTGACGATGCCTTTCGTACGGTTCCGCGAAACTTCTTTTACGCTGTTGTATTAAAAAATCAAGTTCACCTGTACGATAGGAAGTTGGCTTTTCTCTGCTATGTCGACGCTTTCATCGAGCTCGTACGTAAAACGCTGTCGATCAAAGGCTTTCCTCATTTTTGAAAACGCGAATAAATATATTCGAAAACGAGTTTCTCATTGAGCAAGGCAAATAACGCGAGCTTACGGTTACCGAGTTTGTAGGACACGGACGATCCGATAGCATTTCTGTTTTTATATTACCATATAATTCAAGTTGTTGATAGCGATAATAAATAATTCTTGCAAATGGTTTCTTATCAGTCGCCGTTGTGTTCCTTGAACGAACTTAACTCGT
This sequence comes from Bombus difficillimus, assembly GCA_014737525.1. NCBI lineage: Eukaryota > Metazoa > Arthropoda > Insecta > Hymenoptera > Apidae > Bombus > Bombus difficillimus. The sequence goes on from JACXIT010000166.1 coordinate 2,451,180, forward strand.
GATTTGCACACGCATACCAAGAAGTAATTCCCAACTTTTTCAATTATCGTACTTTTAATTTACCTTGTGCCATGTATGTGTCTGAAAATGGATTTTATACGTTTCTTCGAAGTAACTTTGGCATAGCATGTAACCGATTTAGCAAAGTAGCCTCGTTCGTCCAAGTTTAACTCCTACAAAACCAATTTGTCCATCTTTTTTTAATTCTTTTTTTTCTGTTTGTACCGAGAGACGCGTAACGGTAAAATAACTTACTCTTATTCGAAACGCTATTTCCGTCATTTTCCGTCAAACTTGAATTTCGCCAATCTGTCTGTCTGTCTGTATCCTTTGTAACTAAGCTAATTTACTTTCGATACACTTCGATCGGCAAAAATTGCTACAACTTTTTGAATAATATCAGGATGATCTTGATCGTCCTGGGACGATGCTATCGATACATCCGCAAAGTTAATATTTTTAACACGATTCAGAGGCTATAACTGATAATTGATGTCCACGTGAAACGGGAGACCAGAGTAATTTATAGTGGTACGCCTGCCGATTCCTGAAAAAATTTGGCATCGTTTCAAATCGTTGTAAAGTTAACCGAGCTCGCGCAGATGTATCGACATTTACTGGGTGGTTGCGCGCGCGATTTCGTTGATAAATTGCACGTTATTATTTCCATGTCAGCGTATATGTTTATACGATAATAAATGCACGTTCATATTCTGCCGTTGTATTAAATTCCAACTTGAAAAATGCGGATTTGAAGGATCCAACAGACAGCCAGCATGATGAATGTATCTGCTTAATTGTTTGTCTCATTTCTCGTTGTTGAAACGTATTTCGTATTGTTCGTGGAGATTTCAAGGTAAGCTCGACAAACATCGAACGTGAACCAATCAATTCACGTTTAACAAACCTATTCCATTTGTCAAGGATTAAATTGATTAATTCGACATTTTTACTTCATTCCATCTGTAGTAGTATATATTCGTTGATTTATCTAGAAATCGTCGTACTTTTTATCGCCGTTCTGAACAAAATTATTGCTTTAGAAACGTTCCAACGAAAGAGCAAAGAATGTCTACGAATGCGCCCATTAAACGACGAGTCGCCCGGTATATACGACAATCAAGTTAGATTAGAACGATTATGAAATTTTTAATGTTTAACCGCACCGTTATCAGAATACGTTCAATTGTATGTACACAATCGTTTGTTGCATAATCTATTACACATTGCCTCGACGTGCATTATTGCCGTGTCAATTATTCACGGGGAATTATTATTTAATAGCTGCTGATCGCTTGTATTATTCCATTGGTGGTTATATTCGATTTTATCGACTTCGATAAAATACAGTTTACGCTAAATTGCGCTGTGCTATCATCAGATTGATCCCTCGCGGTGACCTCATTTCAAAACTGTTCGCTTTTATCACTTTCGATGGCAACTTCGCTGTATATACCATAATTCGGAATATCACGTTGCTGCTCCGACTATCCAGCGTTTAACCTTCGATTTCTAAAAAAAAAACAGCTGATTTTAACAGCTCTATCGAGCGAGTGATTATTAACGGTTAAACGATTACCTTCCAACGGCAGAAAATAGACCGTCCTTCTAATAATAAATTCCATGCTGTAACGAAGCGACGGAAATTTGGTTTCAAAAATTCGGCAGATTGGACGAACGAACGCGGATTACTCTTTCGCTGTATCGATGCTACTAACGTACGCAATTTGCCTGTTTTAGTTACGCCAGGTGCGTGCTGTTTCGCGTTGAAATTCAATGTTTCCCGCGCTAAATAAATCCCAGCTGTAACAATACTCTTTACTAGGGCATGAAACAGTAAATGATTTTTCCGCATGAAAACTGTTTGAATGGACACGAAATACGGCCGTATGATACCTCTGACTTGTTACTGGCCATATAAAAAAGCTTGGATACCAGTAATGTAATAATTCTCGCACATACAGTGCAAAAAATGTCAGCGCAGAAAGCTTCGAGTCACGCACGGTCTGATCGCATCTGCTATGAAACTTTCGTGTAAAGCAATTTGAATAATTCTTCTGCTACCCGTAGAATCTCTCTCGGAATACCATACACCATAAATTAACTTCATTGTAACGATTCATAGGTGGCGAATTAATTCTTCTTCGAGTGGAAATCATTTCTGGTAGAATTTAACGCAACGTTTCTGCCGAGTAAAACGTATCGATGGGGAATGTTGCACGGATTAGTGGGAATATCGAAATAGTTGAAAATCTCATTTATACATTTTTCCCGACGTTCAACTCTCGATCGCGTCTCGTTGTTAAACTTTTACCTTTGTACGCGGAGTGAACCACGGAAAACAAATTATTGCGTTTTACATTTAATCAACTACACGTAAACGTCGTTTGCTTTCGCTTGCACAATACTAGCAAACGATAGAATAGAAGATGCAACCTGAGCTCCGATGCTTCGAACGTGTCTTCTACAGGCAAGCCCAGTTATACCAAGCGAAAATAGATGTCGAAAATTTCAGTATCTATCTTACAGCAGTATTGGATTTCACCGGGTAACTGTACAAATTAAGATGGAACTTGATCAAACGATTTGACGAACAGAAGCGACATTGCAACACCAATACCATCTCGATACCGAAATATTACGCTGTGATGTACGAACGAACACGAAAACGAGAATTTCGTACGAATGTTCATGGGAGAGCGATAAAGTTTGGAAAAGAGTGAAAGAATAATATGCAGACACCTGAAAGTCTTGAATGGACGTGACTGCGTGTTTCTTAGGAATGTTGGTAAGGTGCACCTGAAGAAGCAGAGTTTCTAAAGAAGGCTGAGGGACGAGGAAGAAAATGCGAATAAAAGAAGTTGCAAAGTAAAGTCGAAGGGAAAGAGTACGCGAGTTAGGGTTAAGAAATCAGACGATTCGTGTTTCAACGTAAAAAAAAAAGCTGAGTTACTTGGTGTTACGTGTCGTATCATCGACAATTATCGCGCCATGAATCGATCCGCTGTTCCGGTTTCATCGAAATATATCGAGAAACCCCTAGTATAAATCCCACCATTTCATCGTATCCGAGGATGAGACATAAGCGGATAGAGGCATTAAATGATATCAAAAATGCATATACAGCCGACAATGCTAAGTGCTAGGAACTCGCGATAGTTTCTGCGCAATTCCGTGGATTATCGCCCTATTAAACTCGTACGAACAACTCGATGTGAATGGAAATCCTACGAGACGCTTGATTGGATCAAATAAACCTTCCACGCGTGTGCAACGCCTAATTTCGATCCAGATTGCCAGTTAATAGGTTTTGACAGAGAACGGATGAAATTGTACACACACCCTGTAAACTAGTTACACATAGCGATGCGATATGAAACGTCAGAGAACTGACGTAATTCCAACTCGCAAGTTGCAACGACTGCGCGCATTAACTCGCCGCGCGTGTTTTAATCCATTCCCCGGCATTGTTTCGATAGGAAATGCGTCTTCCCGAGGAGAGTCCGCGTTAAAACGCAACAAGAGATATTATCTGGGACTATTATTATCCTCACGCGGCTGCTATTACTATAAAACCATACTTGATTGTTTCACGGTATACATTACTTACGTATATGTAATATATATAATACTATATGGAGAAGAAACAAATCTAAGAAAAACTGATATTTCCTTTTCGAATTCGATTTCACTTTTCTTATTTTCATCGATTAACATTTCGACGATGGAAACATCGATATTCCGCTTGCTATAAAATACACTCCAACGCTAAATATAGGGGAGAGTGGAGTAAAATGAAACGAGCGGGTAAAACGGAACATCGACGTTTCTCTCAGATAAAATCTGCCAATGAGTTAGTCTATAGTACCGTGTGACATGAGACTATTCCACTAAACAACCTTTCCAACAATTCGTGATCGACCATATAGACTCGTGCATTATTTTTCGATCGAGATGGTTGGATTTTTCGCTATTGAAGCGTCCATATTGTATTAACGTTTCGACCATCTTTTTTTCTTTTTGTCAACTGTATTTTGAAAATTAATAACGATAAGCACAGCATTGAATCCTATAGTTGCCATGGTATTTCCTTTATACTCCACTGTCCCTCGCGCATTGAAGAATGTAACACAACGTATGAGAACACTAATCTCCGTTGAATTGTACTTTTTATAAGCGTCCTCTAGAGAAAAAAGAGCAACTATTCGATATGCAGCGTGAATCAGTCTTTACCTAGATGAAAACGTTTCTAAAGGGAACGTACGTGACTGGCGCATTGTTTAACGGCATTAATGTGTTCCACAGCGGCAAAAGCAGGTCGAAAGTGAAGCTGAAAAAGTGTGGAAACATATTAGCACCGCTCCGCACGATCATTTTAACGTGGCGATCGTTGGTGTACATGTTTTGTACGTTTGCGTACTTCGTAGCTTGATATTTAAATTTGTGTACAGCTACCAGAAACAACGTAAATATACATCCAATTCTGTCTAAACTTCTACGATCATTTAGAAGAGATTTTCAAGTAATGATATCTCGACAGATATACTTATTGTTAGATGATGATAGATACCGTTGATCTGATGTAGCTACGTGTCCTCGGTGAAAAATGAAAAATAGATTATCGTTGTTATGACATTACCAAAGAAAATAATATTTGGATGAAATATTTTTCACGATAGAATTAAATAATATTCGATATCATAAAATTCGCTCCTAAACGAATGAAACATCTACGTTTGGTAGATGGCCTAAAGTTTCAGAATAATAAATCTGAGTTATCGTACGCTGAAGTAGATTCGCGTGTCTAGTATTTTAAAAAGGCTATTCGCTATAATATCACATGTGCAATATACGTGCACAACGCGAAGTGGGATTGATCTTCTTTCACGGACGGTTTTACCGAATTAAAGTTGGAACGTTTCAGGATTTAGAAAAAATTCAGCGCTCTTCTTAAAAGTTCCTAATGGACTCGTCTCTCCGCTGGATTTCGTTCTTCACATCCGATTCTTTAACAAAGATGAAACGCAGGCTACGACTTTAAGCAGAAGAAAATTATTCGTCGGATTTTTAATTGGTTCATTGGTTAACCTCTTAACCTATGAATATTCAAACGACGGTGGAAAATGAGGAGGAAAGTAGAAAGGAAGAAAGGAGAATGATCACGGCTTTGCCAAATCTGTGAGAAAGCTTCTCAAAAGCTTTTCAACGATTGATAGAAAGCGATTATTTATATTATAATACAATGTTTCGAGTAATACGCATTCTGCTACATTTCCATTCATTGGAAAACTAAATTGTCAAACTAAAATATTATCTGTTTTGTTTTTATATATATATTAACGTCGCATAAACTGCATCTGTGTGGTTTTTAGCGACGACAATGTGAGTAGAGAGAGATTTACTAGTTAGACTTTACCAAATAACGAAACATGAGAAATAAAATTATAAATGATATTATAACCACCGTGTACACAATCTAATACACACAATACTATGCTATAACCATAAAAAGAATCTTTTATGCCAACAATTCTTATTCAGTATTTACACAGAAAATGAATATGGATACAATAGGTACATTGTGATGATAATTATTATTATTCCGGATAGGTCGAAGTATCAAATACATTTTTCGAATGTCGTATCGCAAAGTAGTTGCTTGCATTATGTACGCAAAATTGAAGAAATGCACTTCGTTTTGTGTGTGTTGCTTTATAACAGAACTTCTCTAAATTATGAACTCTCGTTAAATTCTGGTGCTCTGTCGTTGCTTTCTCGAGACTCTTATCCTCCTCGCGAAGCTCGCTCGTTAGAATCCCAACCCCCTTCTGACCAACTGACTCGTTTACGACTTTTCAGATCTCTAACATCCCGCCTACTAATGCGAAAACTGATACAAAACGGAGAAACCTTTCGATAAAAATTATTTAATCGACTGTTTCAGGCGACAATGGTTCCGCCATACGTTAAAACGTATTTGCGAGAAAACGAGGATCATTCGAATGATTTTCGTTCGAAAATCGTCCTAAATAATTTCTTTTTATTCATTGCGCGTATCCCACGTAGAAGGAAAAGTACTATTGTCATATCGGGAAACAGAACAGGCACTTTCAATTTTATTTCTTCTCTTATTACAGAAAGCTGTTGAAATGTTTCTGTTGCTATACTACGCGACTATATTTATACATTTACGCGATTCTTTCGAATGCCTAAAAGGACAATGGTCCGCTAGGTTTCCACTTTGGACATACGGCTGTGGTATTGAGTTTTATTGCCTCCTATAGAGCACGCGTGATGCCAGAAGCTGATGATACTGACGCCTGCATTCTGCCGCCCCTTTTTACAACCTTCACCGTTTAGTTTATCTGTGGCCCGATTTCATCTCGAGAATTTATGACGTTCTCCGAGTCCTGCTTCCAAGCTATTCAAGGATTCGTTTCGCAATTCCTACTCCAATAGCATCACGGTAATATTCTACGTTTTCATCGAAAATCCCGATATGGGCACATTTAAAGGTGTCGCGAGAATATAATGTGGTTTCGCAATATACAAAGTGTGATTTACGGTGCGCGAAATATAGAACGTAACCTGTCCGAAAGTAAATTTATCACGTTAGAATTAATATTTCTCCGTATTACCTACAATGTCCAAGGAGATGCCACGCGTTTGAAACATTTGATTTGTTCAAACGAAACGAACATAAACAAATGAAAAATGGTATTATTCGGCTCGTTTCAACGACGGGCTTAAAAATAACTGGAAATACAGGGAACTGGTATCGCGCGATAATTCGTAAAACGTCTCATCGTTCTTTCGGATTTTAAACCTTTGACAATATCGATTTCGAACATACTGCGTTACAGATATGTTAATGGTAATTCGTTGTAGCGTGTTAATTTCGATCAAAGGATAATTATCGTACGTTATATGTATATTCGATACAACGGAGTAAATCACCTACTCTTTCGTTCCATTCTTTGATTCCATTCGTTCGAAAAAATCGCTTCGTATGATCATTTAAGGTGGAATAAAAATATCTTTCGACATTTTTATGAAACTCGCTGTAAATTTGACCGCTGCAACGGTTTCGTTAGCCGAAGAATTTACGTTCGAGGAAAACGATTTCCCCGGGAAATTTTGATTATTCCGACTCACCCACCATTGAGTACGTGGACTAGAACACTGGCTGACTCGGCCGCAGACGGGGCACATGTGTAATTTCCAGAATCAGCAGGTAACGCCTTTGATATCAAGAGACGCGACGTTCGCGTTTGCTTCTCAGTGACTACGTTGATACCTCCCCTTTGACTGTAATTTACCACGTGATCACCCTTGTACCTGCAAATGTAATAACATCTTGTTAATTAAAATCACTTGAAAATGTCAATCGATGCTTCAGCCACGTCAGAAAACTTTCCTCTTATCGCGTAAACGTACAGAGATTTTCCAGGGTTTATACAAAGATTGCAATAATTACATCGTAAGAACGTATGAAATTTATTTATCTTTCGATTACGTGATCTTGTAATTCGACGATTTATGAGGAAAGGTAATACTTTGTTAGTCGTGAATTACATTATAAATATTATTATATGGAAAGGTAATTTGTTTTAGCGTAATATATGTATATTGAAAATAATCGTTGGAAATTCATGGTAATATTATACTATAATAAATTTCACAGTGAGTAAACTGCATATTAATTTTGTAATTATACGGCGTTACTGCCAGTGCGTTTCCTGAAAATTTCTCTTGTAAAAGATGCGCGACCATTTAAGTGAAACGCATTATATCCTAACAACACGGTAATACATACATACACACGTATATGTACATATAGGTTTGGTTTTGAAATAAAACAGATACGAAGCAACGTATAAATTGGAACTTGGATCAAAATAAAACCGAATTTTCTCATTTTTATTTCCATCGTACGCGTAGTTCTCTCATCTCCGCGCGTTACTGATATTAATAAATGCTGATAAAACGCGACAACGAATACAGTGAACTTGAAAAATCAATGCGGCGAGGAAAAAATAGAAGAGGAGGCAAATGTAACGAAATAAAATAAAAAAAAAAAATAAAAAAATAAAAAAAAAACTAGGAATATTACAAAACGCCCTCGTTCGAAATGAAATCGGTAATTAAAGCGCTCTAAATTTACACCGAAGTTTGTAATCCTTGATCCACTTTCGGCCTCTTTTGCTTCACCATTCTTTATCAAACAATGAACTTTTCACAGTTCGATCATTCAACCGTTCAATCAACAAAGAAAGCAACGAGAAGAAAGGAAGCAATTCCGATTCAACGACGATTTTCCATCTGCCAATCAGCATCAGCGGTGTTCTACGTTCATTTTAGCATGTAATCGAGAACCGTCTCGATGAATCATGAGGGGCCCTCATTCACGAATGTTCGTTCGTGTTACGCGGCGACGCGACGCCATCGTGCGAATTCACGGCATTTATGCTCCCGAGTAAATCGAATTCGCGAAAGTCCAATTAAACTTACCAATAAATGAATGACGGCGGCTCGGGTGTCTGCAATACTATGCAGGTCAGATTGATGTCGCTTCCGCTCTTGATGTACAGCTCCGCGTTACCGTTGATCTTTGCCTTCGACACTAACAACACAATCAAATCGACGTTAGATCGTTGCATTTTCAAACAGCTTGTAACGCGTATTACGTCGTGACATTATCGGCGACACGTTAAACTTCCATTTCATTCGTTCGCCGATCCTCCGTGAAATAAACGGCAAAGCGTTCGTATGAAATATTAATACGCGATTTTACCGGCATTGACATACGCTTGCCGCGTTCAAACTGAAACTTCTTTTTAACGCAACGACAACGTAATAACCAGTTATTATGCCAATTGAAAGAATAACGTGTACGGAGAAACGTTTATCGAAGTAACTTTGTAACGTTGCCTTAATCAATAAGAGAATTTATTCGCTACAAATGCGGCATATGTGTCGAGCGTGTACTAACCTACGACGCTCAAGTTAAAAGCTTGGCTGATTTTCGATTCCGTTGAAACCTGACACTCGTATGTTCCGCTATCGCGAACTTGCGGTGAACTAATCCTCAAGGTCCATTCGTCAGATCCGTCTCTGTGTAACGACTGGAAACGCTGGTCGTTCGTGTAGGTTAAGATTCCTACGGTGAGAATGTGCAGATCTCGTTTCCTGATCCACGAAACCTGCAAACCAACCAAGAACGATCTTTACGTGACTCGTTTGCGATTCTGACAGATGTTACGACAGCCACGAAAATCGTTGCATTTCGTAACATTTTTGGAATTTCGAACCCATATGGATATCGATTCGTGGGAGGGAAAAGGCTTTAGCGGAGCAATTACAGAACTGAAAAGCAAGGGACGAGTAAATTTCGTGAAACGATAAATTAATCGTGATTGGGATGTACCAGTGACGATAAATTCTCATAATCTTTTACTGTTACGCTCGAATAATTCTACAAAAACGAACTTAATATTTATCGGATGAAGCGAAACGGAACAGAAATAGAATTTATGATTGTACGCATTGGTAAATTCAGCGCGGAATTATCGAGAAAATCTTTCCCAGATTCGATGCGCTTTGTCCGCCGAATTTCGTATTACATTCAATCGTGCGAAATCGTATTTTGTCGCCGAGGACGAAAAAAATCAATCAGAGAGAGAGAGAGAGAGAGAGAGAGAGAGAGAGAGAGGGAGAAAAAAAAAGAGAGAAAGAGGCGAATAACGAGACAAAGACAGGACAGGGATCAACTTTGGACAAAGCTTCTGACGCGAAAACATTTAACCGATCCGCGATAATCTTCGTCCACGCTATGAGCTTCTATCGAACTCGATTATCCAAGAACGGACACTGAGCCGGTAATTTTTCACGACAAAAAAAATTTTTCACGGTTCAATTTAACTTTCGGTCAGATATAATTAGAACACGGAACACGCGGCAACCCTGGAAAATAGATGGCTTATCGGCGGAACGTTTATTCTTCGTGTTGAAAACGGAAAATTGATACCTCGAATGTCGTTTGGGGAAAATTAATTGTAGCGAGACAGCGGTTGTTACGTGCCGCCTGAGAACAATGCAGAAATACACTGCGTTACCGTCCTACGGTGTGTTTGTTTTGTCACCGTCGAAATTAATGATAAGAAAGCGTAAACAGCCTTTCCTTCGCGATATTTTCTCCTGAAACGCAATTTGAAAATCGTTCTCTTTCCCTTCATCTCATTTTTAAACTTCCCTCCGACCGAACAAAATCAACTTTTCAGTTATTCCCATTCCTTATTTTAGTATACTATATACGTATATATATTAAAAACAATCATAGAATCATTGGAACATTTTCAAAGAAAATTGCTTTATCGTCCCTTCTCGTCGATTTCGTTATTTCTCGGTCATTTTTCTCACGTCGTGTATCGTCGTACATACATAGGATAATAAAAAGTATAAAAAGATATCGGGTATGTATCTTTGTAATAAGGATAACCTAGATATAATAAGGATAACCAGAAGTTGAATAAGTTAGTTAGTAATTACGATGCAATTATCAAGTTACGGTACAAAAGAAAGCATAACTTGGAGCTTTATTATAACGTAAGTTTAACATTTTTTATCGCGTCGAGGTAAGACTTCTATCCTATTTTTAATGCTGCATGACAACCAACGGTATCCTTGTGAGAGCGGTAAAACCAAGCATATTTTTAAACGAACGTATCCAGCTCGCCAACAAAAGCCAGAGATACGTTGGAAACTCGCAGTTTGAGGCCAAGGAAAAATCCTTTTCCTTTGTTTTCAGTTAAATGAAACCCGAGTACCTGTTACCTACTATCACGCGAATTCTTAACCCAACTTTCGAGAATAGCGGATCTAGATTTGAAAATGTGTAGAAATTTAAATAACGTTTAATTATTCGACAGACCAGAAAATTAGAGTCCATATGAAAATTTTAGAAAGCAGGCTGGTAACAAAGGGAATTATACGATAATTTAGATCGAATAATTATTCATTTGTCCAATTCCATTCTCCTTTAAAATACATCGCGAATTAATTTCATTTGTAGATAATTGGAAAATCATGTTTCATTGAAATCGCCCTTGACCGTTCGTGCTATTCTGATTTTCCAGAGAACATGGCGCATCTCGACATTTCCATTTATGATTACTCTCAACGAGAATATCGATAATTGAAAAGTATAGGTACCACGTACTATGATCAACGTAGAAAAACCTTTCGTACATTATTGAGTTTCAAACTAACTACGTATGTATATGGTACGTACATAGCGATGAAGTGACAAAAAACTGCGGCGTTATTTTATATAACGTTACGCTTTGTTTCTCCTTTATTTCGTCACACGCACGATCCATTTATTCTTTACCTTTCAGGCTGGCGAAATAAATTCGTCGTAAAATTAACGCACGTATCTATTAAGAATCGACGTTATGCGAGCTTTTAACTCATTAACCAACACGAACACTATTATCATTATACTTTGTTCATTGTATAACTTTATAATCTCAGATGAAACACCTTTACTTACTGACAGGCACTACTGTGTAACTTTATAATCTAAAATGAAACACTTTTGCCTGCAGGCAAGCAGGTAAATATACTTTGTTTACTGTACAAACTTTATAATCCGAAACGTAACAACTTTACATAGGCAAGCTTGAATAGATCAGAATAGGGAAAGGTTATACAATTTCCGAGAAGCGACAAATATCTCTTGATAACTTTATACTCATCGCTTGGATAATAATACGAAAATATTGGAATTCTAATTCTATCGCAAACGCGCAATATGTATATTATATATTTATATACCGTGTACCACGAGTGTAGTCTACTCTAGACTGGAGTATCGATTGCGAACGAAGAACAATTTTGGAGATGTACTTATCGTACAATAAGGATCGGTTTATATATACATTATATATAGATTTAAATCGGCTATAAGGAAGCGAATCCTTAGGATCGGGGTTGTTAAGGAAAACTACCATAGGAGAAACGTGTATTGCGTATCCGACGTCTTTATAACTGCGCGGTAAATTATATGTCAGTATAACACAAAATGTCGAGAAAAGTACATGATCGGTGGTCTGTCATCGAAAAGAAGCGGTGTAATTATATCAGCACTGTGTATGTAAGGTGAATTTGTGAGATTAAGATTCCAATGAAATCTATCCGAATATTTTGGAAAACATGTCAGATACAAATAAACGTTATGAGCAAAAATTACACGATATCGAGAAGGATATACTATGCTCTTGTGTATTTGATCTTGCGGTGATCCTGAAACCTCCTGTAAAAGATGCCTCCGTTTGTTCGTTCGTTGCATATTCTTCCAACTAATATCAAAAGTCTGCGGACTCGTGTCTTTTGCGACACCCATTATCGAGATATGAACATTAAAATTCAACGCGTTACCGGCATTAACGTACACCACGGAGACACATAAAGATGTTTTTCGTAATGCTGCTACTGATACGGCATTGTCGAAACACAAGATCGCAGTTTTCTAACGTTTCCAAAAAATGGTCCGCTCCGAACGGTCGCTTTTGCGTAATACGCGCCTCGTACTGTTCCGTGGAATTTAAAAGTTTGTCAGCGAATGGTGCGAAAAACGCAAGTTCGTAGATTACGTTTTGAAAACGTCGGAACGCCAGCTGCGAAAGTATGTAATGAAAAATGGAAGTATCCATTTAAGAATCGTAATATCACTTTTATAGAAGGTTTCAGGGTCACCGCAACGTCAACTACGCAAGAGTATGATATTTCCGCCTTCGTGTTGCTCAATTTTCCTCTGAAACGTTTCTTCGTATCGTTCGCCTTCTTCTAGATTTTTAAGTAGTTCGATATAAATCGGACACACTGTATATATATCGTTTGGACGTTTGCGCTGGTTGACGACTTTACGAGGAACACCCATCCTCTGCGGCCCGTTCGCGAAGCAGTCGATTCGCCTGGCTCGTGATACATACTACGTACTTAAGTACGTACATACTTAGCTAGAAGGACCTAATTTATGGCACGCGCATGTGGCGGTCGCTCTCTCTCTTGCCAAGTTCCACGACACGGAAAACCGAACGACAGTTTCGAACAGTGGAAGCTTCGCGTTCTCATTTCAGCTTCTACGTTCCATTTAACACGACCGCTGTCACGCGTGCAAGCGTCGCTGACGCGCAACACGCAAAATTTTCCAGCTGGCAGCGAACGTGTTAATCCAATTTACAGTTACTACACAGATCGTATACGTAAACTCGCAAGATCGCGCAATACGTTTTGATTCGCAATCAAGTTAGCGAATTTTGTGAATTTTCGAAATCAATTTGTCGCGAAACGAAGGCTTCGATAAGCTCGTTTCATTTGGAACTTTCAATTTATATTCTCACGCAACGTGGCTGTTTTTCCATTACGCTTCTATCGCGACCCGTTTACGGAAATAACAAATAGTCCGTCGATAATAATCCCTCGAGGAAAAGTGATCCATGTATATTGGTCTGTTCATCGGTTTTTAGCGAGTTCTGAGCACTGTTTGAAACAACTAATGGCGCGAAGCTGTCGCGCCGAACAACAATACACGGAGTGTTACTGTTACGTAGCTAGGTTGATTTTACGCCTGCGAATATAAACGCCTGGTTTCGCGCAGATAGAGAACCGTACACCACCGTGTACGCGGCTCGCTGGTTGAAGCGGGGTCGAAGCGAAGGGAAATCTGATTTATCGTCGATTACGATCGGTGATTGGATTCTGACGGGTTCCTGTGCGTCATGCGGTGATGCATGAATAACGTCGATAACGAGTAATGTCACTACTCGACGCTGACCCATGCACTTTAACCATCAAAGTACTTTCCATTAAGATGACCGTGGATAGGGTGCGTGATCCTTTGTCTCGCGTAATCACGAGCCAAGTATTTACAATTATATCATATTCCATGTCGTATTCGAGAATGTCGGTTTCTTATTTTCCTACGTTCTGCTTATACCATGATCGTACCGAGACGAAACGTACGCTTAAGTCGGTTTTTTCTGATACACATTTCAGATCATTAAACCTTTCTACAGACGCTCTTCTTACTTTCTAATGTAACTAGACGTTGAAATATCTTTCGTCGAACTAAACTGCTTAATCGTTCGATCATCGTGGCATTAGCCGTATAATTGTAGCATATTACGCGAAAGAATTACCGACATTTCTAATCGGTTGTAAACATTGGCGCTGGTGGATGTAACAAAATCTTCGATCAAAGGTCTAGTTCAAAGAACAGCCTAATGCGAATACTCGTATCGCGAGTCTTTGCACCTTACTTACATTTGGCGTGCATTCGATTCGAAGGTTTTGCGAGAAGAAACGAATGTGGTAATTATTTAGAAATGATCGATTATTGCTTCGTTATTAATTATCCACGCGACTTCACCGATTTCGGTGATCTTGAAATATATCGTGAAATATGTTGTCAAAGTCACGACACTCTGAACAACTTCTCCTCGTACGTGTTGCCGTCGTTCGGCTTTACTCTCCGATAGATTCGCAGAAGTTTCCGTCTCGACGAAAGTATGATGTTGATAATCGAATAGTCGCCTCTTTCAGTATCGCGGCTAAAGTATTTCCAATTTCGAATAACGATAATAATATAATATAATATAAAGCTTAACGCGAATCTGTATCTGTCTTATTATTTAACACTTTAAGTTTATAATGATTATCCGAAATAATCCCAATAATTATTATGGATAATAATCCATTCATTCTTCCTTCTTACGTGACTTGAAAATGATTATCGAGAACGAGTTACGTTTGGTTAAAAACGCCGGATAAAAGGCGTCCGTCTTTGCCAGAGCGAAGCGTAATCGTAAAGTAAATCGAAGCGAAGTTGTTTGCGAGTACCTCGGGAACTACAGCCGAGCGATGATAACTTGCACAGGGAAAAGTTGTTCAGAAAGTTCATCTTGTCAAAATATCTCAAGACCATTGAAATTGGCGACGTCGTTCGCTTCGTAAACAATTATCACGAATTTCGCGGGAGGCCGATCGTGTAAAGATACGCTTGGTTCATCGCAAAGGTTAAATAAAACTTGGTAAAAGGAAAAGAGGGATGTACGTCACGCCGCGGAAGCAGAGATAAAATCGGATCGAGGAATCACGGGAGAATTTGTCAGAAAATGTAGGATCGATGGAACGAGAGGAAAAGAGCGTAGTAGATGAACGAAGCGCGACAACCGGACTTTCATCAGCCGCGGCTACTCATTCGTGTAACACGACCTGGTCGGGGTCTCGCGCGTTTTTATTACATCAACGAGAGTCAGCCAATAAGGTAACTGGAAACTTACAGCACGATCACCAAGATTGCGCACCCTGCAGTGCAGGAAAGCGGTTTGTCCGACGGTCGTCGTGGTATCCCTCTTCGTTGTGTTGTCGAAGTAAGGCTGGCTAAAGGGTTGCTCCCAGTAAGAAGACGGATGGTGCTCCACCACCGATCCTCCGCTCTTCGCTGTGCACTCTGCCAAAAGCAATAAACACCGTTAATGGTATTTCGTTCTCGTCGAGCTAGTCCATCCACGCGTTTATTTTCGTTGCACAAATTTTCGTTGCGTGGATAGATCGAAGGACAGTTGAAGCTGTCGCGCGATACGGACAATAAAAATGACGTATACCCGCGATGTATGTACGTACATTCATAGGAGCAACATCTTCGTTCGAAAGATTATTCCGACGAAATATAAAAAAATACGCCAAGAGTAACAAAGGATGCACGTTGCTAACAGAAGGGCAAGTACGTTTTACGTTTCATCCTCTTTATAAGCTCGGCAACGAGAAAGAAACGAAGTAAAATAGCGATGTCACGGTGAAATCACAGCTCGGTAATGGCGTAGAGACCGCGCCCTAAGGTGTATTGTTACAATCCTTTGTTTCGTAGCTTTTGCGACCGACGGACTGTCAATTTTTCAAATTTGTTTTAACCAAACCGATGCTACATTTTAAAGCTGCTACGCAGAAAAATTCTAGGTCCTCCGACAATATCCTCGTAGCGTTATTTTCATTTTGTACACTTATGCAGGTATTAAATAGCACCTACGTCTAATTGGTTGTTACAGAACTGCATAAAGTTGTAATAGTTCCAGTCGTTTTAGCAGTTCTAATAGCTCAGTTTAGTTCTGAACTCGTGACCTCACCATCAACAAACTGATTTTCACAAATCGACGTAGTTCTTGTTCTTCCGTAACACGAATTCAACTTGCTACTACGACGATTCTACTCGAATCCTACTCCGTGAAATTTATGAAACGAAGCTCGTTGACAATATCACGGTTGTTGATATCCGTATCTGAACTCTGAATCCGACGATTGTTATATTATTAAAAAAAAAAAACCCCAATTGTTGTTATATCCATCGAAATTGGTCGAAACAACGCATCCTTCGAACGATTTGATTCTCAACGTTTCCAAAATAGCGAAAAGTGTCTAGAGTTTCTACAAACGAGAAAGTTTCTCTATCTTGGCATGGTAATTCCTAGTATCGTACAAGTACTAGTCATTTTTTCGAATTAGTCATGCAACGAATTTTCATACTGTCATGATACATCATTTGATAAAGTAAAGATATACATATAAATATTCAGGGAATTCTTATTCCACTGAATTTAAATACTAGTTGTCATATTCGTCACGAAGGTGTACCATAGTACGATTATATGAATTTCCTTTGTTCGTATTATTATTCACCAGAGCCGCAAAACGAAATTTGAATTTTAATGAGAACGTGTCTGAAAGAATTCACGCGATCAATAATCGATAACTCATTAGTAACGCAAATGTGGCAGCAGGATCTTTTTAGTGGAATAATTTTGGTAGCCGAATCAAAGGTTTGTAAATGAATTAACAAATTCGTAGAGCGGAAGTTGATCATTTTTCTTCCTTATCGTGGATACATTTAGCATGTATCTTTTCCCCTTTACGTTCTGTACTCTTTGGTTCGGTGTTTCTAAATTCATATGTTCGTATATTCAAATTATAGCGATCGATACACGTATGAATGTGTACTTTCGAATCGGTTTAGTTTCACCTTCAAATTCCGACAAAATAATTTTCCATCGTCTCTCCTCGTCTCTGACGAATACGTTTTATCGTAATTGTAAGAAACACGTCGCACTTCTCTAAATAGACAAATTTTTGTAGCGCAAAACGTTCTCTCGCAAATTATTCGCTGATTATTCAAATCAATTTCAACGGATAGTTGATTAACGAAAACGGTCAGAATTTATTTATTTCGAGAGAATTTCATATTTTCATTGTTTATCTAGGTCGAATCTTCGAAAATTAATTTTTCGCCATTCTCATAAAGCTCGAATATTTTCTTTTTTTTTTTTTTTAACGACTGTTTGTAACGTTGACCTAATGCAATACCCAAGTTGATCAATTTTACTTCCATTCTATTTCCCTGCATTTTCCCTCGACGGGACGTTTACTAGTCCCCAATTTTTGTTCATTTTCATTACTCTTTATGTATATTTTACTCCACGTTGCAGAAAGACAGTACGTGGTACCGGAGGAAAATGTTTCTAACAAATTTCACGTGATAGGAATTTTCTTCGAAAACGTTCAAATAATATCGATACCTCGGTTCCATTGTCAAACTGAACTAAAATTGGACAATTTTTTGTACGGTACTCGAACGAATTGAAAACTCCCCTTCACACAGGAATACATATAAATCGCGGAGGACGATAAAATTCGTTATTAGCGAAACATTCGTTCGATCGTTCGTGAAAATGGTTTGCAGACTAGCCAGAAGCGGCGTTTCCTTGCTTTTGAACGTGCAAAATTCGTTGGAACGAAATTATAGGAACGAATTCAAGTGCACGCGCAGCTGCAGCATGATTTATCGGACGTAACTAAAATTTGAATCGATAATTAATCGGTCGTATAGCCAGCTTTGCGACAGAATCGCGTGTTCGCGTTCAAGGGTCCTCTAATGGTTGGCTTTTTCACCTGTCACTCAGTTTGTTCGTCGTACTGCTCTCGCTGTTAGCTTTTTGCTAGAGAACCACGTTACACGAAACGTCCAGTCATAAGATATTCGAGCACTAGGCGGTCGATAAACTCGTGTAAAAAGGATCGTAATTGGTGTCGCGCTCTACCGGAACACGCGACATGCGAAAAAATACTTCGCTTTTGATCAATATCGTCATCGAGTTTTTATATTCGAGCGAACGTGAGAAACGCGTAGAACGCATCGAACGCCACCCCCGTGTTACTACTTCGAATCGGTTCGATCGTCATGTTGCTCCGATCGAAGCGATAACGACAACAAAATATACCACCGCGTTTCTACAGTCTGTGATTTTCAAATAATCGATCACTATTTTAACGTTTTCCACCGTGGCTTCGACATCGTTTCTCAACTTTTATTAGTTTCCGCGTATTTACGCAGTTCCTAAACCAACCTTCAAATATTTTTCTGCTTCAAAATAACAGATATGTTTTTCTATTCCCGGTTCTATTTATTGTCTTTGTAACGGTAATCATATTCCGTACGGAGCAATATTTCTCTTCTCGGTAAACCGAGTTTTCACCGATTCGATCATTTATCAATTTGTCAATTTATTTGGTTGATAAAAATTAAAATTAATCGCGATAGAAATATAACTAACAACGAACAGCATCGTTAAATATTTCTCTTCAGCGACGTAAATTTATTAAACGAAACATTCACGGGTTAAAATTCAAAGCAAACGTAACTTTATATTCTATTTCTCAGACTACTATGACCGCCGCACCGTAACGACTTTATTTCCGGCTAATGATGTTTTCACTGAAATACCGTGTCGTTATATCTCCAAGGGTTTCTTTACACGCCTCAGTAAAGTTGGAAATTTTATGAAGTTTCTCGCGTCAGAACCTCGTAACTTGCAGGTCGATTTTTCATAAACGCGACGATGTTATTAAGATCTCGAATTATTCGACAAAGTTGCACGTTTGACGAACCGCCTCAAATGATTAACGATAACACAAGATCCAATAAAGCGTGTTTGATAAAACAACAATAAGAAATTGCAACTTAATTTCGATGGTATAACCCGATAGTAGACTTTTTACCCAACAAACTGTAACGTATCGATGAATAATAACGTCGCAGAAATGATACAGTCGTTTATAACTTAATTTATGGCTGGGATAAAACGAAGAACGGTATTTTTATAACAAACGGGCCATTACATACACATACATAAAAATGCATACACGTAGCTTACGGTAAAGTAATACAGCAAGGCAATAAATAAATAGTTGGCAACTAATACTTCATGCGATATTTGTTAGTTGCATTGTACAATATGTAGATTTACTGACGATGAATTTATTTCGTTTGCAAATCTATTAAAAGAAAAATTGTTTTAACTGCATCGTAATGGCCATGCATCCTCTCTATCCGACTATATGTACGAACAAATAAATTATTATCGGCGTGAACGCGAATTTCTCGGTATATTAATGAGAAATCGCTGGATAATTTATGAAAAAAACGGGCTTCTGTCCGCACGACACGGGTCAGAGGCCAAAGACGCTTTAAAACGCGGATAAAATTATGTTATTTCTTTAGTAATTTAAAATAAGGAAACATTCGTATTTCCTTATTTTCATATATTATAAGTTGTACGTTACGAGTCTTACTTCTGGGCGTTCGCGGTCAGCTAGCGAGACAATTCTTGGAAGGCTTAGCGACCAAGGACCGAGGACACGTGGAAGAGACGATAGTGGTCGTCAGTCGAAGGAAACATAAACGTTTCCTTATATTTTATGTATCATATTGTAAATTGAACGTTACGCATCTTATTCCTGAGAATTCGCGACCAATTGGCTAAAGAAGGCTCAGTGGTCAGCGAGCCGAAAGCCGAGAGGCGTGGAGGGGATAATAATGGTCGCCTGTCGAGAACACAGCTCGGGAATATTTATACAGATTCGTTAAGACGGAAGTCGTCTCGAGATGGTAGCTGCAAAGGAGGAGTTCGTTAACCTTCTTTGTTCTATCTGAACTTTGGTTTTGGAATGCTTTGAAAAAAACTTGAGGTGTTTGCTAATGGCTTGAAACGAACCACTCGTCGATAGGCGCCGTTCGTTGAATCGCGCTCGGTTCTTTTTGTACCAACTTCTACCAACACCTAGCTTCCGTTTCCTCGCCGACAGATAGTTCGGAAGAAAAGCATCGGCATCGGCAGCGGGGGTTCACGGGATGCTTTTGTGTGCCGAACTATGCCAGAAATGTTTTAACATCTGTAGAATATTTAACGAGGAAAGTCGGGATTTAAAGGAGCCATCGCATCGGTTTTCATCTCTGCTTCGCCAAGTTACAATTATCTTGGAGGCACGGTATTGTCCTTCGATGATTACGATCGGAATTACCGAGAACGCGATGGATATTCCGCGTCGTCAGAACAACAAAGAGCATAATACAATTATCGGGTATAAGAATTTTTACATATCGGAGCTTTCTATTTTGTAACAAAGGTTTTTACAGATAACGAACCAAGCCTTTTCCTGCTTCTAATTGAGAAATTAAAAACGAGACCCTCGCGTTTCGCGCGACGTGATTGTTTCTACAATATCTGTTATGAAATATTTGCAACGAATAAATAATATAATAGAGAAGAATTAGGTTCTTTCGCGTGCTTCGTTATTTCATTAATCGTAACGCAACCGCGGCTTCGATAACCGTTACGTTGTTATTTCCATCGAACCTACACAACGTACACATCGTAATATATTAATTCCGCCGAGAGATAACGATCTACGTCAGTCTCTCAGTACTCGCCAGAAAAAAGAAACTTTCTTGTTTTAGCGGAGAAGGCAATACGAGTCTTTGTAAAATATATTTAAAACGTTTGTCTGTGGTAAGCGCGGACGGAACTCGCTGTAGACTACTGCTCGTTGCATCTATCTTTGTTTATCATATTGTGTACAACGGAACGAAAGCAATTAATTTAATAGCAGCAACGAATAATCGCGTCTGAAGCCTCCAGAATGAATTTGTTGGAATTGTCGATCAATTCAATTCTCTACCGTTTAATTAATTGCTATTGTTCACGCGATGAAATAGCGCGATATAACTAAAAACAACGAACGATAAACACGCAAAAACGCGCAACGATATTGTATATCCACTTGCCTGTTACAGAAGGTTTGCCAGTGTTTTACGTTTCTACGTTATCTTTACCGATGAGTCTAGCAAAGCCGGGCTGAAATATACACTTTTCTTTTCCTTTAATCTCACGCTACTGTTTCACCTTCTTCTTCGGTACAACACTCTCGCAGTTTACTTCTGTTTTGTTGTTAACGCTCCTTGTATTTATAGATAGTGGCTTGTACGTTTGAAGGCGATGTACGTTCTCAAACCGAAAAGACACGACAGACCACGCGGATGTATTTAATAACGTTTAAAGAGAACGTAAGAAAGAAGGTAGGAAAACATCCTCGAAATGTCTCGTTGCACTGTTGCTAACGGTAAGTGAGAACGAAATGCGAAACCTCTTGCTGAAATCCGAGTGGCTCGTGTCCTCGACATCACGCCTTGCTCGTTCTGAAAGTTAGCACATACCGGAAGTAGTACACTCCACGCATTCTCCAGCTTCCTTTTTTCTACACAAACCTCCTCACGATACGATATCTTCCACGCTAATGTCATTTTTACAAATATGTCACAAATCTGCTGTTCCACTTTCTCGGATGTTACTTCGATAACGTATCGTCGACGTCTGTTATTACGTCGTTGAAAATCTCGCCAGTAACTCGTTCGCTCATTTCCACGCTAACTCGACCAAGTAAATTTCTCAAGCCTCGAGGTACGAGTACATCCGACGTACATCATCGATTTCTCTGTTAATTAACGCGTAATTAGAGATTTTATCCCCTTCGAATAATTATCAAAAATGTATTAAACTAGAGAAATAAAAGTTCTTCGACTCGATTTAACGATGATAAACGAACGACTAGTTTCCATTCTGTCTTCTAATTTTCCTCCGTGAAGGTTGCTTCTACGAAAAGAATATTCCTCGGTGTTCGATGCGATAAGATCGTCAGTGTCCGATCTTAAATTAAATATCAAACCGTATCGGACGGTAGACGAAGATTCAGCCAGAAAACATTGCTAAACGATTCCTTGATAAATCGATATGAGTTAGTTTCTTCGTATCTTGATAACCACGTCTGGCGCACGTTAGCCTCGAAGCACGGATAAATTGAACTCTCAGCTCTAAAGACCGACTATTGGCTATAGGATACAGTGGATAACTAGAGATTCGTCTAACAATCTAACTCGTCTTCTCTTATTCTTTCACGTATTGTGAAACGCGAACGTTTTAGGTACAAGTCTCTGTACGTATTTCGGAAGCCACGTCTACCTAAGTTTCCATTAATCTTACGTTAAAACTTAACGCGTTGACTCGCTAAACACGCCTTGTTACCGTGGAAGAGTTCGCTGGCCTCCGCCGTATGAAAAACTTGCAACTCCTGAAAGAACAACCGTGCGCGCTTCGTCCAATCTTTTTGGAGCTGATGAATGTAAGTTGGCGCGATTAACGAGTGTGTTTATTCAAACGAACGTGCCTTTCTTCGATAGTAAATAAGAACCGGGTTACGTAAATCGCGCAGAACGGTCGGCGCTATACGAGAGACGATCTATATAACGGTAGAAACGATGCTCCCTCGTTTCCTGTAAAAGTGAAACGCCGAGTGAAGAAGACTTTTCGTCGTTTCGTTTCTTTTACTGCGCGGAAATAAAACACCAGGAGAGATAGTTCTTTTATTATTTTACTATTGTCACTTCATAAAAGTAAGAACGAGAATGGTAGAATTCTTTTATTTCTCGTTCCTCTCCTCTTTTTTTTTTTCTTTTATTTTTTCCTTCGTGAGGATATAACGCTAAAGAAGAAACACCTTGGTCGTTAATTTTCTCCGTGTCGTAAGTATAATACGTAAAGACGCAAATTTTCTATGGTCCCGAGCTTCCGTTTAAATTCGATTTTAGCTTTCGGTATTACGGGAGATGTAGCGAAATTTACTCGAGTCGTTCGATTTTTCAAAATTAAACGCGAGAGGATTCTCGATTGTCGTTGCTTGTACTTTTATCGCGGAAAGTTGAAGCGCGTGGAAAACGAAAGAGGAGATCTCTTGGCGATCGTACACGTTGCATCGAGTCAAATCGAAGCGACTTTTTAACTTTGTTATTACGTTCGGTGGTAGAGTTTGAGATTCAAAAGTAGCCGAATCGCGTTAACATAATACAGGAAATAGAGTATCAGAGTGAATCATGGATCAAACTCAAATCTTGTTTTCGTTATACAAGTTTAAACTTGCATATAACGTAGTGGAAAAGTTGTTCGTAAACTCCTGTCACGCTATATCGTTATACAATAAGACTTATCCGCACGGAGAGTTAGGCAATCGAATCGTACGATCAGTTCCGCCATCGCAGATTTCCCTACGAGACATCTTTCAGCCTCTCGACGAAATTTATCATCTGACAACCACCGGTGTAGTCTCAAATTAGGAAACTCGCCCCGAGGCTTTCAAGATCAGCGGCGTACCCTTTCGAGCGCGTTTCAGAGAAAACGTTTAAGCAACAACGAATTAGGCCAGTTCCATTCGCGTCGTATCGATCTTTCGCAATGGCGAAACGATAACCTTACGCAACTTTATATCGCCGTAAAAAAATTCGATCGCTTAACATATATTACAGATACGTATCTGTTGCAATACGGATTTTAAAGTGCACCTCGTTTCTACAGTTATTCTATCGTAAGTTAAAGTAGCAGACAGTTGCGTTTAATATCAATGCCTATATCGCGTACACGTAAAAGATAGAAACATAAATAAATAAAAGATTTTCTTTCAAGAACAAAATAGTCCGAGAGGAAGCATCTGCATCGCAAGGTCTGTCTTTCCGAATTATGCAATTTTATTTCTCACTGGATCATCCTCTAGAATCTAGAACATCGGTGACTTACTTATGTACATGCGTTCATGTACATGTATATCTATGTAGGTTTTGCATGAGAATACATCTCGAAAGAAAGAGATATTCAAAATATCGGAGGAGCGACGTGAGAGAAGAGAGAAGACTTGGGAAATAAATTCAACAGAACCAAACTACTATTCTCGATGTTCGTAAATGCCATTTCCATTTCAATGATATTTTATTTACGTCGTGGCCAATCAGGATATTCCCTGAATTCAAAACCACAGATGTATAATAACAATATAAATATATAACAAGACGAAACGTTAACCGCCGTGTGTTACGACAGTCGGATCGATAACGTTTCGAGCGAGGTGGAGCTCGCGATAAATCAGAAAACGTAAGAGCGGAGCGCATTTATCAGGCGAAAAACGGGTCTCTAACGAAAATATGAAGATTCACGTTTGTGGAACACGTTTAAATTGGAATCTGTCGCAGTGCTTGGCGCAAGTGCTCGCCGTAATGCGAAAACTTTTTTCGAGTCGAACTCGACGTCTTAACTTGGCTCCTGTTCTTTCGCGAAACACCCGCGCAACGACTAAAGGACTACGGCTCAAGAAGCCACGAGTATAACGTATTACGAGTAGTATATACTCTTTCACCCTCTTCCGTCTACTCTTCGCCTGTCTTTCTCTCAGTGTCCCGTAATTCCTTGCTGTCGTCGGTGAATTGAATTCCGGGGCATTTTTTAAGAAATCAGCGGATCTATCGAACGTTTTCAAAGGCGGAGCTTCTTCGCGATACCGCCACCGTACTGGTTCAAAAGAATTTTCTTGTTTGCGGGAATATCGGGCAAATACATATAACCATGAAAATATAGGAAGCGTAGTCGATAAACAGTGAGAGTAGATTTTCTTCATCTTGCGTGGGTATTCCAGCCGGACTAACCGAAACGTAGAGAAACACGAGAAAATACTTTCCGCGAGTTGTAACGGATTACATATAGCGAGAGAATAATATATCGCGCATAAACAGGAAGTTTTATTTGATTCTGAAATTAAATAAGATTTATTCAGATCGTTTCGGAACGACACGTTTCGCGGCGAAACTAAGAACTTTGTTCTTTAGGTAGCGCTTTATGTTTTAAAGCTCCAAGGGGCGCTTCTCGTGGTACGCTCGTACATAGTTATTCAACCACAAAGTATTCTGGTTACGTTTTCAATGAAACTGTTTCCTCGTCTTTTGCAACGAGAAGCGTCTATGCCGAAACGAATAACGTTCCGAAATATTACCGCCAAATATGTTTCGCTCGCGCAAATTGTTTCGTACGAATAAAACTCTCCAATTCCTATTTACTGATTTTGTTTGAATTTTAAGTTAAATTCGACACTACGTAGCTACCTATCTCGTATTACTAATTCCTAATAATACCAAACATCGTGATAATATTAATTTTCGTAATAATATCGATATCCCGGTTATGCATTCGCCTATAAAGGGTGATACTTGCTAATATAACATACAGTATTGAATTTCAAATATATGTATACTTTCAAAAATACATGGTTTCCCGGTACAATCAATCGAATCACGGAATATCCTACGACTATATGTATTATACGACGCTTACTATGTACAGTTCTGCAGCGTCAAAATAGCGCTTGAGATATCGTGTATCGGTTTTTAGCGTTTAAAAGTCGGAAACGCAAAAATATCACGGTGACCCGGCAAACCTAACTCGAACTGCGAATCTAGCGCAGCTCGAACGGCGAAGGTGATCCTTAAACTCAACGCGACATACGGAGCGTATCTCGTACAAGCTACAAGTCACGGGGATGAAGACTATGATATTCGGTGCCGCAGAGCGTAGACCATGCCGCCGTCTGACACTTTCTACGAAGATTCTAAGAATCTAAGTGAGATTAAACGTGAAACTTTCCTACTCACGGAAATCCATAAGGAAATATCAAAGTCTGTCCTGTGAAATTTCCGAGTAGAAAGGATTAACGTGTACGCCGATTCACGAATTCGCCCGCACGATTAAACGTAACGAAGAAAGGCAACGTTCGCGATCTTTTTACGAAAATTTCCCGTCTCCTGATTCGAACGGTTATAATTTGGATAAAAATTCGATACCAGCGATACGGCTGGTCGCAACGAAGCAACACTCTAGCGGGCACAGAATGAAACGTTCCGTTTAGAATAACAAAGTCGAGTTGAATTTTTCAAACGTAACGCGTGCGTACGAGAACAATTTTTTATCTTTTATCAGAAGTGAAAAATGCGTATGAGGTAATATTTGATCGTTTGAAGTGGACTAGTCGCGTGAATTCAGTTTCCGGAGGTACGTTTTCCATATTGATATTTCTTAAATCAGCCAGAAACGTCAGTGGGTACCACTGGATAATAAATGGTTCTTTTAACCAGAAGTGTTCGCAAGAGCGTTCGATCGGTTTCTACCGTTATCTACCATGGAAAACCAACGAGGAGTTTTCGCGTTTTACGGGTCTCTTCTTGTGTACTTTCGCCTCGTTAATGGAAGCAATCCAACAGGATGATATATACATTTTCCTTAACGAAGTATAAACTGTTACCACGATATTTTATGGACTTTGCTGCTACCAGTTTTGAACGGAGAACATTTTTAATTTACTCTTTCCTCTATTTCTACTTCGTAGTAATTTGTACGGTTTTAGTAATGATCCGGTAAAGTGCGACGTTATTTAGGTCATTCGCATAGCTATGCTTCCCGCGTTAAAGTTCCTATCTGTATTTTACATTCGGAACTTCTCGTCTCGTAAATTAAACTTTAGATTTGTGATATCGAATATCGAGGGAAAAGAGCGATAGCTTTCCCAAGCGAAAGAGTAAAACTTGTTACTTGATATCGAAACCTAATTTCATCTCGCTTCTAATGGTTTCAAACGTTTCATTTACGTTGCGTTTAATCATTCGTAGCATCTCCGTTTTAAAAATCTTATCGTAGTAAAGCGTAGAAAATCGTAATAAAACTTGATATTAAAGGCAATAGCGTTCGAACGTGTTTAACGAAGGCTAATATGTACGTACGTAAGATAAATTTTCAAATTCGATTTTCTCCAAAACTATGCCGAGAATGAAAAAATCTTGTTCTACGTCTTTTCTTTACTTTCACGCTGGAAATCGCTTTTGCGTGTGATTCGCTTGAACTTTGTATAGCTCGATAGCGCAACGTATTTGTAGACACAGCAAACACAGGGACCGCGCTATTAATTCGAATTTCAAATGACTGATAAGCAATCGCACGGTGCACTCGCACGTGTGATACACTAGTACGAACATTTATAGTTACTTCTATACGCTGGTGATCGATGTCATCATAAATTCCGCGACGTTACTTGTTTCCACCTGCTCCTCCACACCCGTTGCATGTCTGCGCATTTATCAGCGACTTAAGAGGCGTTTCTAGAGTCATTGCTAGTCGCGTTCTATTTCGACAAATCTAACCGAATTTAATAGTGGCAGGTATCGTTTTTGGATTTGCTTCGTTGAAGCACGTTACATCTGCCAAGTATTTCGTTTATCGATCATTTTTATCTATTTTACGATCGCCAATATCCGAAAAGGAAACGTCGGTTTCGATGTTGCTTCGATAAACTTATTCGCAAACTTTTAAGATATTCGTTTAATTTACAGATGCGACGATTTTCATTTCAAAATAATAATTATTTCGTAGAACGTTGAAATATATATTTGAATTATATGTTTTTCAACTGAACGCTTCATCTCGATAAATAAAACTCTTGAAACGTGCAATATTTTCTGCGATACTTTGACATATTTTAACAGAATCAATTAAGCTGCATACATATTTCAGGTAAAATAAACATCGAAAGCAATAAATATACACATACGTTTTGTATATGCTTCAATTCGATATCTGCAGGCTGACCACTAATACGAGAGGAGGAACCAGAGAAAGAGAGAGAGAGAAGTTTTGGGAAAGTGTGTTTCATTCTCATATTGACAGTACGAGTGTAAGAAGCCCGTCTCGAGAATATTCATATTTTTTTTGAAAATTATGTAGATTTATAGAATTTTTAATTAGTTTCTTAATCAGTTTGAATCAGATATTCCTTTGAAGAAATATTCGAGTAAATATCACTGGTATTCGAGCGTGTACACGCACGAACACGCGCGTACGTACGTATAATGTTCGCATGTACAAAAGATAATGCGAAACGGATTAGCTTCCTACGTGTGTTTCTTCTCTCATTACGTGGTAAACTGTTTCTCTGTATATTATTCTACAATATATTCTATATTATATAACGTTTGTATTTGCACTTGGAAATGAGCTTTCGAAATAACGATAAAGGCAAGGTTACAACGTATTTTTTAGATTACATTTTAGTTTACCGTTACTACCGCGTTCCACGTTATTTCGTAATTCGAAATTGCACTCCGCTATCCGCATTTGTATTTGCAATTACGATGTGGCCAGCAACTTTATTTCATAATTAAAAATTATTGTGCGATCGTATCGGCGCGTGGTAACGAGACATCGTCGTGCGACTTTCAACGAAACCCTAAATAACACGGTTACACAGTTTGCATTTCATAGAAAAATTATGCTGCTGGAAACGTGGCATTTTGATCGAGTATCGGTAAATCGAATTTTCTTTTTAAATCGAGCCGGCTGCGTCATAATTGCGCGTGAACGAAGCTTTTTCCATTATTTGTATTCCACGATAAATTTGTCCTGTCGTGTACATACATCAAAACGTTTGTTGTTGTGTTATTCTCCGTCGATTATACACGGACGTGTGAACAAATACGTCATCGATGATTTTTTCTTTGACCGTGCTATCGGAAATTTTCAATCTCGCAAAGGAAACGCAATTACTTCTAAAATTGTAAGTCCGTTATTTCCTTCAATTATCGTTTGTGTATTCGAATTTTTACCTTTTCCGTTTGTATTTGTACACGCATATTCATACACCGTTTATGGCCGTAGAGTTAGCGCGCGAAGTTCGCAACTCGAGGGACTTCTCAAAGATGTACTATCCAACAGCGTCGCTATAAAGCGATAAACCAGAGAGTAGAGAGGAAAAAGAGAAAAAGACAGAGAACGCTTTTCCTTCGCGGAAAATGAACCAGCTGTCCCAGATTCAATCTCTAAAGGAACAAGACGAATTCCCAGGAGTTTCCAAATGTAGGACAGTGAAATGTCACGCGAGCAGAACAATTGTTTTTAAGGGTTTCGAATTTGTTTCGGGACGACGAGTTCACGAAGGTGCAGTTTCCACATAGTCCGACTAAGTATCTTTCGTTTCCAATTCTCTGTTCAATTTGCGTTCAACGTACGAAATATCGTCGCGTCTGTTAAAGCGTTCTATTCGACGGTAGCTGACTTTCTTTCGTTTATCTTTGCAGAAAAAAACATTGTATTTTTGACATTTGCGAGCGTTGCCCGATGATCTGAAACTTCTTCTAAACGTGTCATCTATTAATTCGACGTGTTACTAATGCGAAAGAACGTTAAAATTAACGAATAAAAGATGCGATTGAAAGAAGTAAAGTAGTAAAAGATTACGAACCGAGTTCAAATAAACAGGAGCTCGTGCGATAAACGTTAGAGTATCGCGGTTTGAAAGGAATCGATGGGCAGAACGTTCTGCTACGCGATCGATCAAGGATGAAAGCGACTCGAACCGATTACAACCTTTAAATACGGATATCGGTACGAGAACGGAGAGACGAAGCAATTGGAAGTAAAGGATCTCAATTACGTGAAACGAACGAACGAACGAACGAACGAACGAACGAACGAACGAACGAACAATTTTGACGAACAACGAATCGACGATAAACGCAAGAGAAAAAGGGTTTTAGCGTCAGCAGCTAGCAGCTACGATAAGAGTGGTCTCGCGCTCCAAAACCTAATTACATTTCTGTTTCCACGAAAACGAAACGATCACGAGACTCGATTTACGAGAAACTTTGTCCATTGAAACGAACGTCGGATATAATTCAGTATCGGTTGCAAATAAGAACGACGATTTTTAAGTAGTGGACGTTGCGTCAACGCGAATCTCCTACTAATCCTACTCAAATGAAAAACTTTCCTGGAACTCTTTCAATTTGCCATGGCAAAGGAAACGCCTGATAAATACAAGCATTTCATTGTAATTAAAGCTAAGCAAAGGGTAGTTGGAGAAAAGCGGACAGCTTGAAAAGAACGCTGCAAGCGACTAAGGATCTTCGAGGATTTAATTATAGCAACGAAAGAAACGTACGAGCTCGCCTACTTTATGCATAAGGTTTGAAATCTGTGCTCCGCACAGATGGAAATATACTGTATTTTATCGCATGCATCTAATACGATTAACAATGAAATTTTCTATAATCTGCTATCCGAAGGAAACTTTATTTACCGTGCTTCCAACTTCAGCGACTAAGATTTATTTGCAGAGCTCGGCTCCTAAACTTTCGCGACACACATCGAAAATTCTGTGCTAAACCTGGCAACGGTGATGCATCGTAACGAGTTTTCTCAATGTTCAGCTAATTCTTATTAATTATTCGCTGTTCGTTTAATTATTCGTTATTTCGTTGTTGGAAATATTTTACAAGGATGTCAAATTTTATAAGATCCTAGATTTGGATCTTTTATTTATACAAAGAATTCGATAATGTCATTTACTCTGAACGACATTTCTGTAGACCTTAAAGATACAGAGCGTCAGGCAAGAGATATGAGTAGGAAATTTAACGGCTCCTGATATAATCTACGACGAGGATAAGGACTACGAAGGATAAAGAAATTGCGTTTCAAGTTTTGTTCGTTACTTATCGACGTTTAAAAATCGATTAAGGTACGTCTGTGGCCTGAAAAAGTCTCCGGATGAATGTAGGCCAGCCTAATCGACAGGGGACTCGATGATCTTCGAGGCGGACACGTGTCTGCCAGGTTATTTCGTACAGTTCGTAAGAGAAGAAGAATACGACGTTGCTGAGAAGAGTAGTAGATTAAATCTGCTTGATTGCAAAAATCCATTAGAGGATATCAAAGCCTACTGTCTATTTGGAACTATTGGAACATAGCGTAATCTCACGTAGTTTGTCGTGAAATGGAATTGATATTGAATGCACGAAGGAGCATCGATCTCGCATCGTGGAACGCTTAGCAATTTGCAATTATTAGCTAGTTACTGATGCCACCTTTGGCGTCGCGATTTGATACGGAATACAGAAATTGAGATGTTCTCTGATGTAATTGTTTTCCCGATTTTACGAAGCATCATCGGACAATGACTCCGATTACTGTACGTAATGAAATTTCATGCCAGTTGTTAACGAGAAATTCCAATATCCCGATAAATTTATCTCTGTGATCGTGTGTGGATTAAACGACAAACGATTAAAGAACTGTTGCACGTATGCAACAGCTAGAAAGATTGAAATCATCTTGAAGCTTCTTCGTTATATACGATGCGAACGCAATATCGTCGAACCGAACGACGACCAGTGGTGTTTCATGGCGTAATCTCTTTTTCATTTTCTTTCGTATATTTCGAAGATGTCGCGACGATTTAAACGCTGTCACAAAAAAAAAACTCATGAAATATCGCAGCATCCGACGTAACGAAATTTTCATGTAACCTGTCTATCAACGTTCGAGCTAAAAACTATATGATCATTACGATGTATATAATTTTATTTAACGCTCCTTGTTTTGCTTTACTTCCGATCGTTAAATTATACGCGTATAACGTGCAATAGATATTTATACGCTTACGATACGTCGATTTGACCATGAAAAAAATTCCGCACGATGTTCGCGTCTGGAATTTGATCGGAGAAATAAACGAGGTACAACGACTTTCGCTGTTAACGGAATTCGTACTATTTAAATGACAGTACCGTAGAAAATTATCAGTCATCGACCCTATTTACCGTGTAAATTCTCAATTAACCTTTTTCAATAGCCAAATTATGAAACCACGTTGATTCAGCCGGCCTCTCTATAATAAAATTTTATTAAAAGCTCCCGGAGATCGGTACATGCCATTAATGATAATAATAGCCAGGGAATTTATTGGATTTTTTAGTCGGCCAACAATGCCTCCGGGGAATATAACGTTCCATGTTCTATCCCCCCAGCTTTTTGCCCATCCCATATTACGGTACGAGCACTGTACGAATGAACGATGCGCACACGAGCGTGGCAATGCGGGACTAATGTCAAAAACATTGCTCGTAAGGTGTACAAAGTCGAATATCCGCGAATTCCATTCAAAGGAATGTTAATAAAGACACCGATATTCCCTACAATTGCTGCAACACGAGCTTTAAAAGGCAACGTTTCCGCCGGTAGCTTCTCATCCCATTACATCCTATGAAATTTTAACGCATCTTCTTACATATTTCCATTTATTTCCAAGTTTCGACTAAAGGAAGCACCGACTCGCCGGCAGATACGATTTGAAATAAAGTTGCAACTACAACGTTTTTCAAAATTTAAAGACGCTTCTTAACGCGATAGATTATTCCAAAGATCATGGCATGGTAAAAGCGGATGAGTACATTTCTCGCGTACCAGTACATATATATCGGTGGACGTGAAAACCACTATGCTATTCCATTATGTAGCTTCGCTAGCTTAAATCGAACGCAATTTCTGTTATTTTTGTAATACCAGTGCATTCAACTTGTTTGACGGATTCGGCAAATTCGACGAATGATTTAACAGGCGAACGATTCATTTTTGTATCGTTGATTAAATTTCGTTCGTTTTATGACATTTTCTTTGCAAGAACTTGTCAAATTTCTTGTATAATAAATCACGACGTTTTGCGATGAATTAAAATATAATTTTCAACGAAATAGTTGTTGAATATAGAATCACATATTAAGGAATAGTGATAATAACAGTGATAGCTTGACTACGGGATATTTAGTAATAATAGTAACAATAATATTATGTACATGTAATACAATTCAAAATTATTTGAACAAAAACGCTAAACTACAGAGAGAATCGAACGATTGGTATTTTCAGAGCTGGAAAATGATCAGCGGAACGACAAAGAGGCAAAGAAACTATAATAGAAAACTGGGGAGATGAATTAAGACCGTATAACAGATTATTATCGGTCAAAATTTTCATTTCCATGATATTTAATACGCGAATGCGAAAAATAGACAAGAATCAACTGTTGAATGAAAATAAATTATAATTCAACAACGTATGTATTAGATCATTCGATGATTAGCATCATAAAGTTTAAAATAAATATGTTGCATTTTAATAACGCAGCTATTCGAGTTATTCGCGGCTGGTTTATTGAAAAATGTATCGACCTTCGCTTAATAAACAAGCGATCAGACACGAACAATTATTCTGAAGAAATTGCCAGAGTCCTTGAATAGAAACGATAAAAACAAGAATTCTGAAGCGAGCTTTTCGTTCCAATCTTCGCTATTAGTTTGAAGGATTACGTCAATAACGAACCATAAAATTGGAATGCGCAATTTAATACGCGGATTCGATGACATTTATTTCTCTCTATTGTTTGAGTCCGTTTTCCCCCGACCATCGTAAATTTTTAAATAGTTCCGTGTAGATAATTACGAACAAGATCTTTTATTAAATATCATGCTTCCCGCTTTATACTCGTAATTAAAGCATTTTAATAATCGGAATCTGTTTCGATTCTACGCACAATAACGCTATGGAGATTAATGCCTTTTGAAGAAGAAAAAAAAAGAAAGAAAAAAGGAAAGAAAAAAATAGAAAAAAAAAAGAAGTAGACGAACGACAAAACATCGATTTTATGTTTAAAAGTAGTTAAAGAATCTGCTTGGTTCGAAGTAAAAACCTTAATGGAACGCTTCTTTGTGTACTGTCGTTTCCATCGAGTTCTAAAATCACGGTTCCACGCTTACCCTGTTTTACGGTTTCCACAGTTAGTTGATCGATTTACCTACGCTTGCCGAAGATTGAATTCGAAACTTTGAGATTCAGACATTTACGTGCAATATATCGAGATGTCGAGAGAATAGAATTGAAACAGAAAACTATACTTTGACAAGCACATTCTTCGGCATGATGGATTATTTCTTTAGAGATTGCTTCTTCGTGAGAGAAATGGGTGGTCGAAAGATACCGAAACAATAGCGATACATTTTAATATTATACAATGCAGATGGATCGAAGTTGTTACCTTCTCCTTTTCATTTCTTCCCTCTTTCTTCTCGTTGAAAGAATTTGCCTCCTATTAGCGCGATATTGGATACCTTCCACCTTCTATAATGCACATTATCGATGCCCCATACAATTAATTAAATAACTTATCGTCGCTAGAATTGAACCAAGTATCAGATCTATTTTTCACGAAACGACTAGACTCGCGGCAAACTCATTCGAACGCGTCACGAATACCGAGCTCGAACGTTCATAGCCCTCGGATCAAAGCTCGTGGCGATTGTCGGCTAACTTTTACCCTGATTTGGGGGTGTATTTATGGCGTTGGCAGATATACGTACGCGTGGCTTTGTCTCTGGCCACGATGACATCATTTCTTTGTTCAAAGCGAACGCGCGTACAGGAACATCCGCCACGATAGAACGCGTTCCTGAAAGCCACGGCACCTCTCACCGACATAATATCCTTTGTTCGAATACTAATAAACTAACACGAAACAAGAAATGCACGATTAGAAATAACGTATTATATCGTAAAAATGGTAAATAATAAAAAAAGGGACAAGGATTGAAAGCGTAAAAGGAGAAACAGATATAACAAGATAAGCATGGGGAAAGCCTGGAACAAAAAGATACAAAAGTAGAAACTTGAGTAAAGTTCGCAAAGAAGTTTCAAGCATAGACAGGACATGAGATCTGTCAAGAGCAAGTCTTCGGTAGAAAGTTACTTTAGGACGTGCTTCGTTTATTAGGAATCTACATGAACTCTTGGTCTAGAATCCAGGTAACGCGAGTATAGCTGGCAGACAGGTTGATTGATTAAACGAAATTGCAAATTTAATTACCGACGCGTAACATTTATTTGAGAAAAAATTCCAATTGGCTGGAATTATGAAAAAAAGTCATTTTTATCATTCTTTATCTGAGACAAGTAATAATAATTTAAACGATACATTTTAAAGACTTGTGACAGTTATATACATGCTGAGAATCTCATCGAAGAAAGTCGTTTCGTGGAGAAACGAGTGGCAAGCATCGAAAGATGTAGATTCGATAGACCGAACGTCGTGAAAAGTTGCGGCTCTCAACGTTTTAGCGTTTGTAGCTCATAGCAACAAGATCTCGATGATTTTCCAGCTCGTGTATAACTGACATAAATCTACAAAACGCACTGCTTAAATTTTCGTTAGAGGTTCGGAAAGGCAACCTTCGCCATTTTCTCCGCCATTTTCTCCGCGATTCCGACCAACTGTAATTTTTTCAAAAAATATTTTTACGTGTCATCCAGTAAATTAATTCGTTTAATTTCTTAGAAAGAAAAAGGAAAAGAGCTTAAATCGTTTGGTGCAATTTTTAAAAAGTTATTCCGTTTTAAAGAATATCCGAATATTAATGCCGGCCACTGTATATCACCGTACGTAAGGCTGTTACAGTCGTGCATATAAAAAATGACACTGGCCGCTTTTATCATTTTCCCAGAGAAGATGAAAACTTAATGAAATTAAAAGATAAATTAAATCAAGAGGAAATTATTGACCGCTTCAGTGCACGGAAGAAAGTTCTAAAAATGGACAAGAGAGTATATATCATCGTCTGCGAGGGTATCCTCGTTACACTTCACAAAGGAAAATTTTATCCCACCAAGTACGTATTATTGCAATCATAAATAGAGTTGGAGGGAAAATTTATGATCTTCGGAAAATCCTGTCGGAAATTTACCTATATTTTTTTAAACAGCACAGCGATTTCATCGTTCTCTGTCATCTCTGAACGAGATGAAAGGACTACCAGCAGATAGAACAGCTCTCAAAGAACATTTTTACAATTAAAAAATTTCAAAAATTTGTAGAAACTACCGAGTATTTGGAACGTAAATAAATCAGCTGATTTAAATCGACGAACGAAAAGACCGAAGAATCTACTTTTACTACTTAACGATCTTATCACCAAACAATTGAAATCTAAGCCACGTCTCCGTTAAGTTTCCCAATACGATATACGTTTTCACAGATTTCTCTCGGGCCATGGTATTTTATCACCCTATAGTTTCCATAGCTATATCGAATCACCGATTGTACGTCCTTTCTTACTATTTCGTTCAAACGATAAACCAGTTGATACAAGAGTCCTCGAGACAATTAATCAAGTACCCTTAACTCCACCAACTCGGTATAAGTACGTAATCAAAAACCACTGCGAACAAAATAGAGACCAATTAATCAAACGTTTTGTTACTGAACTAAAATTATAAGTATCTCGTTTATAACAAGTATAATTAAAATCTCATTACTAGCGAATTACATTCGAATAACGTTAATGATCGCTATCGCGTTCACATGCGTTTTAAGGTGGCTGCGTTAATACGCTAGGAAGATAGAGTAGCAATTTCTATCGTATTATACGATTCAAGCGTCGAACGAATTTATAGCAAGCTATCAACGACGCCTATTTACTTGCCGATATAGATGTAATAATAAATATCGAACCGCGTATAACGTTGCTTGCAAATCGATTAGCAATTTAGACTCGCATAATCTATTCGACTTTTTATCGCTTTTATTCGATCGTGCGTACTTACCATTTCGATGCACAGGTTCAATGCACGCTTCGTTATTTATTCTCGCATAATAACCGGATTTCACGGTCGAAACGAAATAGAATTTTAGGCGAACGTATAGAAAACATCGTACACGACGAAGCGTTATAGATGTTTGCTTGCGAATTGTACGAAGAAGCATATTTTCGAAATACGGTTTGCTTTCATACTTTGGAAATACTCGAAAAAAAAACCTGATCGTTTCGACATTCGAACGATTGATATGAATTTATAAAATTCCTACGGTACGATGGCAGATGGAATGTTTGAAAATGTACTTGGGCAAAATATACCTGCCCTGTGAGAATTACAGACATTTGGCAAATTTTATTTTTCGAATACCTCAATCGAATATCTTTACGCACCGATTATTTATAAATTAATTCTCGCGCAGGAATAGGAGGAGGAATGTTGTCCCCTTGAATTCTATTTTCTCCAACGATATCTACCTTAGGTATAACGAGATTTCCTCTATGTAAACAATTTCTCTCTCTACTCCTCCTCCATTTACAATGATATTTCGTCCTATGCTACTAATTTTTTTCTGCACTTGTGACGCTTCCTATCTATTTTGTAAATATAAAAGAAAAAGAGGAAAAATATTTGAACAACCAGGAGAAGCCATTGAGCCGATTGCTCGATCGTTTGCGACGATGTAGCGCGTTAGTTAACTAAAAATTCATGATATTAATTATCGTAATTGGCGAGTGATACGCGCAAGACAATTTGCAACGAAAAGAAAAAATCGAACGAAACACGCGTATGCAAACATAGTACATATACGTCGTATTAGACGTGTTTGGTCTCGGAGAAAATCTGAACCAAAACGCCAGCAAGTAGAAATAGGTTGCACACATTGGCTGAGAATCGGTTGCCTGTACATTCCTTTTGGACAGAGGCGGTTGAACGTAAATGCGATTTTATCTACGGTTAGTCGAAATGATACTGAAAGGAATGAACCTATCCTAGAGGCAGAACCCATTCAGTAGGTCGGACGGTCGCGTCGCGTCGGTGTCTTGGGGGCGCAATCGATCGAAGCTCGACCTTTTTTCCTCTTAATCCGACTTTTTCTTTACCTGCTCTGTGCTGAACAATCGACTGAGATAGTTTGAAAAATACAGAAAGAGACAGAAGGCTATAGATTCGTATCAGCGGTTCCAACGGTCCAACACTCTTTCTCTCCTTTTCTCTCGTTTTCACTTATTCACCCCCTTCCTCGTACACACGTTATTTCTCTCTCTCTTCCTATCTTTACTCGCCTCGAGTATCATCGAGCGATAGTTCCAGAAGTACCGCCCTCGTTACTTCGATCTGATGAATCGCTTCTGTCCAATTTTCATTCGATTAGCAAAGTAGATTGGTTCTTCGGTGACGATTAATTCCTTAGATACACCGTCGCGCTATGCGATGGATCTATGAAATTTCAATTGAATTTCGTTTCGTTTTTCGCAGCTTTCGCGCGTTTGCCAAGTTCACTCCTTCGTCGTTCAAGTTCAATTTTAATGTAATTTCACGCGCCGCCCTAAGAATAACTAAATTGTCAGATAGAATCGAGTACCCTTTCGATCCGTATCGATCATACCTTTTGTATCACGCTCTTCAGATTTTCTAATATAACACGCAACAACTTGCATCTGCAAAATGACGCAGATTATGTTTGATCGCTCGGTTTCCAAGCGTAACGGATTAAACTATCGTATAATTGATCGAAGCAGTAGCCTCGGGCAGTGTGTGTTAAATTGAATATCAACTGCTATCGAAGAAGAGATCTATTACCACGAAGCGATTCCAGGTATCATCAAACGAGGAAGATTCGCCATGTTCGGGTATACAGTGCCAAAGGAAAGAGATACAAGAGAGCGCACGAATGGAAAAAGAAACGTCTCCGGATAGAGAGTGTGCAAGAAACCATTTGTCTATGCAACGAAGGCGTCGAGTCAAAGAGAGGTATATTTTCTCGTGGAGATTTTCGTTGGTTTGCAGAGGGAAAGAGAGGCGACTGCCGTCGTGTGTTCCCGACATTCTAATGCGACACGTGAATCGATGTTCCATCAGCGCAGAGCGGAAAGAAAGGTACGCAAACGGCCCGCTTCCATACCGTTTCCCAAGGTTTATTCTTCTCCCTTCGAACTGTTCCTTCTCGTGTCTTTACGAGTGGTTCAACTCGTATTGTTTCAAGCACGAAACAAATACGTTTCTCGACATGCAGTCTTTAGACGGGGCCGTTAAAACTTCTGCCGATGCACCCGAGAGTGTTTGCTTGACAAATAATGATACCGCTTGCGCAGCTTTGACGTATTGAGAGATGTATAAACGCGAATTACAATAAAAGTTTAGCGTGACACAACGATCGAGACGATCTTCCTCGTTCCACTTGTTTATTACAATCTTTGGACCTATTAGGTTTTCTTTCTTTCATTTATAAACGTGTCTTTTACGACACTGTATCTTTGTACAAACGTATCTTTGTACAAAGGCTAATCTGTCGAATGTTGCGGTCTTTATCTTAACAGAGATCGAAATGAATCACGCAGAATTCGTATATTATAAAATAATATAAAAGAGAAGATATTGTGCATCTACTATTTTTTTTTTTTTTTTTTTTTTTTTTTTTTATAAAACCAAAGAAACTTGCGAGACAATCTAACGAATTTGGAAAAATTTCGTACGATTGTTTGGCAAATTTTACAAAATGACATTTCAATTGTGACAAGCGATCCTCTCGCTAATTAACTGCAAGACGATGTCGACGATCGCGTCGCTTCAAATTATGTCGTATGTATGTCAACTCACCGAGACAACTAGCGTGTGGATCCCTTTGTATTATCCACTGCTGAGGAAACATTCGTAATTGAATATTTACACTTGCCACCAGACGATTATAATTAAGATTTACTATGCATAGAACGTATATTTGTAGGATACAGGGGAGCGACGCGTGAAAAGCAACGACACTCCGTAGGTACTGAAAATAGACACGTGAGAATGAGTTCGCGTCCCTGATCTAAGCTCAAGGATACGCCCACCGCACGACTGTTTCGTTATTTGTTGCCACAAGGATCAGATAATAAACGGACACGCGACGCCAGGTCTACGATTAAATCGTGAAACAGGTACTAATATCATCGCAACCGGCATTCGCCGGTAATTCAACGATTCCAGCTCGACGTTCCTCCGCTATGCGATATTCGTTGCTGGCAAATGGCCAGCCAATGTCGTCCACCAAGCAAATGGCCTCCACGAAGGTAAGTTCACGTGCCATTCTGGACGGATATCAGGGTGCACGTAGTCATGAACGGAATATATGGCATGCTCTAAGGAATCCGATTGTATCGATACTATCGGTGTCGTTCGTTTCCTCCTCCCCGTCCCGTAGAAATCGTCCTTTATAGGGTTCGTTGGAAAGCAGAACGACTTTCAATCCGGCGCGCTCTATTCTAGCTATACGACATTTTTACAAATCAATTTTTCCCAAACCAAGCGTATTTATTTTTCTTCTCTGCTGTCGCGCTTCAACGTGCTTTATTGATTTTCCAATATAACGTAACCAGACAAAACCACAGTAACAGGTGGTTCAAGTTGGCGGAAGGTGACTATCTGAAGAAAAATAAATCAAAAACGCGAAACTTAGAATGGAATACGACGTATTATCGCTTTTAAGGTACGACATTCGTAATCGAAGAGAAATTCGATATTTCAATTAATACCTACTTATTTATTTTCGTTTACATAAAATTATCTCATCCTAGTTGGAGTTTTCTCGATCGATACTCCATTTTTATATTCTTCCCTTGGCCAACGCGCGGATAAAACGTACGCTAAAATGTCTCGTTACGCTTTATAACGAATA
Source organism: Bombus difficillimus (assembly GCA_014737525.1). Taxonomy (NCBI): domain Eukaryota; kingdom Metazoa; phylum Arthropoda; class Insecta; order Hymenoptera; family Apidae; genus Bombus; species Bombus difficillimus. The sequence goes on from JACXIT010000166.1 coordinate 2,491,776, forward strand.
TTTTAACGCGAGCTACTGTAAAGCTAGCTATTAATTACAAGTTTTTGTTATGTTCCAAAACGTAATGGAGAAGAGGCTGGCTCGTTCGAAACTTATATCGCGTTATAGTTGTAGCGTGTATCGCGTGTACAGTTAGAATATGTGTACTCGCGTTTGTGGCCATGGCAGAGCATGGTATGTGTGTAGATTAGTTCGCTTATAAGCACAAACGGGTTACACAGAGTATAAAAGGCGATGTAACGTAGGCTTTCCTTACACTCGACAGATATAAAGAGCGTTCGGAGCGAACGTGGCTCGTAAAATAGTTTAGCTTGCTCGTATGTATTTGCCACGTGTTATGGTAGATATATTTTTTCATTTTATTTCTCCTAGTACTTTTCTAAATAAAGTATGCCGATGCACGTGCATGTAAATCTAAATTTCGTAAAGAAAAGCTGGAATATTGCGAAACGATCGTTACGTTGTCTAACAGAGGCGTGGATTTTCTTAGACGATATCAACCGTAATGTATCGTTTCGTAAAGTCAGATATAGTCAGTGATACTAATCGTTGGAGGGAATGGGATCAGTGCCAAATTAACGGTACGGAATAATTCGAATGGAAGCAGGAGATTAAAACATGCCAAATACAAATCAGCGGTGCTTTAGTGAAATAGAATTGGTCGGATTGCTGGAACGATCGACGAACATTGGTTAGTTAAAACCCTACGACAAACTACGGCCGTCCGGTATTTTAAATTCGACTGCGCGCGTTCAATCTCATTTGCAAAAATTTCCATGCTGTTCGAACAGGGGGAAACAGAATCAATGATTTTAAAACCACGTTGTTCGAAATGAATTTAACGATTCTCGACAAACTTTGCGCGGAACTAGTAACTACACGAAACGCAGTGAACGATCATGGAAATTCTACGTGCCGTGCTATCTCAGCAATTTCACGTTTTATAGACGAACAGTTGGGACAAACTGCATTCCGAAGATTCGGTATACCGTAATGCTTCCGAAAGAGAACGCCAACGGTAACTAACTTATAGAATTTAATAAACCCTATATTAGCTTCGAGATGTGATGTTAAAGGACGCTGATGGAAGCTGAACAATTAGATCGATAAAACGTATGTACTGCGAGTATAATATGTAGGGCAACTGTACCTAATTATGGAACACTGCGACATCTCGATAAGTAACTAAGGAAATCAATCGGCAAGTGTAAAATATTCGTTAAAAGCAGGAGACAAGAATAGTCGTATTAGAGCTTCGTCTGGTAATCTGTCGTTGAATAAAACGAAGGCGTATAAATATTCTCGTGAGACGAAATTTGTAATAAGTACGTATTAACACCTCGTTAACACCGGTTTTAGCAAAATTTATAAAGAAGACAATTTGTATAAAATAGAGTACGAACTGTTACGTTTTCATCAATTACCAATATCTTACGTAATACGTTGTTAATCGTTTCATTAATAGTCGGAATAAATATGCTTAGTATTGTCGTAACATAAAAGGCTTTTATGTCCTACATCGTATTCAACAGATTCGCCGTAAGATCGAACGAGGGCCGTACGTGAAACCTTCAATTAATTGAAAAGTATTTCACGTTTGTTAAATAGTTAGAAGATAGAGTCACAAGTTAAGACGAATAATCGTATTTTATAGAATTATTTTCGTTCGAGGAACGATGAAAAATCATAAATTTCGACAGCAACTGGTCTCTCAACTGCGTCGCCTCTTTCGCAGAAATAGCTTGCTCGGGAAAAACGTGTTATCCGTTGAAAAAATATTCTCTTTTGTCTCTCAATCAACTTCTCGAATGAATGGCAGTCGCTCTTAATGAAATACCGTTTCATCTTGGCGAGAGAACAGCTTAATTACGTTATTTCAGTTTAAAGAGAAGGGACACGTAGGCGCGGACCTGTACTTCAGTCATGCGGTAATTTAGCAAATCAGCCACGCGTTAACGAGCAACTCCAATGAAATCAAATTAGAAGCGAAATATCATATTTCATCGCTAATTGACCAACTTTGTACCTATGTCTGAGCTTCCTTAAAAGTTTTCAATGTAACTCGAGTACCAGCTATGTAGATATTCCGTTGTAAAACAGCAACGTTCTTAACGACTCGAGCCGCTTTTTAAATATCCTACCTTTTATTTAGATTTAACGCAGCGACGTTCCAATAAACCAACGTCTTCTTACACTCTTGTCATTTTATTTTCACGCTTTTGATACTCATATTACCATTATCAAATGTGATTTCACTTTTACGTGGCTGTCGTCGTTTTAAAGCGACTCCGCGACTAATTATTTTCTCCGTTTCGTTCGATCTTACGATCGAGATCACTGTGCAAAACCGAGTACAATTTCTAGGCCGCCAGGCTGAAACGAATAAATACAATGCTATACGATCGAAGTGATCGGAATGAACTGATCATTTGTCGCGAAAATTTCTGCTTTCCCGAGCAACGAGGTCGAAGAAGACGCGATTACGATATAGAAGATGATACAACGCAGAAGATACGAATAAGATATAATTACTCGTCATACTGTCGAGAGTAATACAAGTCAAACGATGCGATTAGCAAGGCTTTGCGATTATCAGGAACTGAGAAACTTCGCGATATCGATTTACGTGGTATTTTTCCGGAATACGATTCCAAGTAACCTTAACCCAACTTAATATCATTCGGATCTCGTCTCGTCGATTACGACGAAACTTTTTCGCAGAAGGTGTTTCGAGTTGGATAAGAGTAACGGAAAGAGGCGGAAAGTAATGCATCTTCGGTTGCCGAGACATTAAGCAAATAAAATGTCACGGAGGAACGATACGAGTCACGCCAGTCTTGTATATTTGCCTCGGGAAAAGAAAAGGGATTGCGAGTCAACTTACACGAGCGCGTGAGAACGAAACATAAGCGTATTTACGATTTTCATAACGCCTTCGGACTCGTGTTCAAGAAACGACGCAACGTAGCCGTGCTGCACCGTTAACAGATCGCAGATGCAAATTGTCGCGATCCTAAAATTCTTGCTAACGATAAATCGCGGTGGAAAACAAAGTTTACGTGCATATAATAAAAAATCTCCCGTCGATGATACGTTACTTCTATTCGCGCGTTACTAATATTCGTTCTGCCGTATTTGCATGTCATCGCGATATTATTTCAACGAAAATGTAAAATATGAAAGAACGTGTATTTCGTTGGAAAATGTCCGATATACAGAGTAATTGCATTTTACAAGAGACTTAATATTTATTCTCATTTTACACCGAGGAGTTTGCTACTTTCGTTCGTGTATACATAATTAAAGCACAGTGGCTCGTGACCATGGGTGTTCCATGGACGGAACGATTTAATACAATTGTACTTTTACGAGCAACGAACGTGTTTCCTCATTATCGCTGTCTCTTTGTGGCGTGCAGGTAAATAGCGCCAGACTGTGCGGTGAAACGGTGCATGGTGAAATTTCAATTAACCGATCGATCGTTAAGCAGACGTCTGGTAATTCGAGTACTCGTAGCTGCGTGATCGATCGTATCCATCGTTCCAATTTTTTAATACAATTTCCATCGAACAAACGGAAAGAAACGATACGTATTAAGACGGTATCGAATCAATTTATTTCCACGCTGACATTTTCCTTGTCCGATGTGTTCGGCGATCAAAAACGTTGAAGCGACGACTACGAGTCGAATACCGATTCCTTTCGATTCGTTTGCAGTTTCAGAGATTTGTACGGGTAATATTATAACGAGATTATTACGTCGCGATAAACAGTTTTCACGGATTGCGTCAAAGTCGCTGTACATCGACGATAGAATTTACTATTGAAGCAAAATAGGTGATTCAATAAGCATCGTTTTACGCTTGAGTACATCGATGTTAGAGAACAGATGTTAATAACCATAATTAATAACCGTACTAATGGCATTGATGGGACATTTAATGACTTTGATAATGTAACGATGCAACTTGATGCATTATTGATTAATTTAATTGATAGAAACGCTATCACTGGTCGATGATAGGGAGAACGCACAATGGAGAAGGGGGCAAAGAATTTTGCCGCTTCGTAGAGAATGAAATATAATGTGGTGAAATTTGAAACTCGAAAATGTCGAAGAAACGAAATAAAATTTATGATTAAACGCGTAGCCAATTTGTAAAAGGCGAAATTTTATTTGGCTATAGAAACTTCGGATCAAAGTAAACAAGTTCGCCTTGATCTCTGAAACTCGAAGGAACTGAAATTTCAATCGAACCGAAACTCCGTTAAAACGTCTCTTGTCAACTACATCAACCGTATTAAATTCCACGGGATTCTATAAGTTTCTGTGAATTTCGTACGAAGAATTGCTCACCGTAAAATAGCTTGTAAGATTTAGTCGGTGGTAGATGCGACGCGTTACTTCCATAAATTTTCATTCACATTTGTCAAATGTATTGGATTATCCGAGTGAAACACGTCGAATGGACGCGCACCGCATAATCCGGATAACTCTGCGATTCTACGGAAACTAGGGAAAGTCGCGTGCCGACCAATCTTGTACGCGATCGAACGCGTTAGGTGATCAACCAGAGATTTCGATGTCCGATCGACATAATCTGCGTTTAGTCAGCTTCTGCTTACGACTGCTAGGTCAACTGATCAATACCTTTAACGTAGATTAACCGTGTTTGCCGAACGTTACGTGCAATAGACGTAGCAATCTAGTGTACCGGTTCTGCTTGCTTTGTTCCTTAACCTCCAAGGATTTCTATTGTTCCGAACCTTTTCAATTTTCTTCAATGTTCTCGGAACAACTACCGTACAAAGGTCCGATAGTTTTCGTCGATTATAGCTATACTCGGTCGTAATTAATTTAAAGCTACCATAAAATCGTACTCGTACAAAATATTACGGATTGGTCGAGAGTAAAGAATTTGGGAGGTCGGATCGAAGCGAAGAAAGTAGAAGCAATGTGTCTCGCGTAAAGATCGTGAATTTCGTCAAACGTGTTGCAAATTGAAACGAATAGCCGAGAAGCGCTGGATGTTCGAATCGCGCGTCATCGGAAGTAGCAGAATCCCGGCTGTTCATTTGGCAACTTTCGACGTGGCACGCGATTATTAATAGAAATGAAACGCGACGACTTTGACAAACTATCCTCGTATAAAACGGTATTTCGTTTAATAAACGGGAAACGACGTGCACGTCGCCGTTACAAATCGAATTGTAGCTTTTGCGAATTATTTTTATTATTTTGATGCGCACCCGTGCGTTCCACGATGAACTGCGGCAAATGACGTTTGCGCCGTACGAAAACCCATTACAGAAACTCAATCAACTATCTAACGCGATTCGCCTAAAATTTCGCCTGAACAAATTTCGGCAGAACTGCTTGTCGGTGCACAAATTCGCAATAACGGGATATTAACGATTAAAATGCAAATTCTCATGAAAGTACGCAATTCCCGGCGAAATTAGACCGAAACACGTTCATTATGAACGTGACAAAAATCCGTTCTCGCGTTTCCACGTTTAATTCCTTTCTCATAAAATAGCCTTTGTGTTATTGTTTCGCAACAGGAAAGAAACATTGGGTCAATCGTAGCGACGTTTCGAACACAGGAAAATATACTCTGCCTAGAATAACGCGTAGTGTACGCTATTTAAAATTGACCTATACCACTGGTCGTCCGATTCGTTAAACGGTGTTAGAATATCGAAATCACTATGAATTCATCGACGGAAATTCCTTACGTGTTAACTACGATCTCGTGATAATAGAAGCAGGCTAATTTTGCGAACGCGAACATAACAGTGACCAACATGTACGCAAATAGTTAGGAGACCAATCAGGAATTGAAATTCTGGACCTACATGTTCCGTGAGGCAAGTAACACTGCCACGTAGCGTACGAGCTAAATTGGTCGATACATTTAGCTACGGATACCAGCTAACTCAGATCTAATTTTGCAATACTTTTCTCTCATTTTTACTTTGATTTCGTCAAGTTATACTTTTTCTTCTGACAGCTATCGCGATATCTTTTATAATTTCACGTTTACCGAAATATATACCTGTCTGAAAATGAACAGAAAACGTTTCGCAAATTAAACAAAAATATTGCTATTTCCATCAAAGAACAGCTAACCGATTTGTAAGAAATTGGATATACGGTCGATAGTAAAATTTCCGTAAAACTTCGAACCACCACTTTCTTGTTATAAATTAAAAGCTTTACAGGTAATTGAGAAGAAAATGAAATTGTACACCAACGGTTACCATAGCCCTCTTCGTCAACGTCATTTTTTCTGACGTTTAAATTCTATATATGTGAGTTTTTACGCTCGCTAGCAGATTCACGCTAATTAGAAATTCTCACAAATCGTCACCTAATTAATCTCTTCATACAGTCAGCAAATCTCTCTACCGTTCCCGTGCTCCAGCTATAAATAGGTATATTAGGAAGCTTAACCGATGTGTCTCATTAGCTGGTTCCTAGACAAAACGTAAGTACTTTTCCGTTACTCGTTCTCGTCTTTCTCCTCCACCCTCTAGCTTTTCTCCTCGTTTTTCTTTCGTTCGTTATTACTTACTGCTTGGAAACAGTCGATCACAACTTATGTATTTGCATTTAACTCTCAAACTAAATTTACTTTTAGACGAGCTTTAAATTAGTTTGTCAAACGCGTGAATTCGAAGACGCGAGAGTATCCAGATTTTTCACGTTATTATTACGAGAGCGCATTATTAGTCCTTTAAAAAGTAAAGGAATAGTAATAAAAAAAAGGACTCGATTCGCGGGTAGTTTGCGAGATAAAAATTCATTAATACGATTCGTTTGAATGAAAAACGCAAAATTCCGATGGGATTTTTTTAAACGAGTTCGTGGAAACTGACGAGCCCGTACCTCTTAATTTCATATGCTCTGCGTCATATTTCATTTTGAAAAAAATCTGACGCCCACGTCAAAAAGTGATCGATTTATCGAAAAATGACCTGTAACATATTCCTGCGTGCTTTAATCTTCATAATTTATACTGTCAACGGTGTATTAAAAACACTCGTTTATATCGTGTACACGTTCAAAAATTTGTTTTCTAGATCGAACTTTTAGCTCGACCATTCGATTTCGTAGATAAATATTCGAATAAGCAACGAATCGCTGTATCGTTGCTTAATTGCACGTAACGCGAATGTATTTTCAAGCCATCCTTTCATATATTTCGAATCTTTCACCGATTACAAAAGTGTTTCGCCTGGCATTCAGGCATTCGTCTCCTCTGACGTTGCATCCTGTGTCGTACTCGATATATACGTACGTACATTTACCGATAAATGGTCATGTTTGCTAACTTTAACGAATCCAAATGCTATACATAGGTCGGAAAATGTAAATATTTAACTAAACGCACTGTACTACGACGTTTGTATGACGATGCTTCGCAGATAGCTTCTGGCAGCGTGCGTTCCGTTCCATTAAAGCAAATGGATCGATCACTGACGATAGTTGATAACTTATAGTCGTTGTTTTTATATAGTTCTAACTTCTTGTAATCTCCGTGAAAAGTTATCGAGTCTGAATACGGTCCCAAGCATCTACATATGTACGCGACGTACTCCTGCAGCTGACCATACACATAAAAACCATGAAAAATGTTCACATAAACGTATGTTTTGTCAGTCTTTGTTCATGAGACGCGGAAGATGCTCGAATTGACCAGCTTGCGTTTCCAGGCAAATCTGTAGGCGTTTTGTTGCGGATTCGATAGCACTCCGAACGGTTCCTAGTGTTTGCCGAGTTCGTTGAAAAGCTTGTTCTACTCCGAACATTGGTATTCTAACATTTCCCATAGATTTATCTAGGTTAAGATCAGGCTAGGATTAGGTACACGATAAATTCGTTACGTCGCATGAACGAAGACAGACAGAGCATACGTTTATATTAACATTTTCCGTTGTTTTTAGATGTGCACTCAGCTACCGAAGGGAATGCCACGTGTTTTGTTGCGCCCTGTATATCCAGACGTCAAAACACGAGCGTTCGTATATACGTATAATAGCAAGGAAATAGTACACGTACGATAATACGCTAGAGTAGAGCGTAAAACTGTTGAAACGACGTTTCTCTGCTAAATCGTAAAGTCAGATCTCCGGAGAATTACAGGGTTACGAGACGAGACGGAGGCGAAGTATGTGCGAACCAAGTAATCCGCACAATTCTACGACCGTGAAAGTTTCGGATCAATACGCGTGGATTAAGTAAACCCGACAATGAGAGCTCGCGATTCCAGAACCCGTACACTCTATTGACCTAGTAACTTCGTCGTACGACCGGTACGGCAATTGGTCAATATCTATAGCTTCCGAACTCGTTGCCCCTGAGATTCGATCTCAAACTAAATTTCCGCCGAGGGGTTTTTCATTTCAATCGACGCGCGATCGGATGATACTGCATCCGCTTTTACTTTGCTTCTCCGCAAATCCTAAGAAAGAAAGATATCGTCGTTACAGAAACGGAGGAATATCCTGTCCGAATGCACACGCGTTCTATAGCAACCTCGATTATACTTGCAGCGAAACGAAATAAAGATTCTTTTTGATTTCGAGCGTTCGCAATAAACAACGATAAATCATCCCTTTGATTTGTCAGTATGTTTTTCTCGCTTACAATTGACCGTTTAAAGAATCGGACCGATCTCATAGCTCCGGTTTGAAATGTTTCCTTCTTACGAATCGAACGCTCGTAAATTATGATACAGCGATTGTCGATCGACAGTGGGTTTTATTTAATTAGCCGATGGTTATTTGCAACGCAAATACAACCTGAATACGTTGACCATAATTTCCCGATATTACTCTGATATAAACAAGGGTAGCGAGACAGGTGGTTTCGCGTTTTTAGCAGACAGCGAGTAGGTACACATTACGTTATAGCTAAATGTTACGTCATTTCCCAGGGTGCATCTTGGTTAACATACGTATTTGCTAAACGTACAACAGACGTTCACGGGCATAATTCCGTGTAAAATGTTTTACATGGAATATATTAGGAAATAATAGCAACGGCAAGGGGAGCATAAAACCTTCGTCATTCGGTGTAGACGTAGCATAAATTTAATCTAGAAAGCATTACAGTTTCTATGTTATTCTACTCTTTCTGCGCATTAGTATTCTACGAGATATTCCTTGTAGGAAGATGTCAGGGACATTGTAACGCGATTGCGTTTTGATGCTGCGTAGCTTTGCGCTATAACAGACAGTCGTTAGATTTTTCTTCGAAACGAAACAACTCTTTCTCTTTGGAAACAACTGTGTAGATTCCGTACCGGACCATTAAAGATACTTTATAGTACGATATATAATATAGAGATATCGTAATTGGACATCAGTAGAAATGTAATAAAAGATACTCGAAAATAACTATGAAACTATAGATCGTTGTTTTCTCGTCGTTGTCTTCCTTTAACGACATGCTAAACGACGGGATATTTGCTATTCGCGTTCCAGGTACCTATGTACTTTTAGTATCTGCGAAAAACTGTGTAACTCGTAGATGACAATGTTCGATAATTTGCGTCGTATTGTGTCGCAGTTGAGAATTGACAAGTTTCCCTTCAAGGGAAATGAGAAAAATTCGCTGCAAATCGAGGTGGAAGAATCGTCAATTTCCTCCTGTTTTTGAGGCATTCAGGGAGCGATAAAAGAAAGATAAAATAATATCTGACAGATTAACACGACTTTCGAGAGAAGTCGGTGCGGTAACGAAGGATCCCGAGAAAACTTGGTCCGATTAACCAAGTTTCGCTCTTCATTGACCTTAATTAGATTCTCACTGACACCTACCGGACCTAAATCCGTGCCATTGTCGTTGATCTGCTTTACGCGATCGCTGACTTCTTTTTCCTCCGATCTACTCCCACGGAATAATTTCATCAGAGTTCGCAACGGATAGCAAAGTTTTCAACGAAGAACAAATCATTTTAGGAAACGCGTATTATCTACGTATCGCTCGTAAAGCTGAGCAAATAGAATTATTTTCTATTCTGGGAACAGTTTTAAATGGAAAAGCAGCGCTATTCATCTACGGATATCGCTCGATTATAATTTACTAATACTAAAACGTTCGAGTATCTGTTTGGTGGAATATGCAGCGAAACTCGTGTTTCCCGCGTCGAATAAATATCACAGTATCCTCGATTCCTCTCCCTTTTCGCTCGTTAACGAATATCGTCACTTTGATATATCGTTGCTCGTGTTCAATCGCGTTTAGGTATCACGCGTAAAATGTCATTCGGTTCTATGTTTCGATGAGGGCGTAACCTGAAAAGGAAGCTTGCTCGCTAATTGAACAAAGTGAATTTTAAATAGCTGCATTCGCGCAATCGTTCCATGAATATATTACCGTCTAGCGGAGCGGAAAATCCTCGGGAAGACAAATTTTTGTTAATTTTGTACGGAAGAACGTCGTTCAGTTACATCACTTTTGCATTCGTAATCTTCAAACGGCCTAGTTGTTCCTACGAAAAAGATTATAGAACAAAGAGTTCTCGACGCTATTTCGTTTTACTTCATCGTTGGCCCGGTCGAAATATAGGTCTGGAATACTGCCAGAAGATCCTCCACGAACCCGGGAAAATTTAACGAGCACATTGGTAAAGCTATGCGGATATGTTTTCATAGGATTAACCATTAAACGCCTGCATGTATGAAAAGGCGTCTTATTTCGTGGAATTTTTTTAATTTGGCCACATTTCTATCATCGATAAACGGTTTTTTCACCACTTGCAGCAAACGTCGATCGTATTTACAAATAAGCAAACGTTAGAGAATGCTGATTTCCTCGTAACGATCGATAATACGTTACTTTAATTTGTTGCTTTAACTGTACGTCCGGACGAGTAATGCAAGACGTACGAGAAAATATTATTTTGAACTTATTAATATTATGTTAAAGTTACATTAAATTTATATTAAACGAACAAATGAGCATTGATATATCCGATTAAAGAATTATTTTAATCGTCAATCGCAGGATACATCTTAGAGCGGTTTTGTTCTCGGTAGGAAAATAAACTTTAGAGAAATATAAAATATCGAGAATAACATGTACGAGCGAACATGAGGCGATTCCCTCTGAAAAGATACGAAGAAAATATAAAATCAGATTCTATCATCGAGAAAATCGAGTTTGAAGATTTGTCAAGTTATACTCGAACTTGATCAATTACCGATCAGATATGGATAAGCGTTCGACAGAAAATTCTACGCGAGAAAACGCGGAATAAAGTTCTTCCTGTTGAGGTTTCACTTTCAAGAAAATAGAGTTTGAACGCGTTTAGCTAAGAACTGGTCCAATACGGACAAAGCGTCTTGTGACAAAATTTTATTCTACATTCTTCACTTACTTTCACGCGTGGAACAACGTTCTGTCGATTATTGAGTCGTGCCCAGTCAGAAACTCCGGAATTGGCCACGTTCAAGTATAATCGATCGATCGTCGAACTGGATTTTCTCAAAAAAAAAAAAAAAAAAAAAAAAAAAAAAAAAAAAAAAAAAAAAAAAAAAAAAAAAAAAAAAAAAAAAGGTACGTCGTAGGAAAAAAATTGTATTCTACATTTTCTTCGCGTTTTTCCATCAGGAATCATCACGCTGCCCGCTTGCACGTGTTTTCTGCCGCGACCTCCTGTATATATAGTTACAAATGATATTCGTACGGTTGGATAACAAAGGGAAAAAACGTCGAATTCTCGAATCGAGGTAACCACCGACGATAAAGCGAAAAGAAATAAAATCGTTGATCTTGCCTTTGCAGGATTTTACTTTCAACTACTCTGATTCCTATACACGTGTGTTGGAGGTAGAAAGAACGTGGATGGTGTTGCGGAGAACACAGAGCGTGAATTATTTAAGGCAGAAAAGATCAAAAGATGAGATGTCTGGGACGATAAACAGAATCGCGCCGGCCATAAAGCAACGTCGAGCGTTCGTTTCATCGGAAACGTCTTCGGAGTAGTTGGCTCGCAAACCTTAGGTGCGAACCGACGAAATTAAATCACCGTTTTATCTTAACATTCGATAAATTACGCAATTAATTAGCCGAGCAATTAAGCCGGAATCAGATGGTGTACGAATTTAGGAGGGTGTAATTCCTAGTGGTGCGTGAGCGGGAACCATAAGGCGATTCGAGGTGGCTCGAAAAAAAAAGGCAATTACCTTTCCAGGAACGTGAACGAGCTCTGGCGCTTCGTGCAAGACCGGGTTTATGATCAAGAGGTGCTTTATAGGTCAAAGGGAGAGGGTTGTTCAACCCCTTTACCGAATACGCGGTTCGCTGGGGGCAAGATTCGAGTACATCGACGAAGATTAACGATCAGGACCACTATTACGGCGATTAAGGCGAATGATCCTAACTTTCGACCTCTTGGACTTCTTACCTCTTTATTAAGATTGAAAAGCCATCCGCCGTCGATCGTTGTGCCGATCATGGCGTGATAACTGACAATGATGAATCGGTAGTCAATATACAGAGCGTGAACTGTGCGATAACTCTGCTCTCCGTGTCGTTCTGACGACTCTTACAGAAGTAAGAGCACCGCAAGGCAAGAAATAAACGTGCTTTTTCATTGCTATGTGAATGAAAGTATCGATAGAGAATGATAACGGTGTATGTCGATTTTACGTGATATTTAAAATAAACGATCGGAACACCGTAGGATAATAGTAATAGTAATTCCTATAATAATAGTTTCATTTCTCCTTCAATTTCTATTCTCCGTGATGTTTGTTCCACTATGAACATTAATTATCAAACTTTCGTACTACTTAACACGTCCTTAATCTCATCCTTAATTACGAGACAGTGATGTAGTAAGAACATGATAATGCGGCTGTGAAGTAATTAGGCCAGACATAATTAAAATAGATGAAATAAATTCTTGACTGGTAAAGTTAGAACAGGGATGGAAATAAAGATGCCCTTCTCTTTTACTATCGTTGAAATGGAACTTGATCTACGCACGCTTTTTAATTACTTTCGCGGTTGAATTCGTTTCTACCTAAATTCGAAACCTTGTACGCGATTCGAGGAAATTTCTAGTCTATGGATCTTCTACAAACGATTATTACAGTTGCTTCTAAATACAACTACTTTTCCCTTTCCGATAATTTGACATATAAACGTACGAAGCGCAATGTTAAAATTACGTACAGTTTGTATTAAGTTCGTTTAACAGTGTATCTAATTTATCACTACTTTATACCATATGTTTAATATATTTCGCATAATTTATATATCTGAGCAAGAATGCGGATGGTATGAATTGGATAAGCCATAAGCCATCGTGTCTCCTGCATAGCTGAAATTGTTTCGCATCGCAGACGAATATTTTACGCAGAAGGTATTTAACGTTATTGCTACCAATGCATACATACGTACATCTATAAGAATCGAAACGCCATACGTAAACGTCGAAAATGTATATCGCCGATTTTTCCTCCGAGCCTACTAATCCAAATTATTATTCTCTTTTTATAATAAAAAAAAAAATAAGCTTTAAAATTGTCGCAGATAGCGTACAGATACGTTATTAAGGAATATTAAAATAGCCTCTCGGAGAAGCTAACGTGTATATTTTCATTTCGTTAAAACAGGTAGGCATTAATGGCGTATCGTGAAATCCAGCCGAAACGCTGGAAGAAACATTATATCGGATTGGCTATATTTTGTGCCCGATACTCTCGAATATTTCCCGGAGAGAATTAAGCCAAGAATTATCCGGTTACACTCCTTCCTATCGAACGATCGGCAACCATAAAATCGTATTACATTTAGATTTAGTCACGGTATTATTGGCGGATAATGCAACAACGCAACGCTACGAAGCAGAAACACATGCCAACCGATCGAATGGGAAACGTAACTGACCGATATCGATAGGAGCCGGCGAATCGGTTGGTTTGGCACGCGTTGGACAACTTGTTGGTGTCTCGAATCGACACCGATTGCCGGATTAAGGAGTTTTCTGGAATCCGAATCGTTCGGGTCAATTGATCCCGTAAGGTTTAGAACGCGCAGTCGGATGTGTCGACATTTTTTGTTTGGACAGTGCACCATTCAAACCGGAACGTGGAAAAACACTCGGCCATTTTATCAGGAAAATCGGCAGGTCGAACTTTCGATGGCTCGTGCGGTGATACGAATGCAAGTGACGACCTCTTTATCGCGTCACCAAGTCGAGACGATTGGAATTCGAACTGTCTGCATGTTTGAACTCACAGTAGGCGGTGACCGCAATATTTCATCTAATGGAACTGTTCCAGTTTCAGACCCTATAATGGCTACAAAATTTCCGGTTCATCAAACACCACGTATATAACCTAATAAGCCTGAATGCTATGTACATATATAAAGAGGCATTTTTATTACTACGTAAGTTTCATCTCTAAATAATATATCGATAAATCTGATATAATCTTAACCTTATAGCCTTATTAAAGCATTAAGACGAAGCGCCAGTTCGGTACAACATGCTATGGAAATTTCTTACGAACATAGTACTCGAATTAACGATTACAACGATAATTCTTTAGCGAAATACTTTATGCGAGATATATAGTTAATATCCTCGAATATCACATTATCTTAAATAACGTGAAAAGTAGGAGAGTAGCTGTTTTTCTATAAAAGGAGCAATTACAGCAAAGACGAGTAATAAGCGTAGATTAAAAGCTCTGTGAACTCGTGGCAACTTCGATCGAGGCTGTATTCGAAGCATGTAATTGATTTTGTAACATGAAATTGAGCGTGCCAACAGTTTGTGTTTACGGCCATGTAGGTGGCTAATACGAAAACCGGAGGTACTTTTATCTAAGATATATTACAAATTGGATCCTGACTGTCTCTTCGTTGGGGACCTCCATAAGTCAACGACGTTATCTTTGGAAAATTTATGTTACGCGACGTTTGATCCAAATATCTGTTAAATCGAACTGCTCCTTGCTGCCTGTAAAGCGTCCTTTTCCTCTTTCAACTCGTCTGCCCTTTTAATACAAAGCGATATTGAGCTTGCAGATTACAGCAAATATAAAGTACACGCGTAACGTATATCAAAGTTAATTTGTTCCACGTTCGTTCGGTATTTCTGTTTTTGCCTTACGAAAGAAATAAAGTGGGCGGTTGCGCGTAGAATTTAAAACGTCGTGTCGGATTTAAAAGGAAGAAGGATTTGTTACAACGTAGATTTATTTCTGATGACGAGAAGTCGGAAATTTCCTGGCCTTCGCTAGCATCCAACAAAAGTGTTTAGAAACGTGGACGTTTCTCGGTGTTGCCATTTTTGGAACAAAGTACACAAACTGTGAATTTAGTTTAATTTAAATTTTCGCGTAAAGATAGAACCTAGCAACTTTGCATTTCGTGATACCGAGTAATCTAAAACTTTCCTAGAGAAACGTAGACGTATGCAAAGGAAATTTAATCGCGAAGCAAGTTAAGAGTAGCACCTCCGTCATGTGAGTTCTAGAGATTTACAAGTCGAAGATGGGTGGAAGTCGGTAGAATAGCGTGCCAGTTTGCAAAGCATACAGCGAAGATTGACTTCTGCAAATATGACCAACCAAGTTGCTCTATTTATAGGAATCATGGGCGCGATTCATACGCTGAACGAAGTTCGATACCGCGGGAAGCCGAGCATTTTCTTTTTAGAGTACTTTGAAAGCGTACAGCCGCAACTGCAGTCCATATCTGTACGTTCGCATCGAAGCAACAAAGCTTTCGGTATAACACGCAGACCGAGTAAACAACAGTTATCGGCACGTTGTTGATTCGTTTTCTATATGTACGGTATTTACGGTACGATGAAAATGAATAGTAATGATCAGCTTATTGTTTTCTTTCATATAAATTTCACATTTTACAATAAGAGAACAGCGGGGAGGGGCGGCAATATTTTCGCAACGCTAAATCGCGTTTACGTACGTAACGGTGTACCGGCAGACACTTTTCGATGGTAAAGTAATATTTATCGAAAAAATGGAAAAGGTGGAAACTAACAAAAATCATCGTGTATTTTCACCATAGACTTTACGTCGTAAATTGTAAATACATGTATATACATGACAGTGGTTGAAAGTAGCGTGGTCGAAATGTAGTTGTACGTTACATTCGCAATTTTTCGATAGCGAGGTTTTCCACGCACCGCGTACACTGTAATTGGCGAATATGCGTGTGCTTCGGTGAAATTTTGAAATCTGTTGCTTAATTGATAGGTCGGTGGTACGAAGTTGCGAATGGTGAATGTTGGGGGGGGGGGGGGGGGGGGGGGGGGGGGGGGGGGTGGTGGGATGGGGGAGGTTTATTCCCGGAGATGGATAATGCAAAACACTGCAGGAGGGTAGAATTGTGCTGCGGATTTTTAAAATTTTACAAAAATGACCACGGCTGTTGACCGCCATGTGTCGGCGAATACGTAGTCAAGGTTTTATGACGCAAATCGAGTTTGCGAGGACTCGTTTGCCGGAGGTAAAAAGTTTTGTAGCTGATTCAAGTTTGCGTAACAACGCGATACGATGGGACAGTCAGTGCACACGGCAATTCTAGCGCGAGTTTCAAAGTTTTATTCGGAACGTATCCAAGTATCGCGTACTAGGTAAAATATACGCGTCAAAAAGATCAAAAGTATATCCCTGTTGTTTGTTGCCCAACGATATGAAATTTCGTCCAAAATTTCCTAACTTGTTTTATATCTATGTTGAGTTTCGTGGAAGAATTACGCGAGACAAGGGTAACGTCGATAAATCACAGACAAAATATAACGGGCAATCCGTAAGTATTATACCTACAGCTTCGTTCTGTCGTATATTAATTACAAGCGAAAACATTTCTGCTAAGTTGGATAGAGGAGCGGCACGTTTGTTAGGGTTACGCCAAGCGTATCTTGATGTAGGTTTGTGATAACTACAAATGACCAACAGAAATGCAGAAACTTTGTAATACATGCAGTCCTAATTTCTCGCTGCGAGTTTCTAAACCTAATCCCCTTGTACGTGTACAACTCGTACGCCAGAAACGACGAATTGTGAAATTCTACGTGGAATAAGCAGCTACGTATATGATTCCGGTATTCGAAACTGCCTATATAAACTACGTTGCACCGCCGCCATCGTCTTCGGACTATCGCGGAACAAACTCCATTTTTTATTTAAATCACAGGTTCGTGTTGCTTTTCCAATGACATAGTACGATACACGTGCTGCATCTGGTCCATTTCTCATGCGTCAAAACTATTTATGGTTGACGCGTGCGCCTCTTGTCGACAGTTTTCCAATGGATCCATGATAGATGCACATTTCCGTTTTTTCTCTGTCCCGCTGCCGCGGGATCGCCGAGTAAATTGAACAATGATCGATTACACGATGTGAAAAATGAAGGATCGACTGACTAATTGTCGATACGTAGAAACGAGTCGGAGTTAGAACTTCGAGTCGATATTCCGTTTTTACGCGACTGAACGAGGCGAAAAAACGCTATCGACAGGCTGTGAAAAAAATTAGAAAATAATTGTTTACTCCGCAGAGAATTGCGTTCGCTTTGAAAGACACGCCACTAAATCTGACAAAAAGCATGAAAAATTTACGTCCTTCGTGATAATAACGTTGAACGTAATCGTTACAGGTGTAAAGCTCGGTTAATAACTTGCTAATAGTCGAGCGCGTGACACGTATGAAAATGCACGAACGTAGACGAATCGAAAGAAACGTTCTTCGCCACACGTCGATCAGATTTTCGATAAAATTTATAGTCTGACATTACGAACGAAGACTCGAGCTTGCCAAGTCCACAGCCCTGCGCTTCTCTGGCGTGGAATCGTGTCACTTGAATACGTTTCCAGAGAGACGACACCAGTCACCAAGAACAACTTCTTACGATTAGTAGTAGCAAGTTAATTTACATAATTTCACCCACGAGCGTCGAGAATTCGCTCGAATCATTCACTGCCGGTCAAACGCTTTTGCATTTGTTCGTACACAGCGGCTGCTTCTTTTGTTCTCGGTTGTATCGTTGCACCGTTATAATTGAACGCTGTAAATATAGACGGTAAAGTATTCTTGCACTTTAAACCAGACAAAAATGAAGAATAATGTATCTATATACGTCGCAGCGCGAACGTGCGGAATTATCAAGATTCGAGAATAATTTTCACCTAAAAACGTTACATATTAGCAGCGTTCGTGTCATACGAATATCGAACAGCCAGCTACGGCAGACGATCGATAATCCGTTCAGTATACTATCGATCGTCCGTGCACACCATTTACAAAATTTAATTTTCCTTTTCACTTTCTGTTTAATTATCCGCCGATCGCTGTCCTTTAATAAAAAAAAAAATACACGTGAAAATTACTTAACGCGGATCGTTCTAATATCCCGAAGATATCGCAGAATAATAAGAAAATATTTCAACGCGAATTATAATAATTTTGTACCTGTTCGGATCTCCTTTACGCGTATTCCGCGTGCAATTCAAAACCGTCTTTCGAGAGGCATGTACACAACAACTGAAATTACCTCGTTACGGTAACGTGCAGCTGCGAATGTAATTTGCAAATACTAATTCCGACGGCGTAACTTATCTCCACGTACTTTCGAAGCTGGAAATATCCTCGGTTTTCGACCGCAAGAAATTCTGAAAATTTTCGTTGCCAGACCTCCGCGGACAATTAGATTTGCACGATAATTAAAGCACGCCTTTGGTGGTATTTTCATTTTTACACCAGTTATTTCATTTCCTCTGGCCCAAAAGCTTCTTTTTCTTCGAGCACGCCCCAGCAACATTTCCTTTCCAGCAAAGAGTAATTAACCGATTATCTGTTCTCGCGTAGCTCTGACTTCGACGATTAAGCTCCGCGATCGGACGTTCGTTAAACGAACTCGCCTTTCCGCTAATTTTTTCCTCGAATAATCTTTGAAAATATTTCAGTTATTAATCGCTTGGAAATACACGTTATTCGATTATAGCAGAAATTGAAAATACCGTTGATTAACTTTTCTGACAATTACGCGACAACCTAACCCAATTTTTTCAACCTACGTATACGTAATAAAAATCAATATTCGAATAGTCGCGAGTACACGACAAAGCGGAGAAACGTTTAAACGTATATTTCACACGGCGAAATATCCACCACTACGTGAGAAATACCGCTATAGATTTTCCTTTATACATTTACGTTTGTACTTGAAGTGGTTTTAAGAGCCCAAGACCGATTGTATTTTTCAATTATTTCTATACGAAACACGCGCGATATAAATATGATTCGATGACGAACAGCCGTGAACAACTTTGTGAGGAATTTTATGAACACTGGGATAAGATAGAGGGGAGCGACTACAGGGTGACCCAAATGAGTCCGAAGGATGTAAAAGTTAAATAACTTTCTCGCCATTTAAGTTTCTCCCCTTCTTCATTTCTGTGTATTATGGAACGTTCCTTGCGAGATTTACGACGACTTCTTTTGACGTTCAACGACGTGTTAAAATGATTGAACTCGTCACCGTGATTCTGACTTTTTTCTGCCGGCCACTTAAAGCAGCGGGAATTACATGAATAAACCCCACGCACAATACACGGACTCAAGAATAATATTCGAACTGAAATTCGAAGCTGAAACTTGTAATCCGAAACCTTGCGGTAATGGAATACGCTGAAAAGGGCCGGTATTTGCCATCAAGAAAACAGGGGATATTTGCGGGATATTGTATTTCGTAAATAACGATAAAGAATCTGTATGGACTATATTTCTTTATAAAATAAAAAAGAAAAAATGATAAAGAATATCTTCTTCGCCAAAGTTATTAAAGTTCTACATCCTTTAGACCCACTTGGGTCATCCAACCGTATTTCAATCGTTATAGTTCTTCTAAATTTTGGTCGAGTAAACTATGCGCGTATCGTTGTTATTCGATGTAGGAATTTTCGACATCGAGACACGTACCGCGCGCGTCTCCTTATTATTGAAATTTTTAGACATGTAAATTTACGTAAAGTATGAAACGTACGAGGTCAAAGAGGCCAGTACATATTACTGCGTTTCCTCTGAACCGTTGTAAAATCTATTTACCTGGCGCTGTCCCTTTGGAACTACGCAAGGGATTTTCGACCGGAAAATCTGTTCAGCTTCGTGTCGCTCGAATATGCCACGCTGCGAACATCCGCGTGTAATTACAATTATCGGCCTATGACCGTAAGTCTCGAAATCGAGAGAGAGGAGAGAGAGAGAGAGAGAGAGAGGGAGGGAGGAACTATCAAACGAAGAAGGTTTTCAAATTTATCGACATTTGCTCGATTCGGTTTCTCTTTGTACCATTTTGCATATATTCATTCTCTGTGATCATATTTCTTCCAGAAAATTCGATATTTTCGGGATGAATTGACTCTACTATATGAAAGACGTTTCTCAGAAACAAACCTTACAGAGTCTGATAGACGGTGGGATATCCTTCACTGTGATAAATTCTTTGAAGATCGAATTACCGCTGACCTGCGTTACATATTTCTCAACCGACGATGCGTTAAAAACCTTCGCTACAAGGCCTGTTTATACGCGACCATTCCGTGCCCGGCCGTTTTATCGTTAATAATTAATTTTATATATTTCCGAGGTAGGAATATACCCGAGATAAACGTGTCAGTTACTTCGAAGCCGGACGTTACGCGAGTGCATACGATAAAATGCATATTCATGGGTATCCAACGAAAGATTTTTCTTCTTTTAACGATACTCTTGGACGAAGAAGAGAACGAAGAAGTAAAGCGACGAAGGAAGAGAAGACGATTTAACTCGTTAAACATTCGTTACGATAAACCCGCGAATAGAAGAATTTCGTATTTACTATTTATTAGTCAATTAATATAGTTGATAATCGTAAATATATTTAGTCGGAGATTTGGTATGTCAACCAAGTACGATCCTTCGAGAGATCACTACTAGATTAGAGGGCCTGTTTTGTTTCCTTTGGACTTTCGAAACGACTGTTTGCTCGGTTATTCTCTGCTTGGTCGTATCCAGGGACCTTGCGTTCAACACAGCTATCCCTCTTCTAGCCGTTATTCGCATAATAGCTCGAATTTCATAATTAAATTATCTCAGCTGCGAATGATCTTAACAAAAGGATCGGACGATTCTCTTTCCGTTAACGTTTTATTTCGTAGAAAGCGAATCGGTTACTCGGAATACGTTTTTATGAAAAGTCGCGATTCATCGAGCACAAAGCTTCGTACGATGCCGAGGATACGCGGGGAAATAATTTTCTCATTAAAAATTCTCTCAGTAGGCGCTAAGTAAAGTATGGTAAGTAGTGCGAGTCAGAGCGTAGAAAGTTTTCGGTAGCCAACGAACAAGGGTCTATCGCTTCTTGAATAGCAAAGATGTTCGCGCGTCTATTTGTTCTTTAAGTCTCGAGCGTTCAGAGATCCGAAAAACCGGGTTCACGTAAGTATACGTAAAACTGTAGCTATATCCGAAAGATAAAGAATTTCTTGTTGAAATTATCGTAGGAGGCAGCTATACTGGGACGCAATTAGAGAAGCAAAATGGAGAAGTTGGAGGATGTTGGGAGGCAGAGGTCGGTACGAGAGAGCTAGAACATAGGGAGCAAGCCAGTCACCGAGAAAAGAGGAGACAGAGGGAAAGAGAATAAGAATGAAAAGCTTGCATCATGCAGGTACGTGTATTCCCTGTAACGCCTGCTAGGCAGCGTAGAAACGCTTTGACTAACGAACCACGAATGTCGAAGGTGCTCGTAGATAAACGCGTCGCTGCACCTCTCGTTACATCATGCATTGCGATACTTGCAAATCCGTGACTGCCCGATGAATCTTTTACCTGTTCTTCTTATATTCGCAGAAAAAAAAGAGAAAAAAACCAGTCTAGAACAACATCATATGCCTTTGAATGCTGTGCTTTACCGTGCTCCATCGTCATCGCTTTTTACCATTGTTTCTTTCGAAGACTGTAATTTCAGCTACGAAGAAGTAACTTTACCAACTGGAATTTGTTACAGGCAAATTTTGCCCGGCTTTGCAATTCTACGAAATAAGGGATTTTTAGCTCGTATACATAGGCACGTATTTACTATTCGTAAAACGAATATTCCCTGTTGAAATTGGACATCCGAACGTTATCCTCCCCGCGTTCGCTATTTGAATAACTTTAGAACTTGAAAAGGGCGTAATCGCTTGGAATAACATCTAGAAAGTAAGGTAGACGAAGAATAATTTTCCCATTTAATTCCCTAATGTTGTCTTTGCAATTCATTTCGCCGGTATGAAAACTGTTTGTTTTCCAACATCTCTGCCTTTATTAATAGATTCTTTTCCATTCAACTTACTTAACTTCCTTGAATCGCGTATTTACCGTTATTTTTCCCTTTCTCGGGATTTCAAAGTAATTCCAATATTTCATGTTTAACCTTGCGAGCAAGAAATTCTTCATCGTCGGTAAAATTTGGAAAGCGGCAAACAACGCGTTCACGAGACAGTTTTCTCGATCTGTTTGGATATTTCAACGTATCCGCTATCCGAGTATTCGACTTTTCTAACGGTATATCGGCGTATTACAATCCTTTACGCTTCGGTGCATAAATATACAAATGCATACGTAGTATCCATGACCGTGTAATATCTTGGAATGTTCGCGGCTATTTTTATCACAGGAATACGCAACGAAACTTTCGCATCTTTCTTCTCAAATCTACAAACACGATTTAACGAAAAAAAAATTGTTCGTCGCTGCGATGTTAAAATTCCCACTATTTACAAAAAAAGGATACTTGGTCGGTCGGTAAGGTTCAGCACGAATTTCAACGAATCGTAGAATCGATCGTGACGGTTGCTGGCGCATTTTCCTGCGCACAGAGTTTCACAATGACTATGGCAATTCAATAAATGGACATACCATGTACCGTATCAAAAGAACTACCGCGAAACTTCCTTGTTGCGTCTTCCAACTTTCTTTCGCTGTGAATACTTTGGCAAAAGCACGTTCCAAAAATAAATATAACTTGCAGAATTCTGTGTCGCGACAACGTATTATTGTTATTGATCGTGCTTCGAATTTCTTGAAATAGAGAGCCTCGAAACTCTCGTTCGAAATAAAAGTTGTTGAAATTTCGTAAATTAATGAATTTTTGTTCGCGCAATTTCAATCCGAAGATATCAAAGTGAACTCTACGGTAGAAATAAAAAGGTTTATTTAAGTGGGAAAACTCTGCGTTTATATTTCTTTGCCGATGTTGTTAAACTTGTTTCATTCGATTGAATTCGCTCGTTCTAATAAAATCTTATTAAATGAGAAACAGACTAAATCGATAAAGCTTCGATAAACATTTGAAATTAATATCTTCAAGATCAGAAATTACAAATGAAGTAAAAATTATCAATAAAAACTTGCGCGAATTAAAACACGATTACTAGATATGAATTTAACGAAATGTATCAAAGCTTTTTCATTTTAATTTTGTTTATAAATTAAATTAAATATACCGTCTTATACATACAAATATCGTAACATACAGAGTAGTTTCTCGTATACGGGATCGAAAGAATGGCAGGCAGGAAGCAATGATAAACGAATACAGCCTTCGAAAATGTAACGTCATATCTTCAACAGGTACAACCCAATGGAAGATTCTTCAACGCCATTTACTCTTGCTTATTCGTTCGGTGCTGTATTTTAAGGTTTGCTCTAAAAATGTTTGTTCTTGACAGTAAACTAAGCGCGTTAAATTCATGGGAAATCTGCATATGAAGTGCGACATTTTCCAGTAAAATACCCGACGGTGGAATCGCGGTAAACGAAAAAGAGTAGAATTTTTCAACACAGATCAAATATCTTTTTTCTTGCATAGCACATACGTGTATGTACGTGTATCGAAAACGTGACTGTGTAACCGAGAAATCTGTCATAAGAGTCAAATATTTTTAGACATTTTTTCCCACACGCGTATCGTTGGCGATACCCGTGTCTCTGGCCGTGGTGTGGCGGAATTAAATTTTCGTAATATTCGTACCGACGCGTTACCAATCTTCAGACATTGTTTCCGTTACGTATTATGAAAATCGCGTTTAAGTTAAAGCAAGTAGAAACACGCGTATCGACCACAGACTGTTACATTTCCTCGCAAAAGAAGCGTTAGACGGATGAGGATACTGGAAAGAACAAGAGATACCCATTTACGTGATATTCGGAAAGATACTACGCTTCAAGTGAAATATGAAACGAGAAAAAGCGAGATTATGACTTGTAAAGCAATTGGTAGCCTCCATACGATAATTCTTTTTCATCGCGCAAGCACCGAAGCGAACGTTCGTCTTTCATATAACGTACAATCGATGGCAAACCATTGAAAACGCAATTATGGCGACGAAACGGAGCGATGAGCGACCGAGAAATTAAACGAAAAAAGCCGTAGGATGCATTTGCCGCGATTTGAAACGCTCGACGATGATATGCATAGCTCGACGAAGACAGAGATAGGAAATTCAGTGGACAAAAGATCTGTGGAGAAACTCTTGCCGATAGACGGTCTCTTGGGAATAATTGATCGTCTTGAACAACGCGACGATTGTCGTCGTGTGCCAGACGAATCAAAGGGATCGGAGAACCGGCGAATAAGATCCATATGTAAATCAATCGGTGAAAAGCAAAAGGCCGAGGCTCTGGCAAAATGAAATCGACTGTTCGATGAAGAACACGGGACGAGCTTGTTAACCAAACGATACCAGACGCGGATTCGCGCGAAACAAAGTCACCATGCAAATTCAGCCGACGCGTCTGTCGGGTGTCTCGAATATAAAGGGCAGACGCGTCAGAGGTGGAAGTAATTTCCATGAAACATTCTCGAATGAATGAGAACCGAGTAGGACTTTGACTATCTAGAACCTACCCTACGCTAGACACTCGTGTTTCCCCCTTTATGCTCCTTTCACCTTTGCACTGATTACTTTCTACTAATGACGTCAGCTCGCTCTTTTTTTTTTTTATTATTTATTCGTATTTGCGAACGAGAACCAAAAGAGAAATTGAAAGTAATCGAGGGAAGGTAATTTTCTAAACCGATGCTCTCTGCCGATATTAAAAACCGTTGTTTTCCGAAATGTTCCTCGTTTCTCGTTAATATCACAAAGAGACCTATCAATGGGAACGCAATATTCGGCAATTACACAATGTATACGACGCGTGTAATATTCTTGCTCGTAATATCTGGTTTCCGGAAATTGATTACCACAGCGTCAAAGAACTTTTAAATTTCGGTATCGTACAAATATTTTTTATTGATACACGTTCGTTTTTAATCCATTCCTTTGATAATTTTGCCTCTGACAATGGAAAGACGTGTCTTTTCTAAATTATTGCAACTTCATCGCACGTATGCGTGTGTATGTATCGTACGTATCTACAAATACACGTATGCAGATCGTATCGACTTATAGCCTGAAACTGACGCGTAATATCGTTCGGTAAATGTTCGTCAATTTTTCGTTACTTTGGGCGAATCATGTTCGAAGACTAGGTGGCCCTAGGGCCCGGAATTCGTAAGTTTGTCAAACCGCAACACCAAGGAGTTATCTCATAAATCAATCCCTTTACAATAACGATACAACTCTCTTCGTCTCTCTAGGAACTTGTGGTTTACCCATTGTGCCAGTCTCCAATCGTTTATTATTCATATTTCCGTATTTCCATCTCTATCTATCGTTTCGCAACTTCCGAGAAGAACTCGAACATTACCCGTGACGTTACAGTTGTACGCAAACGTCCCGCTAATTCCAACGAATTAGCCAGATTTTCTAACAACTTTAACTTGCGATTCACCTCGATTAAGCCATCGACTTTTTCGTCAGATAGTTTCGGATCACTACACAAACCACCTCCTTTGAAACTGCTTACCGCATCAATCGCGCACATCGATCAATTTCAACGAGGCTTTGTCGTGTTCGAGTATAATCCAACAACCTCCGCATCCTACTGCACCATACGTAACTCGTCCATGTATATCGTTGGTATTTCAGTTTCCAGAAATTAGCCACGGATTTTCGGATATTCCTTTCAATATTAAATAACAAGTAGCTACAAACGACGCAGCTTTAACAACAATCTTGCTTCAAGTTAAAGCAACGTTCGTTCGTGTTGAAGCGGTCACCACTTCTAAGGAAACTCTACATCTGGTCATTTTAGTTTTCTCAAGCACTGAATCCATCGACAGCGTATAGACAATAGACTGGGACGAAGGCAGACCATAGACAGTAGACAGGAGACGATGGCTTCGGGGCTTTCGGTCATAGGGTAACGCTGCTAGCGTGCGAATCGGGATCAGCTTAAATTATATTCCTACCTGCACTTACACTTCTGTATTAAGATATATTTTCTACTTTACAATTTATGCACGCGTTCCTCTGTTCATACATCTGATAACCTCGACAGTTCGAACAAAGCGCGACTACTAGCACACTCGTGAATTCCTGTCATTTTTCAAGGATTTCTTCGAACGCGATACCAAAAGCAACGTTCGATGAGGTTCGCGTCAAGCGAATGAGAATCCATCGAGATCGGTGTCCGTATCTGTTACGTCGGCCGACACTCTACCTAGTCCAGGCCACACACCGCCGGCAGGATGGTATCCAGATGTCTACGCATCCGCACTGCGTACCCTCAATAGCCTCAAGGACCCCCCATAAATCTCCGGAATTTCTAGCTAAAGCCCTTCAGACCGAACAAACAGTTCTTAACAATCCGTTTCTAGAAGTTTGTTATTTACTCCGGGAAGATAGTGGAAGGTCAGTTTTGTCACGATACTTCCCACTCTCGCCACTTCTCTGGGTGACGGTTCGCACCCTTCCTCACCCACAAACCGAAAAATGGACCAATTAACAGCGAAGTCTATTTCCCTCACTCTCCTAATGAAAACTCAACCCTAACAAATCAGCTTCTTTCGTGCTCTTCGACACACCCATCAGTAGCTTTCCTCCGACACAGTATCGTCACTAAGATCACTTATTCTTCACCGCTAGAATAGTCAACGTGTCTATACCGGATCTCTACCCTTAATTCAATCGCTTACGTAACTTGTACTTACGCACCAGCGTAACTATCATCTTCACGAGCTGTTGGAATAAATATTAAGTTATACCTATCAATTCAGTGTAAATCCAATTGAACCACCCTTATTATCCTAAACGAAATAGAGGATCGATCGCTTCGTGGCGTCGATTGTCTAATCGTAACGGGAATTTACGACTCCCGTTGACGCGCTTCCTCGCGATCGCGTCTCTCCGCGAATGGTCGAAAAAACAGTATCCGTTGATACGAAATTGCAAAATACATTGTCAGAGCGGTGAGTTTTAACGGACATTAGCATAGTGGTTGGTTTCGGATGGGTTATATTCAGCGTAAAAGTAGCAACGTATTTGGCGATGGAACGGACGCGACGCGATGAATAGCCGAGTATCGATGTATCGACGGCGGAACCAGATAATCGAATTCGATAACCATAACAACGCAATAAGTTGGTTAATATCGATCCCGGTTACTTGCGATACGGAATAGAGAAGGAAAGAGACGCGTGCTTAGGTATATTCGGCTAGTAAGGTAGATGAATTTGACGCGTCGGTGAATATCCGCCAGATGTTCGGCATGAAACGTTAACGAATTCGAAGTTCCCGACGGTTTGAAGTCAGCCCGAATGAAATCGCGTCGTGGAATAATCTATCCGCCGCAGCAATTCGAAACTTGGATGTCCTAGGATCTTAAGTTCTCCTTGCACGAACTTCGGATTACACTTCGGCCGGAAGTGTAATCGACTTGAATTTCACAGTGTGCTGCTCGCACCGAGAGTCTGAGCGGATGGGATTGGCTTTCCAGTCGCTTCAAAGACCCGTTTGTTCTTTAAGAAGCACCGCTGTTATACGCTGCCGAAGTTACGAAATTTTCTTCCCACTGCAGTCTGAACACGCCATTAACCCGTTTCGATCGTTGGAAAAAAGCCTGAACACGGAAATGAAGCTGCTGCGCTCTTCCACTCAACGATAGATTCGACGAATCTTTCACCGATTCTACGTAAATTTCTTTCTAAAGCCGAGCGTATTTTACTTTCAGAGAATCGCAAAGCGAACTTTTCAAAGGGGAAATCGAGTTCGGACGTTTAGATTACTCGTCATATTCTATTTCGAGATTAAAAAACGCATTCGACTAATTTGCTCGTGAATACAGCAAAAAACTAGGTACGTATATACATACTCGTGATGATATTACTCGTCAAAGGGAAAAACGCAGGTACGCGATACGATTTTTTGAAATTCAAGAATAGAGAATTATTCTTAACAACGTTAACCTGCTAATATTTTATGAATTTCACAGTTTGAACCGTAGCAACGTTTCGTCGAGACCAGTGAATTTCTATAGTATAGTGGCTTTTGCGAATAAATAGAAGTTACTAAAGGCACGAAAATGTACATGTATATATGTAGCTGAAATTATTTAGGCGAGCGCGGATGGTGAAATAGTTTTTAACGTAAAAATTAGGTCAAGAGAAACAGCACAGCAGCGAAATACGTTTTTGTAGGTATTTTGTCGAACGATAGAGCGAATATAATATCGTAAATGGTAACTGTATACAAGAAATATCGAACGAATTATCATTTCCGCGTCTCCTTTTTATTATCCAGGGAAGAAGCTATATTCCTGTTACGCCAGGGACCTATACACTCTGAAAACAAAGCTACGCTGCAACCAAGGTAAGACGAAGCATTGTCCTTGCGCTCTCGCACCATCTTATTCGGTGAAGCGTAGGTACTTCACCGAAGAGATCCCGAAAGCAATATCCAGCTTTTCGCATAATACCGTGATTCCATTACTATTAATTAATCTCTCTGGAATAGTACTTTCCATGTAAAATACCGCCCTTAATTCAAACAACTTTTCTATTAGACAATTACGTCAAATGTAGCGTGAAACTATTAACTTTAGTATTATGTACTTATTTTGTCTTTCGTTCTCTCGAATCTATCTCTTCGTCTCTCTCTCTCTCTCTCTCTCTTTCTCTCTGCTTTTCTGTTGTATCTTGCACCGAGTACGACGATACGAAATAACGTGGTCAGCTTCGCACACACAAAACTTCAGGCTACTGGAGAATATCATTAAAACACTTTGACTGCCACGCCGAAATCACACGTTTCGCTCAGGACGCCACAGCGTTTTAACACAGTGCACCGTTATTAGATGCAAGATTTGTTCTCATTTTTTTATTTTTTTTTTTCATTGATGTGTCAATAAAAATGTTCAATCGTTCAATGGGGTACTTTTTATTTCAAAGTATCTTCTATTTATCGGTTATATTCAAAATGCCCTAACTGTCAATTTTTATTCAATTTTCACGAATGCCCACCGTGGCAGTCAAAGTGTTAAAAAAGTATAACCGAAAATGCTTTATAAGAGCGTCCATACTTGGACTGTTCCGAGTGTTGCGTCGCTGTTCGATCACCTCTCTTCGTATCGCTATTCCTCGATGCCGCACGGTATCCAACATAAAACGATACTAAAATCTTTTTAATAAGTTCATTTAATATCCTTGTGATAGGTTTGGAAAAGAGCGTACGGTCTTTTTCATCAAACTTTTTCTCAAATAAAATAGATCGTATTCGTGATATCGTTAAATACGGTGCGGCCATCGAAAAGAACCTGAGATCTCTTTAATCCAGCGAATAGATGGATCCGGCAGTCTGAGCCCAGCACAGTGATTTCGCTGTACCTAGCACCGGAACGAAATTCGAGGAGCAAGAGACGAGAAATATCTTTGAAGCGTCTAAAAAAGAAAGAAAGCGTCGATTCGAAGATTATCGCGAATAATTATGTAGATTCTGTTATGAGATTATCGACTGGCCCGATAAAATTTCATCTCGCCTCTGATATCGTTTCTTTCGTCCATTTTTTACGATATCCATTTGAAACGATATTCGGAGATAACACGACGGTGGTTGCAAGTTATTCTTTCGTACGAACAAACTGCTGCACGATTTTACGCAATTGCGTGAGAAATTTCATTTGAACGTGTTCGAAGCGGCAACGATATAAGCCAGATTATTGCACAATAAGCAGCTTTCGCTATGATCTTCACGTTGTTCTGTTGTACCGTTATCATCGTATAAAGTTAATAGTTTCCAAGCACGAGTTGTTGAAGTTACACTCTTATTAATAGCCGTGTCTGCCTCTTAACTCATTTCTCCAAAGAGTAATTTAATCGGTGTCTAGAAGTGCGCGTTATTTAGTAACATCATAGTGAAAGTTTACTCGTTACGAGACTACCAACGCAACGTTTAGCAAATGAATTTTATTTTCTAGCGTAGTGATTTCCTTCGGCGGAATTATCGTTATTTACGTATCCAAGGCAAAGTTATGCTACGAGTATCACGATACCACGGACATATTGAACGTGAAAAATAAATTCTGCTTCCCTATTTCGACCTCAAATTCCGCGCAAAACCTTCTTCAAATCAATTTCAGAGTAGTTTAATACGAATCTTTGCTGATATTAATTAGAAACTTTAATTAAATCAAGGTACCTTGATAAGTTAAAGGAAGCGATGAATTTTAATTAAACCAGGTTTAAAGGAAACTTATTTTTGAGGTACTTGCAAATTACTATTATTATTATTATTAATATTATTATTAATATTATTATTATTATTATTATTATTATGGAGTAATATTCTCTGCTGTTTCAATATTAAATCCTAATTTATAGCAGATGCATAATTGCCAGAAGCAACATGAAAATCGATTGGCGATAATTGCGCGGAGAAACCGATTCCAAGACCAAGTCCGTACTCTATTTAGATACGTTTCCATTACCGATCCATATGCTAGCCGAGATGCGACGAAAAAGAGAGAAAGTAGAAAATTTTTGGTCTATACGCAACGGCCAGTTCGGACGCTTACTTTTTAATTACTAAAATATACGCTTCGATTCTTTTTATTCGTCGATTTTTGTTTCATTATCAAATTGTTTTCAACGTAAAGCTTCTACCTTGATGCTGCTTTTGTAACAAATTAATCTGAACGTACATTAATTGGATAAAGGATTAAATCGTTTCGAGATGCTTTTCATAGAGTTCTTCTGGACAAAAGGATTAAACGAACGTATATCGCAAGTATCGAAATAACATTTTAAAAACATGTTTCAACCAACGAGTTTTCGATACGGTAACAATGGCCGTCGACAATGGTTGGCCCTGGTGGCGGTAGATTATTGTATCATTAGCAAATAATTGATTTGTATATTTCGTTATTAATTACCGAATATAATTCAATTTGATTTACGCGAAATACGAATTTCGGAGAAACAACGATTGCAAACATTTCGATGAAACGCGTTCCTTTCCTTGAAAATATTCGTACAGCACGATACGTAATTCGTTGTAATGAAAAGCGCAAATATTTAAAAATTATCTCGTTCTCGGGCCAATTTAGTTTTCCAAATACGCGGAATACCATTCTCTGAAACGTTCGAATACACCAAAGATCCACGTGCGTTTTTTGAAAACCAGTTTTTTTTTTCTCAATTAAAAGATAACGAAGGAATCGCATGGTATTAGCTGCGGAAATTAGATTGCGCGATAGAGACCTTTCCAGCAAATTTAAAAAATCTTCATCCGTTTAACGAGGGAGAAGAATATTCTCCTACTGTATTATTTTATCCGACATAGACCAGAATCTCGGTTATTACCCAACGAGGAAACGTAATCGATCGTAATTATCCACCTCGTATAAAGAATTTATTCTACGCGCAACGTGCTACAACCATAACAGCGCGATTAATACGAACGAAAAGATGACCTTTGATTAGCAATTACGCCACGCGTATGCTTCTGTCGTAGGTGAAATTTAATTAAGAAGATTCGAATCGACGTACGAATAATAAATTTCACGGATTAAAAATGTATATAAATTTTTGGAGCTGTGCAATTGGTAGCGAATGGTTGACCATAACCGTCGAGGTCGTACGACGTATCGTTCGCCACTTGAACGTGATTCAGTAGAGTCTAGAAAATTCAGAACTGTTGAATATCGGCAAAGTTCAACGTACGATCGTCCGATAACTCAACAATTTTTGGTTACGGCGTCGTTACTTGGGTTTGCAATTCATTTTCCACCGATTGTGTCCGCAATTTCTGCGGCTCTGCGCGCCAACTGACTTATGCGACAAATTGCTTTCGGATGAAAAGTGCGGTGCCAGCGAGAATTCCGTTGCGAGTTGTATCTGAAACGCGCGTTGTTACCATTGCGCAGTGACACGTTCGCGGCGAGAACCGTACTAGAAAAAGGTAATGTCTTTTAATGGACGAACGATCTCGAAACGATACGACACCGAACTGCCAGACATTCACCGAGTCAGCGTCATCCGACCATTCCGAATCACCCTCTCTCGTCGATTTAAAATCACCAGCAACGCGTTCCCAGTCACGGACACATTGGTCGGTCGAGATGACGTAAAGATTAATTTTAATGAAATAAACGACACCGTGTCGTGGTTCTGCATTCGACATTTATATCGACCTTTATATCGCGACGTTAATGTTTACACGTTACGCAGCAACCAAGTAACAAAGTCGCGGTACCAAAGCGTTTTTGCGAAAGATCTTTTCGACAGGAATTTCTTAGGGGAATTGACAGTTTTTTACGAAATATATTCGTATCACGTGGTCGTAGACGGTTTTAAACGAGACCCTGAAGCGAGGTTGGGATAAATTTCAATGTAAAGGTTTCACACCTTCGAAAAGCCTTTATCAATCCCGTTATCGTAGAAAAAGAGAGATAGAGAGCGAGAGAGCTCGTTTTTCTGTTAAAGGACATTTCGGTCTGACCAAAGTAATCGGACTGACCTCTCTTTTTGCCAGGACACTGTTACCTATCTATAGATCCGGCATAGCCTTGCGGACGCGCTAGGGTTTCGCGACTTCAGCAACTTTTATTGGAAAACTATTAACCCTGCACGCTCAAAGAAAGTTTACGTTACGGGTATCGATTCTGTTCGAATATTGCAAACGTGAGTTGTTTGGAGCAAAGCTGTGGCTCTTATTAAACGAACTCTGCTGTCACTCCGATCAGTTAACGAAAGCTTTGTTCCTAGCAGGATTTTCCTGCTCTCCTGTTTAAAAGTTCGGCGTTTCCAACTTTGTTCACAGTGTGTTTACCGTATGTACATAGTTATAACAATTTTAGCCTAACAATTTGCCCGCAACGCCGCGTCGTATAAAGCTTTACAGATTCGCTCTCTTGTTTTCCACAAGTTATAATAACGCGTAAAACGATATTCAGTCAAAGCGAATAAGTATCGCTCGCGATAGATACAAAATCAAGCGCAACGATGTAAAACATTGGAAACGGAGAATAGCAGCGCTTGATTTATCGTGATTTACGTAGAAGCGAATGGAGTTATTTTTCGCACAGGTCATAAGCGATATCTGACGCTGTTCGCCTGCGACAGCCAAAAGGATACAAATTACTCCTCATTTTTTCACATAACGCGTTTACCTAAGCATTTTTATTACACCAATTGGTTATCTGTTTTATCAACGATCGGGCGACGATGTAACGTTCTACGTTAGAACGAGTCCCGATGTACTCGATACGATCCTGGCGTTATATCGGTAGATCGCTTACGATAATTCCAATTGATACACCGCTTTCCAGAAAAGAAGTAATCGTAGATCATTACCAAGGGATAATTTGTCTTTCAGCTGCCGTCGATATACTAGTTCGTTAATATATTATTGATAATTGTACGAATAAGGTAACGAAGCGAGCGATAAATCGTTTCTTTATAATTAAATGCTGAAAACCAAACTAAAATTAATAATCCCAACTGATTAACACATTGACATAGTGGAAGAAATATTCGCATTTATTCGTAATGGCTAATCATTGCACGAGACATTAATTTTAATTAAAGCTGCACTCCGGTAACTCTGCGTTAATTCGGTAAAACATTCAACATTAATGGGAAAGAATTTCATTATTTCACGGGATATTTTCATGTATTTCCACTTGCGATTTTTATATCTGTTAACCCCGTGTTTTACCAGGTTCCTTCGATCATTAATCCATAAAACTGACTCTTCTTGCAAAGCTACGTGCGAGTGATTCGTTTCGATGCTCCCGAAATTCATCGGCTCGACGAAAGATATCGATATTCGTGACACGATATTCGCAAAAACGAGACAAAATATTTGGCAAATGTGGCCATTCGTCCTGAAGAAAAACGAGTCGTTGAAATCGTTAAAGCACAAGGTTCTTACGAGATTTACGAGCTCGTATCACGTTCGTTTCAATAACGTATCGTTCGATGATACGATTCGGCGATAAACCGCGTGACGTAGAATCGAATAAAAGATTCGAGAGAAGAAATTACAAGAACTCGGTATCTTGTCGAGGTTTGCATAGAATCAGGTTCTCTGGAAATTAGTTGGAAACAGATCGACGTATCGGAGTCCGCGAACGGCGGACGTTCCCCACGGGTACGGCAGTTCCTGTTCATCAAAGTACTGATCCGACTTGCTGTACTCAGCAGCTCGCGTCTTTAAGGTTATTCCGTTGAACGTTATCGAGAAACTATTAATCTCCAGAGAATGACGGAGAACGTTCTGGAACGGTGTCGCATGTTCAAAACGACAAATCGTCAGGGAACAAAGAAGATCCCTAAACGAAATGGAACGCGTACCGATAAAATTGTGGCAACGTTTTCTTCAACATCTACGAAAACCTGAACGAATCCTTCAAGACGGATAGCGTGATAAATATATAATACCTTCGTCCGCTTGAAACATTGCCTTCAATGATCCATGATCCTTTCCACGATGGATTACGACGCGATCCCAGGCATGCATAATTTCTTTATTTCTTTCAAAAATGTCTGCTTGAGAAAGACGTCTGAATAGAAATTCATTCTGTTGTATTCATTTTCGGGGATGAAAGGAAGCGTTGTTCGTTTGATTAAGAAAGTCGAATAATTTCAAAATTACCGTCGAAACTGAATCGCTTCGAAGTAGTTGTCGAATTATCATTGGCTAAAGCTGGTGGGCGTAATAAAGAGGAGCCGTTTGAAGGAGAAACGAAGGTACGTAAAAGCGAGAAGAAGGGCGGTATTCGAGTCTTAACAAGCACTTTCGTTCTCATTACTAACGCGTCACGAACGTTAAACACAGCACTGAAAATTTTCTTCCTCCGGTCCCTGCAACAGTCCATTCGATTCTACAACAATCGCTATCCCGTTAACGCTAATTCACTTCTACAACGAGTCACGGCTCGCTGCGCGAGCACAATTACATCCAGGTACGTATATATATATATATATATATATATATATATATATGTATAAGTAGTTTGATTTACTTAAAAGACCTTGCGTGCTATCGAGGCTGCTGTCATTAGGAACGGCGAAACACGTGTCGCTATCGGTGTTAATGAATCTCATTATCGATCGATCGTTTCACGCCTGTCACAAATGAGCAATTTTAAATGTTTCCTAATAAAATGGATCGTCTATAGTATCGTTCTATCGGAACTTCACAGGAAATCGTATCGAAGATTTATAAATAAAGCTTTCGGTGTATTTAGAACGACGTTTCGAAAACGAGAACTTCGCAAAGTACTGGCACACAGAGCGAGTTTCAAATTTAAATTATTGGAAATTGAAGCACGAGTTAATGAAATTTGATTTAATATCTCTTTATGGTCCTTGTCGTTATAAAAAATAAATTGCCTCTCCAACGTGATCGTAGCGCCTCTCGCGCAATACGATCAATCGACTATCAATTTAAGAAAATTAAACGAATATCGGTAAATTAAATTTAAAGAGAAATAACACATCGTTAAGAATACACTTACGTAGCTGGTACTATCGAACAGATCGTAATTACTCACCGTCATTTTCAAAATTACCGACACCAAATTCACGAGATGCAAACGAGTCTTTCGTTATGTTCTTACGCTTGGCCGTAAAAACGTTGAATACTATCATTTTTGTCAGCAGTGCGTCATTAGCGTCACAACAGTTGAGAGAACTATGAATAGCTTATGCGATAATATGTATCAATTTTGACGCTTGCGTTATATTTAGCAAAGGAAATCTCACAGAGCGAGCAGAGTAAATGTAAAAAATGAAGAGGGGACGATCGCGTATTAAAACTTGGCTATTGGAAATCGATTCGTTCGCGCACCAACTTACATTATACCTAATCGTGCGGGTCCTTGAATGATGGAAAAGAAATATTCTCTTGCTTTCGATCGAGCTGGCTAGACGATTGAAAATTTGCATGACCATGCTTCTTTGATCGTACGCTGCGTTCGAAACCACGATCGCATGATTTTATATTGCCTTTTTCGAGGTTTTAAATAGGAAGCCTTCTAAAATTTCACTGATATCTATACAATCGAGGTATTTCAGGAACGAAACGAACTTTTCTTTTATCTAAGCAAATTTCGCGAGTGAATTAACCGTAAAAACCGGATAAAATTTGCTCCGTGAAGAGAACCTCGTTAAATATCCTTACACGCATAATGAAACGGAATTATTACGCTTCTGGAATCGTTAATTATTGCTTTGTTCATACTTCGTACGTTCCTTCTATCGATTTTCTTTTTTTTTTTTTTTTACATTTACGTGGATTAAGCTGTGAATTAGCGAATTAACAAACTACGAATATACATAGGAACCGTATTTTTCCAATAACGTTGCTAAAACGTTCAAAGTCTTTCATCGAGTTTAATTGAAACGTATTATTAACTTGGAAAAATACAAAAGTCGTTGTCAGCTAAAGATATTTTCGTATTTAAGTGACATCGATGCTGGAGTAAGAGATCGATCGTGTAGGAAAAACCGCTCGTACCATCTAAAATAGCAGCATTGCGTTTCTAATCGTTCGACGCTTACACGCTATACTTATACGTAATCGTTGATTCGATGAGCTATGGTAAAATTAATGTTACGGAAGCGTAGATACGTGGATCATAGTGCCGGCGATTCGATTCTGTGCTGACTGCTTCGATAATGCGCAATCTGATTACACCAACTATACTCGTTACAAGTGACTTTCGTTAATGAATTTACACGGAAACCGCGTAATCATTCGAAGATTACGCGTCTAACCGAATTATTCGAATATTGCCTAATTAATATACAAACTCGCTGATAACGATGACACGAATAATCGTTTTAGTCGGACAATGAGATAATACGATTTATCTGATTAATTTTGGACATTGTGGCATCGCGTGCGATACTGGCCATCATAAAAGATGTACATATCGTGATCCTGTGTAAAAAGTTTTCTCCACTGTGACTTCGCTTCGACTGCTTATAAATTATTTGATATTCGTGTCGAGCTGAAGCCACGTAAAGTACACGCGTGTACACGTTAACGATAATGGACAAAGTTAATCCACAAATTCTTTAGGTAATACAAACATTATCAGATTCTCTAGTAGTGGTTGACCGATATTTCGATTAAAATTGGCACGGGAAAGGCAAACCGTTCTCGTTAGAAAATATAATCGAAATGTTATTAATTTTATCGTGCTTTGCTTATCGTACTATCCGATCGTTGCCTGTACGCTTTTCGTAATTTAATTAATTTAATTACTTTTTCCGATGGACTGATAACTATACCGATAGCGCAACAGCATGGTCACATTGTTACCATTGCTGTTGGCAATGCAACCTTATTCGTTGTAAAGATATAACTGGATAAATTTGTCGCGTGAATATCGTCAAAGTAGCTGTTCCTATAGCAGGTGGACGTAGATGTGGTTGATAACTTAATACGATGACGTAATCCAGCTTACGGTGTAAACTAACGAGTAGAAGGAATACGCGTGTTTGTGCCGGCTGTGTGACATACTTTTCAACTACGACTGTTCTAGTATGAATAACGTATGACGATTCATGGAAATCCGGCGCCACTCCGGTTAGCCAATCGCTCGGGGTAAGAATCAAAGGTACGGAAAAGACTTTCCGAGCGTACGATAGAAGATAATTAATAAACGAGGAAAGGAAAGGGGAAACGAAACAGGTTCGTGGCAATTTCGCACGTACCGCGATATTTAGGTCGAAAGCCCGAGATAAAGGAATTCTAGCCTGATAAAAGCAATTATGGGAACTTTGCTCGAATGGCCGCAGTATTTTCCAGCATAGACCATTCCCGAAAATGTGTTAAGTCTGTTTATCGTTGTTTCGGAATTAAGCGCCACGTGTTACGCGACGACGAATTAACGTTTCCAAAAGATTAGACTTAATCTGACGTTACCGACATAATAATCTACGTTCGTGGATCGTTAAAAGCAACTGTTACCAGTGATCCAACTAGTTCTGAGGTAATAAAGCGACCGGTTAATCGGTATCGCGTAAATTCCATTATTTCCAACGTTATACGACAACTTAATCTTGCGCGAATCCTGCGTGACTGACGAATTATTAAGAAAAATATAATATAATCATTTGGCACGATCGTTCGATCGACTTTTCAAAGCTGCCTAACCCCATATCTAGCCCGAACCTAATACCAAAGCTGCCGAAGGACACGCGTGTACGTAGATGCGACGAGTATCGGTAAAAGAGATAAAACACAAGCGGAAGCTTCGAGTCTTCGATCCTTCTTCGAGTTATTGAACATTTCAAAATGCAATTTCATTCCGCGAAAGAACGTTCGCTTTTCTCGCACGTTCTAGCGAAAACAAAAAATGAAAGTGTAAACGAGCATTCGTTCGGCGTTCGCCAGTTTGACAGATTGACAGGTACTTTTTGGTGCGGTGCAACGCGCCACATCCGCTCGTCCGCCGCACAGTGTCACTTTTAGCGAAGTTACCGTTTCCCTCGTACATTGTACAGACTGTAATTACGAAACTATTTGCTCGCTCTTTTGCGCGACAAAAGCAATCGGAACGTTTTGCAGTTGCCTCTTGCGTTTTTATTTTATAATTTTACCAGAGCGGCAGAGAAGCGAACGTTCGCTCCGGTTGGTTCAAAGTTCAACGCCTAAGATAATACTCGTTCGATCATTATTGCCTTTCCATCGTAGCAAGCACGATAATTTCGTTTTCAGATTTCACATACGTAGACGCAGATAGGTTTCGAAGCGAGCTTTAATGTAGCTTCGATTTGTAGGCTGGTTCGGGTTTGAACGCGCGATAAATCGTACGCGATATTTTGCCGGTTTGTTGCCGGAACAACTGTATCGCTGTGTAAATCGAATAAATCTTGATTTACTGGCTTTATATCATTCAATGGTACGGCTGCACTCTTGTTACTAGTTTTGTCTCTTCTGACATACTTCCAACACAACTGGAGCGGCGTAATGTACCGTGTGGTATACGAAGCAAGAGAACGAGGTGAAATTTGTATTCCTGAAACGAGAGCGGCCACTGTTGCAACTGACTTTTTGATTCATAGAAAGACACGTGACGAAGACAGTGACGTGGATTTGCTGCGCAACATCCACCTGACTACCGCGTCTCGAATTGTTAACGTATGTCCGTTATGCGCCTATTTGTTTATCACACAGGCGATACTTAATTAAATATATTTACTAGATAGAACTGGGAACGAAGGTAACTGACGGGTGTCGATGCTCGGAGATTCGGGACCAAGCAACGAACAATCTTGGCGACGATTAGCAAAAGGGACAAAAGGCTCGCGCCGACGATCTTTTAATCGAATGAAAATTCAATCGAAAAACCAGTTTGATGTCCGTTCGACGGCGCACACGATATCGGCTAATTGCTAATAAGTGCAAAGCAAATATTGCTTCAATCACGGTTCCTCGATAACGTCGTTAAAGCCGACGACTGCTGATTGCGAGAGAGGAGGCCGCGAACGCCGCGTATGACGAACGAATTAAATTGCCAAAAATAACACGATAAAAAGATTACCAGCTCTGCTCGGACGGCTAGCACTACTTCACTCTTCCGTCGTGAACAATGGTTTTCTAGCTGTGGAAACCTACCGTGAACCGATGGCCGATAATCGTTCGATCGTTTCCCTAATAACACCGCCGCGCCTGTTACTTCTCTCGAATTTTTTCGGCAAAGCCCCGTTTTATTCGGTTCTAATCTTCGACGTTTTTCACAAACCGAACAAAACGGATTCACAGATACGCGTTAGAACGCAACGGATGCTGCGATCCGAGCGTGTTACGGTCGATTCGCTTTTAGAAGAAACGCACGAAGAATGTTGTTGCTTGTACGTTTCCCGGGACATAAAGAGATAACGCTGGAGCGTGGAAACGAAAACTAATCTAAATTCTATAAGGTTACGTTAGAACGAAATTACAAACCATAACTTCCTTGCAATTAGTACCTAATAATATTTGTTCGTACGCGTGGCCTGCTAGGTACATGCACCTACGGCAGAACATTATCTATGTATAACTATGTGGTATGAATCGATAATTTAGAGCGTTAACCTTTCGTAGCTCAGCGAAGCAAGCGCAAACTGTTTCGATATACGAATATGAAATTGTAAACGCGGAAACATGCCAAGATGAATCAGAAGTTACAAGTTACGATTTGCACCGAGCGATCTATGTGCATAGGAATTTGTATCTATCGCATGACTGAACAAATTCTCGTTGCTACCAACAGGAGAGTCACTTTACTTAACGAGACTAAATTTCTTTCGACGAATTCGTACATAACCGAAGAGGCTGGCTCGACCGGCAAGAGCGAAGTACTTTTCAAAGAACCCTTATTTACAGCGCGCTGCGAAAGTCGATCGGTCTTGAGGAAAGTCGTGGAAATGGCCACGTCCTTTCTTTTATGTATCGTAAATTAACGTTGGATTTTTCTACGCGCGGCGGTCGTTGCCGTAACTTTGATATTCTTAGATTACGAAATAAGTTACAAAATCGTGAATATTTCGAATCAGTTTCAGCGGTGTAAAATAAAACGACGCTTAAACTCGAAGGCAACTGACGAGTAATCATCCAGTAGGAAAACTAAAATCTGATAAATATCAGACATCGAATATCGGACGGTTAAACAAATGAAATAAATTATTACGTAATACGACGAATCGTATAGCGGCAAGTTACGAGAGCAATGTAAAATTGTATTATTACGTAACACGGCCACAAGCTATATTTATTACGCATAACTTAGCGTTTGCTACGGCCGTAACATTTCCACGACACGAGCTCGGAGATCATAAAAGTCGACCGTCGAACAGGGACTGAATTCAAAGTTCATATTACACGGTACAAGACGCACGAACAACCATCGACGAAAAGGAACAGGAGAATTTGGGGAAACTGTTGGCTGGAGAGCAATAACGTAAACCCTGGCTTCTCCATTAAAATCCAAATTACTTGCGTTGCATCTGCGAAAAAAAGAAAAAGGAAAGTTCTAAACAATCGCTCCATGACTCTGCCTATCTCTCTCTTCCTGCTAGCGCAGCGACGATCTCGTTTTTCCATTCTTTTGCAGCAATCTCCGCGTTCTTTTTCCGTTTTCTGTTCAGCTGGAACCGTGGGATATGGATGCGGTGAGCGTTTCGGGGCCTGTACAAACAGGTCCGCACAATACCGTCGAAAAGAAATAGATTTTCCACCTAACGAGACGGAAACCAACAAATAGCGATGTGAGGTCGTGCGTGCCGGTGGCCCATTGCCAACAACACATGATAAAACACAACCTCGCCACGGCGCTAGGCTTTTTGCCGGGGTGCCACCCAACGGACCACGCTTTTCTCTTCTCTTCTCTTCTCTTCTCTTCTCTTCTCTTCGTCTGCTCCTCGTCATTTCCACTGCACGTTCGACCGTGAGAAAGTGATCGTCGATTTGACGTGGGAAACAAAGAGATTGGATTTCAAGCAACCAGCAGTAATCTCGAGGATCCCGAATCCAACCACGAGATACAGCTTCTTCATTTTTGGCCAGAGCATTCGAATCTTTCCGATTTCTTAAAGGCGTCTGTCGTTAGAAATGTTTCTATTTTTTGAGATATCTATCGCTTTCAGCATTCGTCGTTAATCCCATTAATTCGCTTGTCCGTTCAGTCGAATCACCTCGTATAAACGAAGATACTATCGACCCAATTCGTTTGAAAACGCAACTATGAACAAACTTGGAAATTTACAGACAAAGACACTCGAATGGAATGAAAGTAAGAAAGAATTTGTGCCTTTCTTCGGGTAGTCTTGAAGGAGAAGACGATATCATCAGGATAACGAGGATAGCTCTGCGTCGGTTATTTTTTTAATAATGAAACGAAGAAATCGATTTATTGTCTTTGAGATTAAACGTTAAGAAGAACTATCGATGTTACTCTGCCTGTTACCATTTTAACAGCGTTTCGATTTTCTCTGTTCTATCTTACTCGATCGCTGCGGATATTAATCCCATTCGCATTAATAACAAATTACATAAATTAAACGGCGATAAGCGATCAACTCTCAAGTCCAAGTTACTTGTTTCTCCGGCAATTATTAGCATTTCGAGCGCCTCGGGAACGTTTGGAAAAGTCGTAGCATTTCTGGCAGAAATTTGCCCAACTACTTCCATAAATATCTGCTCGGAACGTGCTAGACGTCGAATCGAGTTAACCACGAGCTTCAAAATAATATGAAAACTTATTTCAACGGCGTACAATTGAACGAAATTCCTAGGAGCAGCTGTTAGCACCTGCATTGTCTGCACCTGAATCGGCCATTCTACCATCTCTGCAACTTTCCCGGCTGCGACGATAGAGCGCAAAACTTGTGTGTAACGTCGCGTTGCGTAAGCGTCAACAAGTTGTTGGAAAAAATTCCAGCTACGGCTGACCCAACCGAGAGACAGAGCGGGTCATCGAGAACTCGCAGAGCTACAGGCTCCGCCATAGAAATTCTCCTCCTTTTCTTCTTACGACAAAAACTGATGTTTCTTTTCCTTTTCTATAAAACGAGCTTTCGTCGCGAAACTTTGGATTTTACCGAAAAAAATTATCGATTACGAATGGTATAATAAGCGGCACACTTTCCGCTACAATAAAACAGAGTTTCACACGGACATCCCGCCACATAGTTTTCAACGGCAATTCCCGAAGATAAGAGAAAACTAATTCGACCGGCTTTTATTTTTATAAAGCCATTCGTAGGTTGGCTGGCGAACAGTCCGTGGAGCGAAAACGCTCGGGTATACTCCTTTTTCCAGTAAATGTGCGTCGTTATTTACGCTCGATCCGGTATAATCCTTTCCTTTCAAGGTACGCGGGTCACAACGAGGCACGCCCACGCCGCATAAAAATCGATTTACCAGGCGTTGATCTGCTCGAATAATCGAGCAAGAAATCGACGTGGTATAATGGAAATATTTATGTGGCGTCGGCTGTACGGTGGTTCGAGAGCATTACCGCAACTGCGGCAGCAATTTTCCTGACACGGTGCGAACCGAAGCGACGTATCGAATTGCGGGGAAATAAGAAGGATAGCGGCGAAAAAGAAAAGTTGGCAAACCGAGAAACTTTATACGCATTTACGATAGAACGCAAGCATTTTGTCGCACCTGTGAACGCGCCTTCGTTATCTCTGTATTCCTGGCGAAAACGTTGCTGCATCACAGATATAGGAAACGGGTGACCGGATTCGAGGGATGTTAGCCCTCGAATATTCGCGCACGGAATTCTCCCGGTTATTACGTAACGTTACATTTAATTACACCGATTCTCGTGTTTGAACACTGTAACGCATCGCGATACCCCGCCACGTATCAAAAACAGCCTATTTTTGTTATTGTTCCATTTCCTTTTCACAACCAGTTCACGGAATAATCAACAGACAGGAATTGTTTGGTAAATTTTTTATCGCGAGCGGGTGGAAAGTTGTGTCAAGTCTAAACAAAATATTTCGTGAATTCCAAAGAGTAAATCGTTATTTTTGTACTCTCACGTACTCGCGTTTAAACGTTTAAAACGCGAAATTCCGTCTGCAGATGCTTGTCGCAGAAACGCGTTCTCGCCAAACTTTTGGATTTGTAGCTTGCGTCGCGAAAAGTGTCGTGAATAAAAAACAAATGTTAAAGTTACAGGAATCTGTAAGATATTTAATTTCTCGTAATACGTACCAGTTGGAGTTTTCTCGAGAGAGGAACTCGATACGAGGAAAGAAAATGACGAGACACCTAAGCTTTTCTATCAACGACGACTAGAGTTTCGGAGACGAAACTACCACCGAGGTTTTAGTTCTCGCAACATACTATCTTGGACGTTGCTCGGAATACGACGAAGCATTTCTACCAGTGCCACTTAAAATATAAGATACGTACGATTGTAAGAAGTAACGATAAAACCTTGGACAAATTTCCAGTGCAAACGGAGATCTACTTACAGGCGATTTCAAAAATCTCAACGTCTATCCAAAGTATGAACGTTCTTCGATCTGTTCGGCAAAGTTGCGCGTAGAATTCTGCCAAACGTAAAACCAACCTGTTACTTTCCGCGTAACGATTTACCGAATTGTTTTTGCGCGAAATGAAAAACTTTTTCGAACGACTAACGACCGACCAACGAGTCCGATCCTCTTCCTTCCACCTCTTGGCTGGATCGGCGCGCCCCGTCATAAAGATTCTTCGATTCCTCGTTCGTTGCCGAACAACGCCACGCTTTCTGACGTTCGTCGCGGCGTCGTAATTTCATTACGGCAATTGGAATGCAAGATAAGAAGACTCGTTACACAGATCGCGAGGAATCACCGCGCATGGACGATAACGCGACGATAAAAGTTTCGCGAGTATCGACAGGGATGGGAATAACAGACGAGAAGCAATTTACCGTTTCATCGAATTACCAGGAAA
>JACXIT010000166.1:2536764-2850234 GCA_014737525.1 Bombus difficillimus
ATCCACGGATGTTTCGGGATTGCAGCTATTCTTCAGCCACAATAAGAGACACTAGGGGTTCGCGACACGGATGCATCCACGGTGCACTATTGATCCTGAAAGTGGT
The DNA here is from genome assembly GCA_014737525.1 of Bombus difficillimus. NCBI lineage: Eukaryota > Metazoa > Arthropoda > Insecta > Hymenoptera > Apidae > Bombus > Bombus difficillimus. The sequence continues at coordinate 2,536,871 of JACXIT010000166.1, forward strand.
GAAAATGTAGTTTCATCTACGAATGGTATCCGTGATACGGCGGTGCTCGGCTGGCGGAGCACTAGCGCCGTGAAAAAAGGAACGGGAAGAATTTACGTGCCAGCCAGATGTATTGTTCCGAATAGATTTATGTGCAACCGAACAAACACGTTTTTCCTTCCTATGGTATCCGTTTCTTCTTCGTTCTCGATTCTCTAGGATTTCTCTCGGCTATGCCAACCTATATTTTCCAATTAATAGCCCTGTTAATCGGCAGCTGTTGATTTTACTGCTACCGGACTACCGTGGAAAAAGGGGGAAAGAGATAAAAAGAAGAAAAAGCACGATCATGAAACTCATTTTTTTTACTTGTCTGTCGCTTAGACGTCGCATCGAGAAAGTGTGTTCTATAAACGGTATATGCGTCTAGCATGTTGCATTATCGATCACGAAAGTGGCGAAAACGTAGTTTCGTCTACGAATGATAGCCGCGATACGCGTTTCGCGGTGCATTCGGGTCAGATGAAAGAAGAAACGAAATTTATGCGATACCCAGATATATTGTTCCTTATGGATTTATGCACTGTGATTCTTCATCGTGCTCGCGAAGCTACAACTTTTGCAAAAATTTAGACTCTCCGGAGACGGTGCAGCGATCCACCAAGCGCTACGTAAAATACATATTTCTATTTCTGCCTGGCTCTAGCCTTCCTATCTCTTTTAGAAGAAACGCGCGTATGATACAGAATTTACGAACTGAGATTTTCAAATTTACGATTCGCCCGTGGACCTTGTTTCCTATAGTATTTTAGGAGCGTATATTTTCCCTTGCATTTGCGAACGAAAAGTCTATTTCTTAGGCGCAACTATCGTACAGTAGGTGAGTCGGTAAAAACTATCGTCCGAAGCAATTCGTTTCTTACCGATTTTATCGAAAAGAAATGTTTCGAGCGAAGTTTATCGTATTCGAGAAGCCTGATCAATATTTGCCTTAACATCCTATATTATTCTTTAGATATTAAGGCGATTTTGAGCTTTTTAACAATCGCCGTATAGTTTTTGTAACGTTAATCGATCCAGCTAGACATTCTCGCCAAAAGGTATTAACCAATTTGTATCGAAAAAGCATTAGTTCGGGAGATATTTTAACTTTAATCTGTGAAATTCAACGTACAGAAAGACGAGAAAAGACGCGAAGCGATATTCTTCTGTTCGCGTTATCTTTGTCCTTCGTGAATTAAATTTCACGCGTTAAAGTTCAAATATCTGCTAAACTAATGGTTTTTCGATACAAATACGTTAATATAATATTTTTCCGCAGAGAATGCCCAGCTGGATCCACTAATGTTATAAAAACTATACGCTGATTATCAAAACGCTCAAAGTCACTTTAATATTTGAAAGAAATATAGGGCGTTAAACCGGGTATTAACCAGGCTCCTCGAATACCATAAATTTCACGTTCAAACTTTTTTTTTTTTTTTTTGATAGAGCCAGCAAATAAGGAATTATTTCAGGTGATCATTTTTCCTGACTCATGCTGCGCATGTATATTCCTTCCTGCACTATGCGCGGATATACGTGTTCAATGCACGTCACATCGATACAGTCTACTTATACGCGATTCGGTCTTTATCCGAGTGCATTATCGCCGAGGACTTGATCCTTCATCTCGTCAGGTTGATTTTTGTCATAACCGACCGATGAACCGCGCTCTCCGTACTTTCCATTAATCACAGAACCGACTTTTTAACGCAGAGATATCGGATTGGCTTTTTACCATAACTTCGTAAAACTTGGCTGCGGAAAAACGCGTTTTCTTGCAATTACCTTCTTCAACAGCCTCCATCAAATATTCCTTCAGCACTCCTAAAATCCTGAGAAACCCATTTTCCCCGGACGTTGTATCGGCACCAGCAACTAGGTCAAAGAATACGCGAGAATGTTTTACGAATCGTAGCTATTTTTCAATTGCGATATAAAATACCGTCGACCATCGCTATTCATCGTGACGTACTTCTTCGTCGAGTGTCCACTGACCGGCACGATCGTTTTGACCAAGAATATCGCAGCCATTTCTTTCCAGAAAGATACTCGGATGGACAATGCGTGCATCCATAAAACACGTCCAAGGTATTTTCTTCCAGGCTCGCTTCTCTATATACGAATAAAGAGACGATCTTTTACCTTTTATCACGTGTACGACCGTACTATCGACAGGCGCGTGTAAATAGCAAGCAATTTAATCGTCGTTGGAGTTTTGTCAATTTATCTCGTACGACGACGATCGCAGATTTCTTTGAGGAACGTCGAATATCGCGGATTCTTCGGAGAATCGAATTCGATGGAACGTGGACGAAACGTTCGTTAGCTCGGAGGTGGAATTTCCTAGATAATCCTTGGGTTTGTCAAATTTTAAATGGTCGAACGCGTACGTTGTAAAGCAACTCGTGCGCAAACATAATAGAAGAAACGACAAAGCTGGTAATTGCAGCGCATTTTTATCTTTGCGAGGTAAAAAGGTAACGTTAAGCTTGTACCTCCGACTCGATTTTTAACGAACACAGGATGCAAAACGTAGCTGTTAAATTTCTTTCGCGTCGAGCAACACCTCGGTATAATTATCGGTGTTTCTCGAACAACAAGATGACGTAATTTCGATCTTTTCCATCGAAACGTAAACCTAGTCGCACCGAAAGCCTTAACAAGTGGAACCACTTGACCGAGTTTCGGTGGAGACTTTGAAAGCAATTACACAGGATGTTCGTGAAACGTAGAAACCGAGTTAAATTTCGAAATTCGAATCGACGGTAGGTTGCAAATCTTACGATCGGGGCACTTTCCACTTTTATCGAATAAATATCGAACTTTGGCGATTCGAGTGTTGGATAAAGTGTGGGAGAACCGCTGCTGGTAAATATTATCCGTTGATTGATTCTACGACGAACAGAGCCGGTTTGCTTCTGTTTGAAATTACACGCTGTTGCATCGAGCACAGAAGGAAACGATATTACGAAACAGTAACGTTATTTCATTAACGAGATGAAATTTTATTCGAACGATTTAACGAGACCGCGCGTACGTCTAAATATAGTTACTAGGTAATTACGTGGAACAGCCTCGCAAAGACAGAATTTAGCACGTGTCGAGGGCCCGTGTCGTCGTCCCGACACTCTGAGTAATTAAAGCAGCGTGAAGAATCTGATTAGAAAATTCAATGCTTGCGTTGGTCTCCACGCGACGGGTTACGTAGCGTAGCGGCGCAGCACGACGAGTCGAGTTCACTTTTGATGCGGCGAGCGTCTGCGATGCAACGTAGAATAGAATACGTTCCAGTTTATATAACGATCTCCGCTAAAACGTCGAACATGCTTTATTCATTTTCATAATTGGAAAGCTACGTTATCTTGGATTTTCTAAACGGTACCGTACATTCTTTTTTTTTTATTATTATTATTATTATTATTATAATACACCGTAGAGAATATTAGATGCACTTTCGATACACGCAAGTGCCGTGGAGGTATGTTATTAATAGGTTTCGAAGCTCGCAGGCAACTATAGAATCGATCGCGATCGCGTGATAAGAAAGATCGGGTTAATAATAATCTCGAACGTGCCTTAGAAACCGTTAAACCGATTTCAGGACCATTGCTCTTTTCGATGACCGTGTAATTCCTTTCCTGCAGTGGAAAGTGATTTAGCCGCACGACCGTTACACGAGTTGTCTATGGATATAAATTTGCCGGACACACTCTCGACAACCATCGCATCGAAGGGATTGCTTCCTGTTTCCTCCGCTCTTTCGGCTAAGTGGAACGAAGATATCGACGAAAGGAAGGAATAGCCAACGTTGAATCTATTTCATTTAGTCACACCGTCGTCTATTAAATACGTATGTAATTACGTATATACATATATCGATAGAAAGCCATCGATGGTCGATCGTGTGCCGTTCGTTGCTTTGACGTAGTTTAAACGATACACGTTGCGCGTATCTGCATAGCCGTTTTCGTTCGCGAAAAATTCACGCAAGGTTCGTGATCGCTTGACCGAAAAATCTCGCCGTGAAAGACGACCAATTCATCGCGCTAGAATTTTCACGACGAATACCGCGACGCGAAATTGACCCGTTTTTCGTTACAACGGATAAGCTGTTTTCATTTCGTTTCGAGGAAAAATATTGGGAATGCGCGTTAGAGCTAGCAAACGGACAAATGAAATCTCATTGTCTCTCTTTTCTACGCAACTGTTTCGTTCTTATCGTCTCTATGTCTGTGTTTGTTTTCAGAAGAAAATCAATGCAGAAAATTTAGGATCCTTTCCCGTTTTTTCGCATCAAACGCTATCCGACAGAGGCAATTCTCGCGCGTTTCAAGACCGCGTTAAAAAAACCGCACGTTCGTTCAAAGGTCCAGATGAACGATCCCTTTGACATTTTCAATTTTCTATCGATATTCGTGTACTTGTTGGCGACAAAATAATTTGCTCGGTTGTTTGCGTGAAATTAAAGCGAACTTTATACGTACATGCAAATCAAATTTCTTGTTTCTTTTAAACAAAATGGTAATAAGGAATTAGAAGGTCGAGTCGCGTCTGAAAAATTCATCGGGATTATGATAAATACCTGACAATTAAGAAACCGCTTAACGCCATCAGAGATGCGTTATCAATAGCCTTTCGTGGCGATATCCCTAGCTAGCCGACGCAAAAGCGTTCTGTCACGTTTAATGGAAAGTTCAGTTTCTCCCTTGTCTGCTGATGCCCGAAGGGTACGATAATTTTACGGGTCATTTGCATAATACCGTCGACCAGTCACGTGAATCACTTTGATAAGCCCAATATCAACGGTTTACGCTCTATCCGTTCGTCTGTTTCCCTGTACTCTGTACGCGATCTTCTCCACCAATGGCTTCCATTTGCCACTCGATCCCGCTAAGCGTTGCTTGCTGCTCGAATGTCTCCACTTTTCGATGCTCTAGGCCGTGCTAATTTTATAAACGTTTGATGAAACTCGCTTCGAACGTTTCTACCTTCAGCTTCGTTAATAACCAATTCGGCGAATACCATGATACTTTTCAAAGATTGGAGATTCATCGATTTTCTATTCTACTTTTCTGCTTTGCCTGTCGTGTTAACCGGTTAGCTGTTTCGAAAACCTTGAAAAATTTGTACGTAAAACGCGTGGCAGAAACAGCTAACTGGTTAATTTGAGAAGTCGCGTCGAGACGTTCGGTCGACGTGGATTTTTCGCCCTAAACGAACGTTTTATCGCTGTCCGTGACTTGTTTCAATGGGAAAGAATTAGAGTCGCAGGCAAAGATTGGAGCACGATGTAATTCCATTAAATTAAACAGAACCGGCAATCCTCGATAAAAGTATGGGAACGGTTGGACACGTGGAGAGGCGTCGACATCGGACAATAGGCTACATTTGCATTCAGAAACGATAAATGCAGAAAGGCAGTTCGTGACGGCGCAAATGTGCGTCGCAAGGTGAGGCGGGATTGCTTAATAAGCACTTGTTGCAATAATCGGATGAAAATAAAGCTGGCGGGTTGTAGCGGTACACGCGATGTAATAACCTACCTACCAATGCGATGCTTGGCCGGCTTTAATTTTGACATTCTCCGATGGAATTGAAACGAGGTGTGCTCTAAATCCACAATATCCGTCCGAGTAGCTCCCCGAACATGGCATAATAACATCAGCTGCTACAACTTCAATAGAACGCCGCAACGTCCTTGCGGTGTGCAACCCCTTCCATTCCCAAACGACGGAACTTGAGTTTGGCAAATTGGGTTCTCGACTTACAATCAACCGCATTCCGCAAACGTGTAACACGTCCGCCTGAGCGCACAATTCCGAGACACTATCCTTCGAAATATCGAGATATCGCTGTTACCTTGAGCATCGACATCGACGCTTCCTCGACGTTTCCACCTCGCTTCTCCCATATCTTTCGTCTATTCGTCGCGACTGGAACGCGACTAATCGTACGCTCGAGTTTAGCGTTGCTTGAACGAGTAACGTTGAAACGCGCGTAATCGAAGAGCAGATCGTATAGAAGGAAGGTACGCGAGAACGGAAACTTGGCGTTGCTGAAGAAAAATAGTATTAATTAGGATCCGATGATCGAAGCATCGACGGAATCGAAGGCAAAGAAGTTCTCCGCGCGAGGGACGAAAGTATGGAAACACAGCTTACGAAATTCGCGATAATACGGCAACTTTGGCACAGCCGAACCATGCTTTTACAAGAACTTTCCTAACGTAAACTCCGCAAGTTCGTTAGAAGACAGTAGTGTACACAGGAAGAATAAACCGTGGGTTCGTACGAAAATAAAATTCCAATTTCGATCGAGGCGAGCCGAGTCGGTTGCAGAGACGATAGAAAGGCGCGTGGTCAACAGGAAACGGAAAGATTGATTTCACGAGTCAAAGACGAGCCCCGGCAAGTTAGTTATCGGTAAATGAGCTGTCGCTTAAAAATGCAATTTTCCACGACGCTCCTAAGAAAGTTCGCCTCGATGGAATTTCCAGACACCTCGTCCCCGTCGATCTGGCCACGGATAGCCTGGATGAGAACTACCGCAAGACGCGATGATGTCAACGATGCCGAGGAGATGGCGGCAAATTTGTTCCGTTAATTCGGCCCATGTTTATTTTCCCTAGACTAATAGCCCGACGGGAAAGCAGAATAACGTGTTCATTAAAGAACGCGGATAATTGAGTTTCAAGTTTTTAAGCGCGCCACGATCTCCCGCTATCACGATATCACCGATATATTTGAATCAATATTCGATCATCCCGTGAGTAACGCTAAGACCTTTTCTTTTTTTTTGTTTTCTTGTTTTTTCTTTTTTTTAATCGTTTTAGTTTTGCCAAGACTTTAGCTTAGAACAATGGGAGTTGTTTCTATCGGAGTTTTAAAACATTGGGATAAAAAACCGAATAGGGAAGGATAACAAATTGTAAAAAAAATACAAGAAAATTCATCGCTGATCGAATTTCATGCGATATGTAAGCAACGACTACAAAACTTGTATTCGACGTTGGAACTTGAGAACGAATTATTTTGAGTTTTCATGCTGCGTCGAGCATAGATTAGAATCACGCGAAGAAGAAAATATCGTATCTACCCTTATGTATAATAACAGTTACAATTAATAACGTTGCGAAATGCTTTGTTATCGGAAACTGTAATGGCGGAATTTAATTTCATCAGACCCGAGGGAAGTTTCATAATTATATTCTATAAACTTTTAATTAAAGGCACGCGTTCTCGGTTACGCGATATATAGGTACGGATTCGATATTCAACGTATGTTCTTGCAAACCGTTAAAAACAGATTAGCGGCGTTCAAAATACGGTCGTAACGTAACGTAAATTCTGTTGCTAATAAATAACATCGACAAGTTTTCATTTCGTTTCCATAGCTTCTCCATTAGCTGAAGTTCCATTCCACTTTCCTGCCATATTATTTCGTTTTTGTTGCTTCGTAACTTGTTCGTCTGATCGTTGCGCGTTGTTTCAACGATAAACAAGGTTATTAATACCGACGCGTAGAGGTTGATTATTTTAATAAACCACAACGATGAGGTAACGATTTTCTACGTTGTACGCGTTCTTTGGTAAAATGTTTAATTGCTAATTACCGTTACAACGATTGACAACGCGATACGAATGTTTACACGATCGAAAGGCACGAATATTCCTATTTTGAAAAGAAAATACGCGCTTGAAAGATTTTTGCTACGATCGCATGTTGCATAGGCATCGATTTTTAAGTCATCGATTTCTCCTTCGGCGACACAATTTCTGCAAAGCACGGTATAGTTGTATATGGCAAATATCCGTGAAAATACCGTTTCGAAATCAGCCGCAGATAGCGAACGGTCGCATAAATAAGCCGTGTATCTGCATTTTTGAATAATTTTGACGCCTTGTTATCGCGGCGAACGTGTCCTTGCTATTTCTTACGCGATAATCTCTCGCCAACACCGCCAAGCATTTTTATCGTCAAAGTTGTTGCCGCGTAACAAAGTTACACGCGAATTGCTGCTGGATATTAATATTTAAACGGGCAGGTACAAACACGTTCGTGTTACCTTTTACGCGCAAGCTTTTAACGATTCTTCGAGTTACGAATATCGCCAACGGTGTCTCGTTACGTTCCGATTATTGAGAATTTAGCTTGTCATATTTTGAAGAAAGATGGGTCGCGAGCCCTTTAAATACCATTTTTCCACTCTCGGTTATATTCTCGTTAAGAGGAAACTTTGTCGACTAAAATACTTTGCAACTCGAGTTTCGCCGTTTTCAGGTTCATGGAAATGAAGGACGATGGTTCGGCGTAACTCGAGCTAAATGGTCGCGTCGTAATGAAAAATTGTTCGAAACATCGGTAACGGTTCTGTCGCGTCGAAATTATTGGCAAGTTGCCTTCGCCAGGCTCTGGAGAATCCTCGGTGATCGTAACTCTTTTATTCATGAATCCATTCATCGTATGGAAATCAACTAGACCGCGATAGCGGTTAAAGACACTTAAGAATGCCCGGCTGGAATAGCACTGTCTTTCCATAATTGCGAAAGCACTCGAAGCTTCTTATCTACCGGTGTTCCACGACTTTTTACCGCGTGCGATGCTGCGAATTCCTCGGATAACTGCGATCCTCGTTTCCACGGGTGCAAAAAGCCTCGCGTGCGAGCCACTCGATCGAAAGCTTCTTCGTGAACGCGAAACACCTCGAATAAGACGTTTCGCCGCTTTTCCTCGCCTTAGCTTCCCCTCGAAACTCGCCTCGCCTTCGAGGGAACGTTAATACGCCTGAGAAATTACGATCAGCTCGTTGACTGTCAAACACCGAACGAACGAATCTTCCCACGCAACGTTACAAGACCGATCGGTAGACCGATCTCTTTTGGTTTCATCGTCGTTGCGTAAGATAAATCACTCGCAATTTCGAATCTCGTACTCGAATAGCCGCGATTTTGAAACAATTGAGAAACATTTTACGATAAAGTCACGCGTGTACGAGTTTCGAAGCAGCTGTATGCGTCGAATCCTAGCGTCTTCGATAAGGGACGAATGCAGACTCACCTATTTGGTGCGAGAGGAACGTGACGAGAGGCAGCACGGCGTACAGCCATCTTCCACGACGATCCTTCATACTGTCGATCTTTCTTTCTTTCTTTCTTTCTTTCCTGTCTCTGCGTTGATCCTTCCTCGCCCCTCGAACAACAGCTACGACGAACGTGAAAACACTTCGATCTCTTTAACAGTTACTCACAGAGATCGTGGTATCGTTCGATGTAATCAGGACTCGGATACACCCATCTCACTTTCATCCTTTTGCCCCAGCTTATCTGCGTTTCGTGCGCCAATTAGCATCCAGAATCATAATTGATCTCCGATCGGTTTGTCTTCCACTCTTTGGATTCACTGGTCGCGCGAACGAATAGTCCCGAAATACGCGACGATCGCCGTTAGACGTGGCGTCGTTGGAAGAAGCAACGTTAACGGCGAAGAAAGAATGCGATGTGACGACGCGAACACAGCATCGGTAGATAAGGATTTTACGAATCTATCTGGTGCTTCTCCCTTGGTGATCGAGAAGACGTGGGTTCGAGGAGGGATCGTATTATTCGCCGTGCACGTGGCTTGCTTCGAGCCAGAATTTCCACGCGTGCATTATCGATTCTTTCGAATCTATTTGTAAGCTTTTATCGACAGTGGCTGTAATTTCGATCCCCCGAAGTTTTAATATCGCGCGACGATCGGCCTCCCGGGGATTAAGCTCTTTTGCGCGCGGAAACCACTATTATATCTCTCCGCTATATCCTTCGATCGGGATTCGCATCGATCGTAATTCGAGACAATTGTGCCGCTTTAGCCGGTCGCCGACAAATTACAAGCCGACTCGCGTTTTCCTCGATCTTGCAGTCGCGAGAAACCGGACCATTCGTTCAAAGTTTGCGCGAGAAATCGACAGCGATCGCTTCTCGTTGTGCGAACGAATCTCGAACAACGTTGTGAAAAGCGTGAAAAGACGAGGAAAGAAACGGCGCGATGGCACCGAGTACCAGCCGGGTACCGTTCGATATGTGTTTTTTACAGTTTATGTTCTCGGCTTGTGTCCTTGCACGTTGTCGCGAACAATCGGTACAAATGGGCGTGCAAATGGGTTCTTCCTGCCTGTCCATTTAATTCAACCTCTGAGGGAAATCGTGCACTCGTTCGCGTTCATCACACGGTCCGACCATGGGCCATTAAACGAGCGTCATAGGGCGCATTAATCGCACGGTAATCCGCCTGTCTAGCCTCCGTGTTTCATCGCCTCGCCGTAATGTTTAAGCGGTTGATCGCTGCAACTTCTCTCGTTCCGCTCCAGCCTTCCCGAATCCTGAAAAATAACGAAACGACGAATTATTCGATAAAGTTTGTCGTTCGATCGAACGTCTTCGGCAACGCAGCGGCTAAATACGGTAATGAAACGCGTAAAATCGGCTTCACTTTCGTGCGCCGACGAGAAACAGCTTAAAGAGTACGAGATTTCACTTAAAATCGATTTTTATTCGTTTATTCTTCTTTTCTGCAGTTTTGCAAATTAAAAATAGATACTCTCGCCCTTTGTGTCAATCACGTGACAGTTTTATCGGATATTTTTAACAACGTATCAGATTTCCGATAACTGCTACACCGTTCAACTTTACGCCTATCAGCTTCCATGGTATCGACTAGCAGGCCAGTTTGGCCTAAAATTTACTCGCTAAATCGCCGCGCGACATATTTCATCGTAGAAAGTTTCCAACTTAAAGCCTCTTCCTATGTTCTTGCTTTTAGAAATATGTACATCAATCGCGGCCAGCGAAAGCAAATTTACGTTAAGGGGTGGAAATAATAGAAGCGCGAAGCGCAGACTGTGCGCGGCGCAAACTGCTCGATACGTGGAAAAATACAAGTAACAGAAAGAGCAGAATAAACACAGCGTAACTGCAAAGTATAAATCTTAAGTAGGCGATGTTCTTCGACCGGTTCGCGATCGGTATCGATCGTTACTTTATAAAAGACGGTCGAATATCCGTCAGTTTCTCTACAGCGAAACAACGTTTGTCCAATCAACTGACCGGCTTTCGGCTTTTTTTCCAAATTTTAATCGAACGCGATTTTATAAAGACTCGAAATCAAACGCGTGTACGTACACGTTTACTTAATCCTTGATTTACAAGTACAAGCTACGTCGTTTTGAATCACAACTTTAACTAACAACTTGCAATTGCGATCAAGCGTAACGTATCGTTTCGCGTCTCTGCGCTAAGCTTCCATCCATCGACGTGATCGAGATTGCTTGAAACTTTCCAAGATATTTTCTATTATATCGCCAGCGATGACCACGCTGTTCAGACTATTATTTTCGCAATCAGACGGACGTAGTACGGTCCAAGTCGATCGCATTTGCTCGTCTGTCCGACGCGACGAAACGAATCCATAATCGAGAAATGTACAATATAGGAACGGCCAGTGATTGGTACAGCTCGGCCAGAGTGCTTAAACCAATCTCGACAGTTGGAGGAAGGCTGTTACAAATCCCATGGTAGTTAAGGCGTCTTAAGCGTCTTGTATGTATTCGTCCAATTCTGGACGAACGAGGTGTAATTGGGTCTTTCTATCCCCGTTGGCTAGACGATGCCAGATTCCAAGTTGCACAGCTATAGTATCCTTGTCGTCTAGCAGGTGCACCGGCAAGTCCTCGGGATTAAAATAGTCCGGGAATCACGCGTACAGCTCTGCAGTTTAAGATTGACCTACGACCCGATTACAGTCTAGTCCCGAGTACGGATACGACCGGGATTTGGACGACCGAATCGTTGCTGGCGGCTGACAATCCTCCACGCCCCGAGGAACTGTACCGTTGTCGGTTTACTCTACGAATTCGGTCGCTCGAGGCTGTTCTATCACGGAAACAACCGATTTTTTTTAGATTTCCGGCGACAGCGTGTCGCTTAGAACCCTCGATTTCCGCGCGTTCCTCTCCAAGACGCGTCTCAGTTCCGCGGGAAAAATCTCTGCTGTTTGGTTTATCGCTGTTAAATGGAATACTATCCCGCGTGGAAACGCGAAACACGAGGTTTCGTCGAAGAATGTATACGCTTCTGGTAATTGAGAAAATCTGTGGCGCTTTCTACGAGTACCAAGTTGGTGTTTTGCATAAGAATGGCAGAACGCAGGGGTATACAATTATCGCGGAGAGCGTAAAATTTGTCGATACAAGAAACAGCTATTAAAGCGAACGTCGAGGGAGCTTTGAAAAAAGTAAAGTGGATACAAAGTATGTATATCATCAGCCATCGCGGTTTTTCCTGTCATCAACGTCTCGAGCAACTTTCAGCAGTCTGCTGCTCAACTTCTTACGTAGACCGGTTCAAATTATTAAGCGTTGAGAGCAGTTTCGCTCGGATATACCGCGACCCTTTCTATCGTCCCGGCTATGTTACGAGATATTACGTTGAAAAATTCCCACGAGCCGTATACTCGAGAGGAATCGCCATGCTCGGGTTACTTAAGAAAGAAGCCACAAATCTCTTAATCGTTGCGAGATTATCCGTGGAAGCGGAGGGTCTGAGCCGATACGAAACCTTGTTCGAAGGGAAACAATTGTCGGTAAAATCGGTGGTTTCATCACGACGAAATTCATCGACCCGTTAATTCGGTGGTTGCAGCTTCCTCTTGGTCAAATAATCGTAACGTCGGTCTCGGTATATCGTTAAGCACGACGCGTAGTAAATTGACTTCCTTCGTTTCGAACGACGTTTAGGCAACGCGTCACAAGGATAGACACGGAAGTTGCATCGTTAGCAACAGCAACTGCGAGCAACAGTTTCGATGCACGTCACAAGTACACTCTCGTTGCTCTGAAGCAGATTGTGCGACAAAAACGCAGCGCGGCCGACAAGTTGCTATACTCTTGAAAATAAGGTAGAGTTACAAGCAGCTTTGCACGAAAAATAAAGAGACGTGCTAGAAATGTCGCGCATTTGGCACGCGGAATTTCCCACACGCGTAATATAATTTGTCGGAGAAGAGTAAGAAAAAATTGTAATTGATCTTGAATATAGATCTTCTTCCTTTTTTTGCCATTTCATTAAAAACTTGATGTTTCAGGGAACAGAATACTGCAAGTTCAACTTGAACTTCCAATACGTACGATATACATACACAAATTGAAAATGCAAATTCTTCTTCTGTCGTACGTACGTCCATGAAATTTGTCAAGAACGTTGTTCGATTGATCGGTGTATATGCGAGCGTGTGTGTGGAAAGTAGATCGTTTTTAATAATTTCGATCGGAAACCTTTCTATCGGATGAACGTTCCATGCGCGATACGAAGTATACGTATTATATATATGCGGCGAAATTATAAGGATAATGATCTTGCAGAATGCAGGAAACGAGAAGCCGATGACGCGAAACATGTCCGAACAGATTAATAAAATGAAAACTGTAGCCTGACGACTGAGAAAGAATTTTGTTTGTAACGGATATTAATTAAGAACGAACGGAACATAGTTTGTTCGTCGCGTAAATCGATAGATTTTCAATTCTAACAACGTGAAATAATTGCCACTGTGTTTTTAAAAAAATATAACGATTCGCTCGTATTTCGTTTTATGGGTGAGAAATTTCAGAAAAAATGTAAAATGTTCGCACTCGCGATTCCTACGTGTTTCGAAACAACCTTTCCCCGTACCATATTTCGTGGAATCTCGTATTATAAATTGCAGCAGCCAATAAAAGGAAAAGAAAAAGGGGGGCTTTCGAAAGCTTTGCGTAAACGCATTTCGAAACTAAAAGTTTTCCATTAATCATAACCCGGACAGAATTTCAAAAACACGATATTAATTTAGCTTTTAAGGCGAAGTTGCAGCCTTTTGAAGTTAATCCTCTAAAAAGAAAAAAAAAAGGTCTAAAAAGAGCGACGTAATTTAGCTAATCGTTCGTAATTTTTGAAAACGAGTCCCTATAGAAAATTACGCGTTATTTCGTTCATCGATAACCATTTGGCGATATCAAGCGATACCACGCGAAAGAAACGCTTCGATCTCGCAAACTGAACGAGCAAATTACTTTTCGCGCGATATTAAAAGTAAGTCGCTTTCGCCGGGTATCAATTTTCCGAAATCGTATTCGACGAACGCCAGCCAGCCTCTCGCTGGAACAGCTTCGAAGGAAACATATCGATCATCCGTGTAACACGCTAGAAGCTTCGGGTTTTCGTTCTATCGCCAATTTACATTTCATAGAAGACGTTAAAGACAATTCCGTGCCATAGATTAACAAATAGCTCGAACGGCACAATGTATCCGAATTTTCGATCGAAAGGAATATCGGAGCACTGTCGAAGGAACGTTCAATTACGAATAATAGACGCGCGAAGATGCAAAGGTAGAGTAGCGCTGCGAGAACGATAAAACGTATGGATGAAAAATTCGGCATGACACTGTAACTCCTCTGATCACTTGATCGTCGCACTGCATTAAATCCAAATAGCGGTGATGGAACCGGTATCTTTCACTTTACACTTAATCGAACAAACGATTACGTAGCGTCGCACAGACTCGCGTGACAAGTAGGTACATTTATTAACCGATCGCAACGAAGGACGTAGAATAGTCCGTTCACTCTCACCGTGAAAAGTACGTTACCGTTGTGTCACTGTGCATCACACGATCCCATCTAATCTGACAAGTTCAAGGAGGGAACGCTGTTACAAGAGATTGGTCCGTCATGTCGCGTAAATGTTTCGTTTCCCGACCAATTTTTCAGCCATTTCTTACCCTAATTCCAACCAACGGCCATGAAAATTTTTCTACGTTCCTTCGTCCTTTCGTATCTTTCCATTTTCATTCCCGTTTGGACAGCGCGTAATAAATAATTATTTAAGCTGGCCAAATATATTAGGTACGCGTTATCTTTCGATGCTCGTCTATCCCCATTTCTCCTGTCTTCCAACACATTTTTTCTTTTCTTGTAATTCTCTTCCCTCGTGGTTTCGTATGTCCCTTTGTAATTGATTTGAATTCAAACAAGCGCAGACGTTTGTGCAAAATGCTTTAATTACGCAACGAGAATATACGTTATGGAAGAGCATAATTTTTCGTCTAACGACGAGTCGGGAGAAGTTACGCAACTCTCATCGTAATTGTCGAGTTAATCGCGTTCCGACGAATTCCTACCGTGGCAAGGAATCTTTGTACCAGCGATTTGTTATTTCTATTTTTATCGATCAGTTTAATCGAATTTATTTGTTTGAACTACGTAGACTCGACCTCAGCCGGACCGAATATACGTCTTCTTGCCTTCGAACTTGATAAGAGACAGATAAAAATAGGTTGTCGATAAACAAATGAAATTAACGAGCTTTTCGACGCTAACGATGTTAGCGATAATTAACAAATATTTGCAAAGGAAATACATTTGAAGGTGAAATAAATGAAATAAATGACGCGAAACATTTTAGTCAATTTGTCCTTTCTTGTCTTCTTCTTTCTTATCCTCGCACGATAGAAACAGAATATCGGTAGATTCCCAAGAACAAACCGGACGAAATAGATTTAACTTGCTTCGCCGTCGCGATGCAACAAAAGTTCGCTTGATCCTCGTTGAACGTACAATGTGTGCTACTTCGTTCGCATAAATTTCAAACGTTTGACTACCGCGAGCAAGTTTCCTCGGTGATCGAAACTCGGATCAAAGAAACGGAATAAAAGAAAGGAGGGAAAGCGATAAAGAATGAATTGCAGCAACGTCGGACTTAAGAAATACAGTATCACGGAGCACGGGAACTTTCACTAGCGACAAATCTGTTACACTGGCAATCCCCTGATCCCGGATTCCGGATCCCTGATCCAGTCGGGACTGCGGCCGATCTAACCGCAAATAAACGTTATCGGGTGGTCGCTGAAAAAAAAGAAAAAAAAAAACAAACAAACTCTGCTCGATAGACGAGGCTCGAAGCGCGCTACGGTGTAATATCGCCTTGCGTATCGGCCGGGAATTCTGCCTCGTAAATTGACCAATGCCACCCCCCACCCTGTCGTTTCTTCGAAGCGCGTTCGTGCAACGGAGTTCCGGCGATCCTATCTGTCCATCCGTCTCGCACCAAGTCGCAGGATCCCAGAGACGAAGCCTACCTTGTAAATTGACCGAATTCGCGGCCCCGGTCCGCCAATTAACTCGCAATCCGGTACGTACCGCGTACGTGTAACGCGAAACTTCTGGTCTCTAGATGCGCGATCGTTCGAGCTCGGTTAATCGGCCTTTCGCACGTACAAGATCGGCTGCGGCACGTCCTCAATCCGTCTGACGAATCCACTGCCCGCGCTCTTCTTACCACGTTCAATTCACCACGTGGTGCCGAACAACGATCCGTTGGAATCACGCGGAATACGCGATCGCTTCACGAACGGATCGTTCTGTGTTAATATCGCCTAAGCGTTAACGAATAATCGTATACTAACGATGGACGTATGGTGATGTCGCTGTCGAAGCAACTTGTCCTGCCGCGATACTACGTCCGATGTTATCCTCGCGTGGCGGCTTGTCCGCGACTGAAAGAGCTTGCGAGCCAACCCCATCCGTGTTTCCGAGCTTGGCCGTCACAGCGCTGCTGCAACCCTTACTCCAATTCACCACTCCCCCCTCGTTCTTGCTCTAGCTTTTCCCTCTCCAGCCGCTTTTCCATCACCACCACCCCCCTCTCTATCTTCCACACCTCCCATCCGATCCGTCAGTCCATTGCTCCATCGCAAAAACCTAACCCTCTGTGTGTCCTTTCTTCGATGCTGGATTCTTACGAGTCCTAACTCTTGCCCAAAGGCTACTACTTCCTCGCCTCTTCGTACTCCGTGTTGAGTATTTCGTATATCGAGCATTTTCCACCGCTCGAAAATCCACGTAATTCGATGACGTATCGAATCAAGTCTAACGCTGCACTTGCGAACATTTCGTCGGCAAGATTGCCGCTTACTATCATCGGCACGATGTATTATCGGAAAACGTCTAACCCTCTTCTTTCGATTATATCCCTATTTACTATTACGATAAAAGTAATTACGAGTTTATCAAAAGAATAATTCCACCCTCTTTTAAGGATGGAACGCCCATCTCTGAATGCCGAATGGCAAGATTGTACGACCTAAAATACCCGTCCAGACGAATAGGGAATCCTCCGCTCTTTAGGAATTGAATAAGTTTTTCAGCCCGGGATTTAGGTCCGTAACGATCATGTAAGTGAAGTATGTAGCGTTTTGCTCGCACTGGAATCCTACTATGGTTAACTATAGCATCGGCGAATCTCTTAACGAAAGCAACGTATTCCGCTGGAGCGCTATTCTTCGAACTTTGTCGACGGAAACTACCTTCGTTTCTATCGTCTAATCGCTTGCCACGTTCCAGTTTTCGACACTGTTCTTTATAATCGTAGCGTGTAATATATTATAGGTTGTCCGAAAAGTTTCTTTCGTTTCGTAAGGCGATAACAGACGAACAACAGTTTCTCTTTTATATCACTTTATTGAATTAGGTATGCTGATCCATTTCGTTCTATTTCTATTATTATGTTCGTGCATAATTCAATTAATATAAAAGAAAAAACATTGCGCGTCTATCATTTCCTTATAAAACGAAAGAAACGTTTCGGACAACCTAACATATATTTCTCAAAATTCTTCTCGTGATTAGAAGATCGCTTTGAAATCGCGAGTAAGCAAATTTCTGTTTGTGCTCGCTTTTGCAATTGATTTCTTGTTCAATTTAGTTTCGATTTAGGAAGAGAAAAAAGAGCGTGTCGAATATACGCAAGTACGTCGTGGAAAAATGTTATCGATTGAAGTGTCGGCGTACATTGGTATAGAATATGCGCTGCTCATCGATATTCCTGAAATGCATTTAACTGTGAAATTGCTGAATGATCTCGTTAAGACAGCGAAACGTTCTTTTCGTTTTATCCAACACGGTAGATACGCGTCTATTTAGAAATTACTCGTTACTTACCAGTACTTGTTTCGCTATTATACGCGGTTGTTTCTTCCATCAATCTGGCATCGTTGAATAGATAAAAGCTGATAAAGTAAGAATATAAATATATTCCCGTTGAATTACGTCAACGATCGAATTATTCGTAGAAACGTAACGTGAGAAACGGAACATTCGGATCGATGATAAATGTCTCCTTGGTCCGAGGGGTGTTGGGAAAACGAGAAGCGGTTAACAATTTTGGATTTCATTTTCAGGTGTACGATGTACAAGTGGACGGGGATAAACGAACATAGAATACAGGTGCAATTTGAAAAAAGGCTGCGCCAGGCGCTAAGAGCGACGAAGCAGGGCTCTGTGGTACGATAAAAGCGTATTCCCAGAGCAATAGTTGGTAACTTTGAGCGCGTAGCATTTAGTTATATTTGTTTTTAGTGAAATATAGACGAGGCGAGCTCGACATTAATGGCATTGTTGCATTAGGTCAGATACTTTGGACGTTGAAAGTGTCGTACCGCTCCACCCCAACCCATGGCATCTGCCTCTGCTCATTTTTATGAGAACGGCGAATTTCACGTTAATTAGCTCGTTACGTCGTTTGTTCAGGATCTCTCGACGAATCAGCCAACAGAATCAACGTCGTTCGTTGCCTGTTGCTCGCGGTTCTTTCTAAAACACGTAATACCACTGTTTATTCGCGATTTTCGAAACATCGACGCGGTAATTTCGAAATGGAAAGGCCGATATTCGAATTTCTTTGAAACGTCGAACAAAGTCAACTGCTACGTCGGCAGGTGCTCGGGACATGGTCGACAAAAAACGCTGTAGCTACTATGACGGGACGAGTACAAGCGATTTCTGGGAAATATACAACGTTTTAAGAAGAAGAAATTCGCGTGAGCTCGAGTAAGTGGGATTATTCGTCCGGTCATAAAATTCGTGAGATTTATAAAGGTGACTGGATCGGCGTTGCATGCTTTCGCAGAGCGGCGTTTGTAAAGTTTTTCGTGACCGATATCAGCGACAGTCGTCGCTTCGCTAAGCTGAAAGAAAGTTTATAAACAGCCTGTAAAGCATCGGTTACGTGTATTACGTGTACAAGTTTATCGAGAGAACTAGGAAATCTAACCTATTTCCGCTCTAGATAGGAAGCTGAGAGAGTTTCGGATCTATCAACCTCTCTTCTCTCAAATACGCCCTTGAGTCAGATGGATTTAAAGATAAGTAGAGTAGCAAGTAGCCTCAGAAACGAAAGCTGTATCGAAGCAAAGGATAAACGATGAAAAACGGAAAGAAAAAGAATGGAAAAAATCGCAGTTAAGAGCGAATGAAAAACACCGTGTCACGGCGAATTTGTAATATAAACGGATATCGGACGTTTAAACATACAAGCCAACAAGCTTTAAATCGTTTAATCGGTTTCG
The DNA here is from genome assembly GCA_014737525.1 of Bombus difficillimus. Classification (NCBI taxonomy): domain Eukaryota; kingdom Metazoa; phylum Arthropoda; class Insecta; order Hymenoptera; family Apidae; genus Bombus; species Bombus difficillimus. The sequence goes on from JACXIT010000166.1 coordinate 2,556,311, forward strand.
TATTAACGTACGTAACGCTTTTTGCCACTTCAGCCCCGTTACTTTTTCAATTTTTCGTTTTATTCGCATACTTGAAAAATGAGAATTCCAAGCAAACGAAGTACATTTAAAACCGCGTTTAACAAAGTGTTTCGCGTTTCAAAAGCAAAAGCAAAAAAAAAAAAAAAAAAAAAAAAAAAAAAAAAAAAAAAAAAAAAAAAAAAGAAAAAGAAAAAAGGAAAGGGAAAGTAAAGAAATAAATCGATGCGGTATATCTGGATCGAAAATATAGTGGCCATTAGTTATCGCGCTGATATCTGATAGCAACATCGTACGTTAAGATAATATTCCGCGCGGTAAGAAAATTTGAATATAGAATAGCAATGTTGAATTTACTATGCGTGATATCGGCACTAGCATCGAAGGAGAACAATCTTCCGAAGACGAAGAACTCCTTCGCAGAATATTTTTTTCGATATTGGAACGGGAATCGAATGCATAATGCATCGGTTGAAAATATTTCATGGCCTCTGTACCATCGATACGTCTTACTGTTACCTAAACGATCGCTCGTCCTTTGAATAAAAAATGGGAAAAGACGAAGATCGGTTCTCGCGTTATTCGTTGCATCTATCGCATTGATTCTAATTAAATAAACGGTAGATCAGAACACGAGATCTCGACGTTATTTCCAGCGTTATTTCAAAATGCTTAAGCAGAGACTTTCGTCTTGAAAAAAAAAACTGCAATGTCTCGCTGCGCTAACTTACGAGCTACGACAATTAAATTTTTTTAATCCAGCGTCTATTAGATTTTTGATTCGTTCGTATTAGGAAACGAGTCGCCGGACTTTTCACGGATATTGACTTTCTAACAAAACCAGCCTTCCGATAAAACGTCAACTACACACTAGACGCCAAACTTCTCTCTCTTTCTCTCCTACCTTCTCTCGTAACCAACCTCTTGTCATTTTTTTTTTTTTTTTTTTTTTTCGTTCTCGTTACCCGTTCTCTTTTTTCCTTTCTCTCTCTCTCTCTCTCTTTCTCTCTCTCTAACCTGCCTTCTCTCTTATCTCGTTTCTTCCTTTATATCTCCTAGTTTCTTCCTTTTCGTTTCGTTCGCCTTAGATCATTTTCTTTCCTTTATCTTTATTCATGTTCGTTTCTTTTCATGATCCGAGTCTCTGCCACTTCCTCTCACCCTACGAGAACTCTTTGTCATTCTTTTTCCAACACCCTTTTGTTTCTCCTCGCGTTGCTCTTTTTTACTCAACTTATCCTTCCGCAGCTTCCTTTCTCTCCAACCAACCTCCCTCCTTCTTCTCCGCTCCTCTGCCCGTTCGCCTCTTTGTACCTTTCGCGTCTGCCTTTCTCTTTCCCTTTACTTCCGATTATTTTCCTTTGCTCCCCTGTTTCGCTCCTCCATCGACTAGCCTCTACTCCTTCCGTGTTTCACGCGCGAGCAATTAGGAACTCTAGCGTAATCGAGCGAACACTTTTTTTAACGAAACAATCGAATTCATATTCGAATTGCGTGGCAATAGTTGTGGCAAAATCTCGATAGAAAGCGTACGATATATCGTTTAGGACGATCTCTAGTCGTTACATCGACGAAACGAGTCACTTGGCTATTTGCGTCGTATCTTGTCGTAAACTGTACACTGAAATTTGACGGAAATTAACTGTTCAGCGCTGTGCCAACGCATCGTCATTCTTATGAGAAACTTACGGCGGCTGTGTCTCGCGCGTTAATCTCTCCTCGTTGCTTTTTTAATTTTATCGCCTTAATCGCCGTTTGTATCCATTTTTCTGGGTATAGTTCAGGCATATGAACATACGCGCGACGGCAAGGTCGAGAGTTTGAAAGTTCAACCTTTAAATTATTCGACGTAGAAACTAAGACAAGCTGAACCTTGCTAACAGGAACGATTAATAAACGCCAGCATATCAAAGCATCGTGCGCAAGTAGGAAATTAAATGCGTCGAATCAAAGTTCAGAATTTCGAGCTAGCGTCAATAGGCGTGCGTTTGCCATGCTTTTATCTAGTTCAACGTATCGAAATTCGACAATTTCGTGCTTAAGGACGATATATTAAGGACGATAAATTGCGATATTATAACAGCTGATTAAGATTGTAGTTTGCATGGAATACGTTGTATGCTTAAACTTAAAATGATACATATTTAGAAACACGGACTTTGATTGGAAAATTAAACTGGTTTTATTAATATTCATCGCGTTGTACCGGTCGCTTTTCCATCCATTCGTCCATCCAACGTCCTACGTATCGTCCGCTCGCGTAATTCGATCGCTTAACTTTTAAAAGCTCGCCGACGAAAATTTGGAAATGCCAATGCGAGAATAGGAATTCTATCCTCGGTGTTTAGGTTTCAAAGACTGGGAATGTCGAGAAATAGGATTTTACGTGACCCGTTCGTTGCTCCACGTTGTCTCTCGGATTTGATTTCTGAAACGGCGCGGCAGCTGTATAAAATCGCCAAAACATTCACTCGAGTAGCCTGTGTCGTAGTTAAGATTTAAACGGAATTCCGTAAAAATAAAATAACGAAATTACCATCTTGCGTAAATTGGCCGTAACTCGAGCGCCTTTCGACCATCGGACCTATAAAATCTCGACGCTTCCCTTGCAGATAATGTGCAAGTGAATATATTAGATTTTGCTGAACAGGTGTTTTATATGGCAAACTTTCCTTCCCGATGTGTAAGATTTATTTCGTCTAAGGAGGAAGGAAAGGCAGGTACCGATGAGAAATAACAAGTTTATAAACTCGCACGAATTTTTTTACCACGGTTATACAGCCATCAATTTCTCAGCGAAGACGCAATAAGTACGCTCTAAAAATACTCTCGGCTGCGTCGCTATCATAGGTCGACTACCTTTCGTTGGTTAATACATAGTATTATTCTTTCTTTTCTCTTCTTTCTTCGTACTAACTCGACTCGTCTCGAGCGTGAATATTTTTGTAAAGCAAGTTGCGTTCAGTCATCCGGTAGCTTTAAGCCGGTGTCGCATAGTTGACAAGCATCTGTTTTACTCTAAACCGATCCTACGTAGCAGCACTCATTCCTCAACTTTGTCTCGCATAGTTCTTGCTCTAGAGATTCAACGTTAACTAGTAACGTAACGTGTCTCCATTTGCTCGCGTTATCGATCCGCATCTTTCTCTTTTTCGCTAGAATTTCTAAGAAAATTATATCGATATTCTGGGAATGGTTGCGCTTGTGCCGCCGAGGCAATTAATTTTCAGCGAGAAAACAATGAATTAACGTAAATGTGCAGTCGCAGTCACGAGGTCGCAGCTATCGATGCGTATATTAGGAGGCGCGTTTGCTCGCACAGCGGACGCCAATTTCCTTTCGACGGATACGATAACGAGAAAATGCCATTTAAGAGGTAATTGCACCGATTTCGTGCCAGGATTATCCGAGCTATGCTCCCTGGCTGTCGTTAACCGGTAGGAGTGTAATTAATCGCGTCAAAGACGTTTTAGAAAGCCTCGCTTCGCTAGAAATTTTCCTGCCGTGCCGCGTCGCGCTATTCGCAATCGAACTTTTTAATGAAACGTGTTTCAAATTGCTGACAGTCAAAACGGAAATCACAGGAGAAGAATCGTTTCGGTGCCGAGCCTAATCCGAGGTTAACGCGATTAATGTCGTCGTCTTTCGATCGAGGATACGCGAAAATACGCGTAACAATAGGAAAAAAATGAAGACGACAGCGACAGCACGAACAACGAGCACGCAAATAGATTTATCTACGTTTTCGTGTCTTTCGACGTATTGTTTTCCCATTTTTATCAACAGCCTATCCTATAAATAATAAATATATCGTTACACGATATATAATAGTTTGATATAGCGTTTTCGATGTAAAGCTCCAGCGTTCGATCTATTTTTGACTAACTTTGCCAACAACGTCGGTTATGGATTTTATCGGCGATTCATTTTTCATATGAAACGTTAATGACAAAAGTTGTCGAGCACCAATCGATTTTATACCTGTTAATGGTAAAAATTCGACAGCTAAAAGGAACACGAACCGATAATGTTCGAATAATCTTCGGCCTTCGACGAACTTTCCAATCGGTTTTATCCCCGACAAGCGTAACGATTACGTATTTATGCCGACTTTTACGTTACTACAATGATATTGCTGTTTTCAGAAAATTTGTACTATTCGTGCAATGATATTAAAATTCACGAACGTTCATCGTGATTCGATAATAAATGTATGCATTTCGACATCTCATGGTGCATTAATAAAGTGAAGTTCGTAGTAGAACGATTATTAATTAATTTTGTCATGTTTTACATTTAATCCTCAATAATAATGCCGCATAATGAGGATGTAATTCGTTATTTTTAAATTATTTTATATTAATTACTAACGCGGCGTAAATCTTCTAAACTATATGTTATCAAAGTATCGATATAATCGTGAAATACAATTATATCATTTACATATATTATGCATACACGTGCGTTACGTGTATTTCCAGATAATCGCAAATCATTGATTTAAAGTACAGAACACGAATTGTAGCGAATATTACGAATAAGATTAAGTCATCCAAGGAACTCGAACGTTTCATTCTTCTCTTCGCTGTTCGAGTTCCATCGAACTGCAAGTTGTACGCTGTATCCTCCTCGGATCGCGTGTCTTCGTATAAATTTGTCGATTGACAGAGCAAAGGGAATCGGAATTTAGCGTTACATTAGTTATTTTTATTTTCCATCGGGCGCGAATGTATCGATCGATGGGAATTAAATTCGCGTAGTTGGCAAAAAAATGTAATCTCCGATGTGTTTATTTTATTTCGCTCATGGACTATTGAAAACGTCGATTTCGCTGGCGCATGTAAAAAAGCTGCAATCGTCGAAGGAAACAAGAATACAAACTTCTATCAACGTGAACTGAATTTTTAATTCTTTCTGTAATCGATTTTCTTCCTTTCACTGGCAAACGCTTTTACTTCTCTTGCCTCATAGCGAACACATGATTTTCTTTCTAAACGATCGCCTTTGATATTCCGTTAGCAACGCAACTCGCCAAATATCTCGCGTACACTCGTCGTTGTCGTAGTCAATTTCAAACGAATATTTAGCCAAGATGATCGCCAACGTACGATTATACACGCGTATTTACACGCCCCGTGTATTTACGTGTACGACGTGCAAATATATCGATAATTGCGTTATTAAATTGCACGCAGGCGATACGCAGGTAATGCGTTCGTTACGTCTGCAGAAATACGTTATAATCGCGCCGATTGTTATCTCATAATTAGTAGAATGTCCGATAGAAAATCTTGCCGCGGTTGCGTTTGTCGAGCTAATCGATGTTTACAGCGTTACAATCACGACACGCGGCATACTGCCAAGAACGCTGACCCCATGTGCCAGCCATCGCGAAACTCCTTCGCAGAGAAAATAACGACTGACACGTAATTGGAAGTGCAACACGAATACACTTCAGACGAGTGCTAATAATTGTTCTGTACTTGGCACGTGACAAGATTCACGCCGTTACCTAAATTTTGCAGCAAGCGGCCTCAGCCTGGTAATTCTCCATCGAACCGATTATATAAAACCGATATATTCCGATTAAACGTTTTCCAACAGGTTTCCAGTGAAAACGAACTATTTATTCAAATATTTATCGTACAACTTTGAGCGAGCAAACTTCCGATCGAATTAATTAAAAAAACCACCGTACGGTGCAATATATATATATACACGCATGTATGTATATTAATTAATTTTTTAATCGGCTCGGCGCAACTAAATTTATAAAGCGCGTCGCAAAGGTAAATATAAATCGGTAATTAGTAATATCGTACGTAATACGTAACGTATAGCGCTAATCATCAGGCGTAATGATAGGGTGCAGGAACAAAGGACAATTCACACAAAACAAACCTTGATTAATAGAGACCGGTAATAGAGTCGGTATTACGTTGCTTGATCGATCGATCGTTTAACCTGGATTTACGATAGGTCAATTACTATTGTAAGCGGCAGAATAGTAGCTACTCGAAAACTTCTGTAAAATTAGAAAATACAGAGCGAGCCTCGTTCAGAGTTCCGGATTGTTAAAATATTTTCCGTTCAAAGTCGATTAATTGGTCAAAGTACCGAAAGCGGAGAGATTTTACGCTACGATATAAAATTTTGCCTCGGATTTATTTTTTTTATTTTCGCTTCTGCAAATTTTCTGCCTTTTACGGATCGAACGAAGTATCTATATGACAACGCTTACAGCTGATCGATTTAGTCCATCAATCGCGATCGCAACATCGTCGAATTAACTTTACGCAGTTTTCATCAAACGGTACTACGATGTACCATGTTTTGAGACGAATTTTCTAACGTGATTCGTATCGCACGTTCCATTGGAAATTTCAGTTGGGCAACGAACTCCTAGTCTCGGACGATGGACGGATTAAAGAATCGATAGGAACGTACGCTAACTTTACGCTTGCTTGAATAATTTTCAAAATGAATAATTCATTTAGGTGTCTAAGAATCGCCTGACGCGTGGAAAATATTTCCTTGTAACTACCGTATGGAATTAATTCGAATAAAACGAACAATCAACAAGTAGATATACGTAATTACCCCGGTGTCTGACGTGTTTCACGGTTATACTACTGAGGCCGTGTACGAATAATTTGGAATTCGCTAGTCACAATGAGAACCGTATGTACGTTCTGTAGTAATATTTACGACGATCGTTATTAAACGAATAGGTGCAAAATTACCAAGCAGTTTCCGCGAAATATTTTAATTTTCATCCTTTACCTCCTCGTTCTCTCATCGTACACCGTCGAATAAACGTAATAAGAACTGAAATTACGGACGTGTTCGAAGAGTATCTCCGATAAAGGCCAGAAATTACAATCTTGTCTAAAAGTTAATTACGCTGTAACTCGATAAGATTAAGTAGACGGCATTGCTCGATATAGCTGTAATCGTAATTCATCGTGATTCAGCAACGGTGGGATAAAAGTGTCGTTGCGTTAATATCCTCTATTATATTTCTCTCGAGTTTAAGAAACATAATTCGAAATATTTGCTGTTTACCTGGTATATTTCTATAAATCTATCGAAATTTCTATCCTCGTAACGAACGACGTATACAGCGATCGACTTCACACCGCCGAGTTATTTTTTACATGTACATGATCTACGCAGAAGTACAACTTAGTCCGTGTCGCTCGCACGAACATTAACGCGTAACTAACAACTTTCCAACTTGGAAATTTATTCAGGAAACATTCGCGAGTGCCGCTTCCTGTAATTTGTTAATAGATTTCGCGCGAAACTTCGTGTTAATTTGATTCCCGAACGAATCGTGTCGCGAATTCCCCGTTGAAGAATCGTGTAACATATATTACGCGCATCTGCGATATTTTCTCTTACATCTGCTAGCAGGTTTTAGTTCAGCGTTCGTTCGCCGATTAAACGTCTCAAACTCGATTGCCTTCTGGAAATTTAACTTCCTGTCGTTCGTCTAACTCCATCAAAGCGAGAAAGCGCTACACGTACGCGTACGGTGTGTCCGGTTTACGTCGAACCGTTCAAATACATACGAAAAAACGTTTCGGATGAAAATTCCATGACGTAGTATACCCTTATCTGTCTTTGCAGCGAGAAATTACAATTTCTAAGCGAATACCTCCGTCTTCTATTACGCATTCTCGCGGCTGACGTTCGCACGTTTTCGAAACACCGTGTACAAACTTCTGTGTTCCGCGCCATCCGCTACGGCGATACGAACTTCCAAATTCGACGGAACAGTGCATTTGGAAACGCTAAAAAACTGCGAGCTTTGCGTTTCGACGATGCCGTACGAGTGGTAACGTTATGAAAAACACCTTTAAGCGTCCCCTGTGGTGTACATGGTGTACACGTGGTACATTTCAAAGTTCATATCTCGATAGCGGTCGTCGCAAAAGACACGAGTTTCCATTGCTTCGAAAACGTCCGCGTGTCAACTACGAGAATATGTAATAAAAGACGAAGGTACCCGTTTAAGAAGATTACCCGTTTCGAGATCGTCGCAGGGTCGAACGGAGAAAAGCGCGGTACGTCGCTCTCGGCGCTGTACGACTTTTGTCTGAAACAATTTTTCGTGTTTGTGTTTTTCGAGATATTTCGAGCGGCTCGAGAACACACTGCGTATCGAGTAGATTTTTGAAATAATTTCGAGCGAAACGCGATTCGCCGCGAAGATTTCTCGCGGGGTGAAATTCGCGGCGACAAAGTATCGGCGTATCGGCCTAATTTCTCGTCACGCGATACGCTAATTATCGGCGCGCGACATTCCTCGGTGTAACGTGATGCTGACAATAAGGTGTCGAGGACGATGACACGTCGAGTCTGGAGCGTTCCGAAACGACGCGACGTAACGCGAGAGAGAAGAGAGAGAGAGAGAGAGAGAGAGAGGCAGCTCGTCTTCGTCGTCGTTGTCATCTTCTTTCACTTCTTCCTCTTTGCCTCCTTTGCGGTGCGGTACTATGGCCTTAAATCATAACTACGTGTACTACGTAGGTTAGAGTGGCGCAAGAAATGAAGACAAATGCCCAGCAGCGAGTGTTGTGAAGAGGAAACGCGATAGCTGCTGTCTCCGGACGCAGACGTTACGTTGCGTGCAGAAGCCACCGCCGGTCGTGGCCAGACACGGCAGAACTTGCACGGCCCAACTTTCCAGAAACTTCCGACGACAGTTTCTTTCCCCCGGTCTGTGTTGATGAAAATTTGAACGAAACTTACTTCCGCGTAGGATTTTATGAAAAGTCTGTGAACGTTTGAAGGCGAAAACTTGCGCCCGCTTGATGAGCCAAGCTTCCGCTTATCGCTACGAGCTACGGATCATCTTCGCCCCGCGTTGTTTCTCTTTTCAGCTGAAAACTCCCGAATCGTTTAACATCACTGCGATTGTAACACGCATTATCGAACGAGTAAAGAACATTTACGACGGGTAAAAGCAACGAACTACGAAACGACAGTCTTACGAAAATCCTCATTTACGCGATCGACCGACCTAACAACGCCTTGGACAACTCGCGTATCTCGGTCCGAAGAATGGAAAACGTTGCGCATGTACAGCGATTGCAAGACACGCAGGTGACTCTTAATTACGAGTGGCAAAGCCCTTTAAACCATTGCAGTTTCATTAGCATTTTAACCGAGGGCGATATTAAACCGTACGACGATAAATGTAAACTCTAGTCGGTCAATCGGCGCGAGGTTAACGAAGTCGAGTGCTGAGCGAATCGCTGTTACTACGAGATGTTCCATTTCGATGGTAGATAAACGACACCGATAGGCGTTTCGGCATAAAATTCGGTAAAAAAGAAAAAACATAAAAAATACGAGCTAAGAAAACTGTCTATGTAAAAATAGTTTTAACAAGGAAAATGAAACGAAGATTAACGCATTTAACGTTGGTGAAATAGCGTCTCATCGAGAAACACGGATACGAAAATGCGCGAATAGAAATAGAATTTAAAGCGATTCGCCATTCGTTGATGAAAAAAGCGTCGATGAACTTATCAGTAAGCCGTTGCACGCTTGCTCGACAACGATTATCTCGGATAAAATTGATGATCAGGGGAAAAAGACGTTTTGGGGATTGTCGGTGGCACGCGATCGCGTAATCTCTCGCATCCCTTTAATCACCTTAATGCACGAGTTATTACTCCGAATCAAATTTATCAGAACAGCAGAGAGTAACATTATGAACAGTAACGCGTTGCACGAGTGTCGAGCAACGACAAGCCGGTAGGAAATCTGCTGCTCTATATAAAGTGAAAGCAAATAAACGTAAATCGCGTGTGTTTGGGGTTGATATATGGGTTAACGTTGTCACGTGTTCCACTGTGTACAGAATCTTCCGCGGAATTACGGATTTAACGTTCTGCTTTCTCGTTACCGTGGCGTGTAGTAATCCCGCCAGGATACAACCGTCCGTTGTAATGACTAATGACAATCGAACAGCTGGCGTGTTTACTTTTCGGACGTTTAAGGTGTTAACTCCACGAGTTGATTATCGCGTACAACACTTTTTGCGCTACGAAATCGTGAATTTCCTGTTCTCCAGCAACGAACGTTTCTCGCGTTCCATCTTTTTATTTCCAACTATCGTATTTCATTTAGCGAATTCCGCGTCGTTGGAACGATGGAAATCATTGCCTCTGGCAAACATGTGTACGTATCGTTGTATCGTACGAAGTGTTCGTTATTCTTGCTAGTTCTTTAGTTCGAGCAACTAAATCGATGCATTTCTATAGTAAACTTGCTAGACGAAATGGTATGGATATTTTGTAAGTAGCAGAGTATCGAAAATTAAATCGACACCTTTAATTCTCGATTGTCGTTGTGAGTTCCTGCGTACCATCGTTTGATTTTGGAGAGAAATATCTTCGAGACGTCGCTTGTCGCGCAACCGTGTGTTCGATCTACTATTAATTCGAAGTCGTTTCGTATAACACGCGATGATTACGCTGCCAAGAATCCCGTCAGTTTGCGTCTGACGATTCTCTGAAGTTACTAACGGATTGACTCAAGCGTGACAAAGGTGTATCTTTTTGTTTTATTTATTACACATTTATTTATTATTTACATAGATATTCTTGTACATTGACTACGGGAGAACTGCTCTTCCTCGATATATCGAATGAACATTCTTCATGCGCTAAAAACCTCTTTCTTCCTTTAGAGTATCGTATGTTCAAAGTGTCTGTTTCCAAAACTTGTAGCTAAGAAAACGTCTTAACGTTTTAAAAATCGCTTGTTTTTTCCAAAATTCCAGAATGTCGAACCTATATGCCGAAATTTTGTCGATTCGGTATCATTGCAATTTCTCGAACAACAGCTACTCGAAAACTGAACAGTGTGTGGGTGATCGAGCGTGGCAACGGAGAGTTAAAAACGGAACCTGATAGAAACACGAAACTCTGAAAATCGCTAAGGAAATTGAGACACGGGTCTGCAGCGGGTGGCATCGACGAAACGCTGGAAATAAAGTCCAACTACGATCCGTTGAAACGGACTAATGGCCCGTACGGTGTAATCGACAGTTTAGACGTATCGTTGTTAAATAATTGAGATTAGCCGCATAATTCTCGAAGCAAGTGCTCGGTCATTGATCTATCAAGGCACAATGGAGCTGGCCAACGATCACGACAATGGTTGTTTGCTTTTAGCAGCTACTATGTCGATAGCTTCGCTCGGAGAGATTTCGTGCAATGGGAGTCGAATGTTCTCATGAAAGCAGGAAGAAGTAACTAGGAAAGCTGGCTCGCGAATTTTTGCACGAGGTAATAGAAAGGTAATGGGAATGCTTTTCCTTGAGTGTTAGAACGATATCGGGTCGAGGTTAGCAAGGAAAACGTCAATGGCCATCAGTTTCCGTTTTATTTTCTAGATTCTGAAGGAAGAATAAAGCACACGTTCTCCATCGAACGCGCTTAAACACGCGATTCGGTAGCCGCGTTATTTGTTTGTTTGCTTTTTATTACGTTCCGAAATTTAATCTAAACAGAATGAAAATTCCAGCTTTATACTCGGCTGCTTCGGGTTAACTTTAATCACGGTTAAGCTTGTCTATTCGATCAGAAGAAGGTCTGGATGCTCGCGTTTATATACCCTTCGCGATATATTTTATAAACTCGGACCGACGAGCCAGCATCGAGTACAAGCAGCGTTCGACATCGCCCTAAAGAGAAGATGCTTCGGAAGGAAAGGCGAGGAGCGAACGACGATCTACGCGTTTCCACGTAGTGGAAAATCAGGAAATAACGTTTCAAGCTTTAGGCTCGCATCGACGCGAATTACCGCAAGGAAATAGGACGAAACAACGCACGATACGAAATGACTCGGACGACGCGCGTAACGTTTTTACTCGCACGCGCAACATTGCGCGAAAGCAGATTAGCGTCGCCGTAAGATTCTTCTCCAAGTTCGATAGAATCGTTCGCTGCGTTTCGAGTTACCCAATGCAGAAATAAAATCGCTAGTTCCGAAGTAGAATTCGCGAATGGGAATAAAGCGATTCTTCATCGTGATATAGCCAGACCGCGTATAGCACGACCCGTTGAAAACAACAAATTACGCGCTTTCCATTCGGAAAATTTATCCCATTCGCCGTACGCTCCGGATATTACACCATCCGATTGTCTCGTCTTTTCCGTGTGTTGCAAAGTTTTCCACGCGGCAATGTTTCCCGCTATCGGCTCCATAAGATACAGTACGTTAAAGGAGAATATTTGAGGAAAAAGTCGAATGTGCGTTGTAGCGACGGCGAAACGATATATTTTCTCTCAAAATTGTAAGAAACGAGGAGGAAAGAGAGAGCACGCGGAGAGAATACGGTTTATGATGACGCGCGGTCGGGGACACGCAAATTGCCACGGATACTCGACAAACTGCAATTATTTTGTAATTGACTGCTCGTAAAGCGGAAGCAACGGGTTTCCGCGGTACCTTGTAATCGACTGTGTAAATATAGCTGCAAGTTTCCCCAAACGCATATAATTTAGGTGGTCCTTCGAACTCGGTGTAATAAACGATGATACACGTACGCAAGACGCCGAGCATCGAGTATTTAACAAGACAATACTCGATTCGCGCTGTGAACAAAGGCTGGCTGGCTATGTTTTGTCGCCAGGCTCGAAGGCATGTTTCAAATATCGACTTAAATAACAGTAAAATAATCGGTACGAATTTATGGGACGATTCAACATGATCGTCCTTTACGTATCCGCTAATTTTGCTTAAATTCATATTCTCTTATTTTAGTATCGTTTTGAAAAAACGTTCCTTTCGTTTATCGATAACGATCGATCCACTCTCGTAACTTACGTTACAACAGTTAAATGTCGGGTAGCTTAGGCAAAAATTATTTTTAAATCGCCTGCTGCTCGGATGAAAAAGTCGAAAGTTCGCGCATCGTCGGTTGTTCGAGTTTCGCTTGATTTTTCCTACGTGGTTGACGGTTCGCGTCGATCGATGTTTTCTCCTTTTTCGTCTCCGTGTTTCTAATTAGCCAGACATTTGAACGATCGTTCCCGCCGTGTTTTCATCAATTTTCATTTGCTAACAAAAAGACGCGTGCCATAAATTTTGAAAATGCCGAGAAAACAGCACGAGAGAAGAGTATCACCGTGTTTCAACTTAAACCATGGAACAATCGCGACGAACGGTCGGAGACACGGGAAATCGATGGGCGCGTTTGAATTCGAACCGCTTTCATTATTCAGAGAGGTAACGCGCTCGCGCGAGCGAGCGGTCACACGTTGCTTCCTAGCAAACTTACGTGTGAATCGCAGCAAACAATTGGCATGTGCGAATCCCGCTTTTCCACGCTTTGGCTCCATTTAACGAGAAAGCTAAACCATTCTCGCATATCTATTCGATGGTTAATCCGTCTTCGAATTTCCAATTTCCAATTTCCAATTTCCAATTTCCAATTTCTCAATGCGTCCCTTTGCTATTTGAATTTCCAAAACGCATCTGCGCGCGCGTTAAATTCTTTACGATAGGTTCAACTAACCAACTGATTTATATCGCAGATACAGCGTATTTTCTATTCTCTGTTTTCCAATTGTCTAAAATCTATAGAATATTTCAAATCGATCGACGAGAAACGTACGTTTATAACGAAACGTATTTGACGAAAGATGAAACGCTGGGAAAATAGATCGTGCTCTACCTGTTCCGTAAATTCACCAAGGGGACAACGTTGAATTCGAAAACCGAAGAAATCGTTTTCGAATTTGTTTTGCATTTAACTCGACTCGTTTAACGTTCGACCAATTTAGAGGAATTTAGAGGAATAGATAGTGATCCTTCGCCGTTAAATAAACGATAACGATTTATTAGCATACTCATTATCGTTTGTTTACGACGACGAGAAGATGTTTGATCGTTGATTCTACCTCTGTTCTCCGGTTAGACGAAAAAATATATCTACGTACCTACGCGTATTCGTATTTTTTTTTTCTTTTTTATTTTATTTATTCGATTATTTACAAGCGATTCTTTTGCAGAATTTTCAGTAAATCTTTTTGGCGTGATTCCCGAACTTTGAGATTTCTTCTTCGATCGCGGGTATCTTAAGATCGCGATGTATCGTTTCGTTGGTAACATACCAAGGTGCGCCTATTAGGGATCTTAGAATTTTTGATTGGAATCGTTGATGGAATCCAAACAGGTTTTAATATGGCTTTATATAGGGTTATTTTACTCTGTATGTTTAAGTTGGAGCGTCTGCCGATGAGCCAGTAGAGTTTTTTTAGTTTTGTTTCCAGTTCTTTGGATTTCTCTACGATGTGCCGTTTCCAAGTCATTCTTCTGTCTAGAATCATTCCCAGGTATCCGACTGTGTCTTTGTTTGGTATTGTTTGGTATTGGCATTCGTATTAGCCACGCTTTCTGCTAAGCTTCCGCGTCTTACAATAGCAATTTCCTTGTTATAATCGAAATTATAGATACGGCTTGTAAATAGAGTTAACGAATATGGACGAATGTCTATAGAAATTGAAAGGTCATACGTCTGGAAAGTAACGAAACCACCGTGTCGTAAATTGAAACACGTTACCTTTATCACGCGTCGATTTCTTCTTTCTGTGGCATTTCTCTCGTTTGTTTGCCCTCGCCTGCTCACAAAGCGATGTTAACAATGTTGCAGAAAAAAAGCGAGAGACTTACACAATACGACCGTACGTGTACAACTTTCAACGACAGAGAATCGAGGTCAACGATTTAAAAATTGCCGAGAAAAATTTCATCGAATTCGTAGTCTAGCCAACTACCAAGTATGTGTTTATTTACCACTGAAATATCTCCTTGTAGATTTTCAGTCTCGACGTTTCGTAACATTTGTTCCTACGATGATAATACGACTACGAAGAAATAAAACGTCATGAAACGGAAATAGAAGGTTATCGGCTGTTATAAGATAAAACAGGCAACAAAGGTAAAGCGAAAATTGATCGACGTTGCTTGATTATAAATTTCCAGCGAATATTGGAAAAAGTATATACAACACTATGTGTGTGTGCGTGTGTACTTGCTCGTTTAACGATCGATAACCGTATTTTTTAAATCGTAATATCTTGAAGCATATTTTTGTAATAAATCGCGAATGCGCATAATATCTTTTATAGATTCTTGTGTACGTAAGATAAAACGTAAATTTTCAATATACGTGCGTATAAAACAACAAATTCGGAATACGCGTTGGCAAGAAAATATAGAGACGTCTTGTTTCAGGTTCAGGGATTGGTGAATATCGAGCGTGTCACCAAACTACCGCGAGTTAAAGAATTCCGCCATATGTTTCAAGAAGGATTCGCGGTTGCATACGTTGCGAGGAGCAGACTTTCCTATGTGTCTCGAGAAGGATTTCGGGGAATCAACCTGTGTCGTATCCTACGAATCTAGTAGCCGCTCTGCTAACAGCCTCGCTGTAGAAAGTTACGTCATTTAGCTACTAATATCTTAGGACTAAAATACAATAAATCCGACACTAGTTCGTAAACGGGACTCGTACAACGTACGACAGTGTTCGATCCGTGAGCCGTTTAGGCCGGTTTCACACGGAGACACGCGTGTCTCGAGATACCGCGTTTCACGAGAATCGTTGTGCACACTGGTGCACACGGTATATTCAATTGTGTTGTTACGTCAGCACATATTATACGCGTATATTCATTTTCACATGTGTATCATGCGCGTATTTCCGCGTGAAACGGGTCTAAGCGAAGAACGAACATTCGGCCGATGTTTGAATTTTACGACGCAAACAAGGAACGAGTGACCAAAGCTGGACGCTGTAATATTTGGAAAGTTGGTTGGACGATAAAGCAGCGGGAAGTTATTAATCTGGTAGCGGTAGGCAGAGTGGCGCGGAAGCGATGTCTCTTACTTTGCACTTACTTTACACCCCGTTAATGCACCTGTGGACGAAGAAACGAACGTCCGCGCCGCCGAAAGAAAACAAAAGAAATCAGCTGCAGAGCTGCAGTTCGCATGGAAGATTCATACATTTCGTGCCAGTATAACCGAACGCTTTTCCGCTCTACCGGATTTCCTCCGGCCCCTCCTTCTTTTCTTTCTCTTTCGCCTGCTCCTTCTTTTCCTCTTTTCCGCTGCTCTCAATCGATAAGAGGTTCGGTTTATCGTCGGATACATAAGTACTTTTATTCAACAGCTGCCGTGCAGAACACCGAGTCGTAAATAATAGCCCCATTGAAAGAAAAAAAAAGAGCGGATTATCTCGATATACTGGGCGGAAAGGATTGATAATTATAAAACCAGCGACGCTTCCATTACTCCGTTAACGTTGTCGTTAACGGCGTTAAAAGGACACCAGCTGCTGGATATTTTGCATCACTCACGCCGCAATATCGCTGAGATTTTTGTCGCGATTCTCCTCTTTCCTCGTTTCCATATCGCGTTATTAACTCCGCGTAATTTCTAAACGGAATAAATAAAGTTTGAAAATTCACGAACGGGTCTAGTCCGTAATTATAGTGTTTCTTAATTATACGACGAAACGTCTCCTTGCTGTCGCTATTTCCAAGACGTTCGGCTTATCTTCGACGCGATACGGTTTGCCGTCACTGCCGAAAAGGAACGACCCTGCTACGGAAACGCACGGTTCTCGTTGCCACGTCGAGTCATCGACGAGACAAACTCCTCCGTCGTCCTTTGTACACATACATATGTACCTACACGTTATTCTACGCACACTGTATATAGCGTGATATGATTTCCAGATGTATTTGCTTGGACATAAACACGCGGACCGATAGGAACGGAGCGAATCGTTGATTCTCGAATCTCGAATATTCGATCCTGGCGGAAAACAGCTTATCATCGAACTTAGGATCGGTAAGCGGTAGAAATCCGGTGGAATGGAAATACGAATGATTCTCGATAAGGACTTTTATCGGGATAAACGAAACGCTCTGGTAAATCATAAATTTAAATAATCCGAGTTCCGCGTGTTTTCATCGTGATATTTAGTTGATAGATTTGTTCTCGCACGATGGAGAAAGTAATTTACTACCGAGAAGCAGAAAAGTTAGACCGCTTGAAACGATTTTACCGTGGCTTCATTAATGCGAGACAGAAGTTCGTTAAGTTTGTTTTAAAGTTCCGTGCACACCTAACGAAGAAATACCGGGAATGTACTCGAATGTAAGAGAACCAAGCAACAAATTTCAACTAAAACAGGTGTTTATCGACGTTTATTACGTTTTACGTTTCGCGTCAACAAGATTATTACGAATCTGTTACAGACGATGTCAGTTGTGCATTCTTATTTCTGATACGTTGTATCAATTTTAGATACCATCGATAGACATTCGACAAACTGTCGCTGGAAAATCACTTTCTACGTGAAAATGTCTCTCTTTCTTCTCTGTCTGTCTCTCTTTCTCTGTCGATCCGTCGTATTTGGAGACGGCGCAACAACGTTATAAATATCTAGCGCGATAATTCACGGCCACTTTCTTCCGCAACAACAAATCCACTAACGTTTTCGGATCCCTGTCGAGATTCAATTGTGTCCAAGCCACGAGGAGGAAGTCACGTCGCTCGTTATACTTCCGAGCACGAACTCCGTGTCCGATGCAATTTTATCGCGTGAAATGAAAATTGATAATTTCTGACATGATAATTAAACGTCGTAACGAACGAAAGTCACGGTCACTAACATAAAACAACTGCCTCTAATTATTTATCCCTGTTGCGATCGATCGTGTACAGCCGCAGCTACTTCACGTCACCGTATTCGCTGCACGGCTGGCATCGACTTGCTAAAGCAATGTGTCTACAAGTTAAACGTTATTTTATTAATCTTCGATACCTTCGTATCATTTTTGCATCGTTTCTGCGAAATCTTCTTACGCAGTACGATAATCTTGATTCTCAACTGTACGAATACCAATTTATTTCAAATACCAGCATAACGCAATGTTACTCGAATTATAAAACGATCAGCACACGATAGTTGAGATATTTACACGATGTATGGGTGAGGTGAGTTAACTGCAGCAGTAACTACAGTCGTACGTGTGTACTCTGTTGACTTCCGACCAGTGCAGTGCTTCTGTCGTTAAGCGGTGGATAAACTTAGTTGCAGTATCGTTTCAGTTTCCTAACAATTCCTATTACTACAGTTGCTGCAACAGCTTTATCAATTTTCTTTTGATCACTTTTTATACCTATATATATATATATATATATACATTGAACAGACGTATCGCACGATATGAAAAGATTCTAAGTATAGTAAACTGACGAATAGTCGAGCGGAAAGTCTGGAGAAAAAGCGATAAAATCGCGTAAACGAGCATCAACATCGTTATTAGCGTTGTTCGATTGAGAAAGAAAAAACGCAAGGAGCGTTTAAAACGTTTCAATTTCTCGCTGATAACGTTTAAATAACAGGAAATATTCGCTAGGACGAAAGAAGCGAGAAATCAGAACCGACTCCGCGAACGAGATGATTTTAGTATTCTCGCTTCTGTCGGTATTCTCATCCGTTGTAATTCTCGTCGTTGGAAAAGTCGAGAGGATAGATTAATAGTCGTAGCACGTCTCGGGAATAAAAGTAACAAGAGTAGAGAAGGTTAGAAGAAAAAGTTGGCGGCAGCTTTGTCCATTAAGTCGTTAGCCAGCACCCTGCAAGAATACTTGCTCCTCTACCCCCGTAACCCAGTCGCCAAAGTCGTTGACAAGTTTCGCCGATTTCTCCGCTCATCCATCCCCGTATATGCCGCTTTCAAGGGTGTTTTGTATATAACAATTATCTCGTTTAAGGGCCGTTGCATTGCGCGGAAACTACGAGCAGCGGAGAGACAAATGATGTCTTAAATTTAACGAGGAACACAGGTCTGTTTATTATCGCTGGAAGGGATCTTGAAGTTTCCAACTATCGCTGTCACTTCGTTTGCATAATTACCTGCTACTCGAAAGGCGTTTCCCTTCCCCTTTGTCCCATCGATGCGTTTCATAGGAATCTCTAATCTTTTCGCTGTTTACAACGTTGCGCCGGCAATCTCCTGTGGTTAATTACATTTCGTTTCAAAAGAAACTGTTGATTATTTTATAACGCTAATTAACAATCAAGTCACGGGAGAGAACATTCTGAGATAATAAGCAACCGCGCGGAACCATGCTTTTGACAATAACCAATGAAAACGTATTCTATCTGATAATGGTTGGAACAATAACAATAACAATTGTAATAGATCTTCGTGCTTTCGTTTCTCGCGTTTGGCAAAACAGTCCGAATCGCGTAACAACGCGTACCTCTTTCTTCAATATCGTGGAACAAATTTACTTGTGTTAGCGTGTTCTCTACACGATGCGCGAAATTTACGCAGAGGTTTCCAACCGAAGCTGAGAGAAAACAGTCTCCTCCTTTGCTAAAGCAATAACGAAATAAGAAAGAGGTTTTTGTACTTAGATGCGTTTGTTGGTAATTTTGTAAAGAAACGAATCTTCGAGGCAAATTTTACGATATTTAGCGATAAAGAAACCGTATCGAATTGTTATACTACGCATTGCTGAAGAAAAGTACGCGGTTTAATTATTAGAAGAAGGTATCGGGGGAAGTTTTCGAACGCTGTCGATATCGTACGCAAACGTACATCGTTTGACGAATAAAGAGAAAGATATTAAACGTCTGTATCGTTCGAGTACAACGCGAAGAAAACTTTGTAAGGCATTGGATTAAATATACCGTTAAGCGAAGAGTCGCGAGAGGTCTAAAGTCTAAAGAGTTGCTTTACGACGACAAGTTTCGCGCAAAGAAAAATAAGAAACTTCATATTCGTTTCACTTGCTGTTTAACCAACATGCGATGCAGGTAATATACGAGGGAAACGTTGAAACTTATTTTCAACGCTTTCGGACTCCTTTCTTGGTAAATAATGTATCACGTATTAAAAATTTGCCTCTCGCTTTCTCAAACGGATCTACATCCACTGTATATTCGGCCAGTCGCGGGGAGACGCGGTCGCGAGGAAAACGCGTCAACGGGAGTCGTAAATTCCCGTTACGATGATCTTACTAATCGACGCCACGAAATGGTCGATCCCCGTATTTCTGGTGGGATAATAGGGGTGATTCAGTTGGAATAAAACTGTAGTCTACAGTCTTATTAATGTATATATATTTCGGAACANTAAAGTACTTTTTTGGACTTTCCGTCCATTAAGTTCAGGATAGACCCCTTGACCCCGCTGAATGCGTTAGCAATTAAGCTAACGTTGAAGTATATGGTGGGTCCTCGGGTCTATAGCGGGTCGGACGGACGGTCTGAGGCCCATTGACTTGCAGGTAACGCGGGCTGGTGTGCCGGCCGCTTCAGGCGGCGTAACATCCACTTCTCGTTAACGTTTGCGTTTTATTTTTCTACGTATAAATCGATCAAATCCGAATAAATCCGCGTAAATCCGATTTTGTAACTGCGCGTTTCCACTCGACTTTACTTTTATTTTCGCTTCCGAAAGAACGGATTCATTCCGTACGTACGTACGTACGTACGTACACGCAAACATGACACATATGGATATAGAAAGCCGAAGTCGCGAAACTGTTTCGCTATACTCCGTTACGCTTATTAACAGGACTGTCAATTAAAGATATACGTTGGATATTACCTTGCGAAAGATATTTCCATCTGCAGACGACGATACTTTTATCCAGGATCGTTAAAAACACAGCTCGATTCGGTTCGTCTATCTTTTTACAGCATTAACAACGTTTAGCTGTTATTATCGCGTATCAAACTGTCGTTATTTAAGAAAAAAGAAAAAAAGGAGATGGTTGGATCGTTACGCGACAAACGTACGAAATAATCGATGTCTTTTATAAAATTTTCAAGATGTTGCAGCGAAAAAGAACGTAATTGCCGAGATACATTTGGCGTTAAAAACTCGTTTCACATAAAGCGCGATCGATGATATCAAAAAACGAGCGATGGAATACATTCTTGAAGACCGCAAACCATTTTATGACGCCTTCATTTCCTGACCCACATCAACGCTAAAGCAGCGACAATGAAGATACGGGGCAAGATAGTATGGTAACGTCAACAGATTTAATGAAATAGATATACTTTACAAGTTTTCGCGTTTCGAGTTTAAGCTCGCGCTTCGTATTTACGATTCGCGTCGATATCGTCGAAAAATAGAAAGAAGCAACTGTGCGATATAGAAAATTTGGTTATAGCATAGAAACGAATACAAGCGACTGATAATCAATTCGAGAACGAATCAAAATTAATATACGTTCATTTACGTAAGCGTACGTACAGTTTCATTTCGACAGACGTTTCATTTTTTAATTAAAAATGTTCGTCACACTGGCGCGTTTCTAACGTAGTTTCTCGACGAATAATATACAATTTCGTTACTTTCTGTTCATTAATTAGTCATTAAGTGCGATATTTATAACATGATTCATTAACGCGTATCATTTTAAAACGTTTTAAAAGTTTGATCTTCAAGCGCAAAGGATTTTTAACGTCGAAATTCAAAGGAACTCGTAAGCCGCACTCCTTACGACTTGAAAGCCTTCGTAATTTGTAAAGTCTGACAAAGAGATACGCACTCGTTGCAATTGTAACATACATTTTACCATTTCCTGCGACTAACTATATTTATGCGTCAGCCTCTTACTCGTCTTGCGAATAAATTTACGATTGCGAAATATGTCCCCCTAGTTGGAACGAATGTTAACGAAACAAGAGGAAATGTCTGTTTCGTGAAATACCATGGTATTGTTGGTGTAACAAATTCGAAATCTGAAAAATATACGATTAAATTTGGTTTTCGAGTTTTTATGATTTGTAACGATATCAAACGTCGATTCATCGTACCGCACATTTACGACGATATTAACAGCGATTTTTGAATCATCGCTACGAAAATATCGCAGAGACACTGCTCGACCGATTATGGGAATCTCGCTCATTTATCTTCATAAATCGACCGGCAAAGCGCTTCCCGATTCGTGCGACACCACGCCGTATTCTACAAATACGTCTTATCGTGAGTTCTGTGTTGATCAGACGACTGATTCTACGAGATTAAAAAGTAGAATTACGATTGAACCTGTTGCTCGAACGTTATTCTCCTTGTTCATAAATTCGATGCAATTATGGTCGAGAAAAGTTTATCGCTATTTCTGTGGAAAGAACAACGTGTTGAGTAACTTTCGTCGCGAGTGTGCGATAACATAGGTACTTTCAAAAATACGATAACATTTGCTTGACGGAGCAGGCAAATTTTCTTCGGTTTGATTTCGTCGATTTTGATTTCGCGGTAGAAAGAAAGAAAATCGTACGAATTTCCTGTCTAATCGCAGATATAATTTCCATCGTTGCGTACAATCGGTACGTGTAACTTGGCTGTAAGTAAAAGACGGGAAACCCTTGGACGTTAATTGATTTTGGTATTAAATAGGAGCTGGGATGTAGAGCCGTCTCGAGAAAAATCCAGCGACTCGTTGGCTATGCAAAACACCGCCGACAAGAAAGAGCTGAAAGCGATTGCGCGAGTTGACCGTTCCTCGTTAGAGGGAAACTGTCAGATTGTGGAAAAACGATTTGAGCACGGCATGGAAAAGTGCAGTAGAGACGACGACAGGATCGATGTACATACACAGAGCCGACAGGCTTCGATGGAAACGGAAGCATAGATAGGCTGCCTCTTTACGGAAATGAAGCAATCGCCGAGAGCTGACGGTCTTATTGCTCTCCTCGACTATCGTAACGCCCAAGTGCCATTGACGCCTTTTCCATCACACGGAATAAGCTGGAACTTCCAACTGGAAATAGAAATTTATGCGGCGAGATAGAGCAGCACTGCCGGCAGGAACTTCCTGATCGGCCAGGAAAAACTCCGCTTCCGGTTTTGCAATGTAATCACTCAACCCCGTGCCCTGTGCTGCGGGCCTCTGTTCTCACGAGAAAAACTACCCTTCGCTACCGTTACACCGCTTTCGTGGGAATCGCTTTGCCCCGAGCTGTATTTTACGTTCGATCGAGACTCTGTAAAGTCTGAAGCGATATTCGTCCAACAGTCGTGGAATCTGACTTTTATCAATCCTGGCCAAATTTAAACAAGAAACTCCGGTCGATAGCGTTAATCCTATAATCGATCGATAGATTCGATACACCGACCAATGGACAACCGATAGAAACGGAAAACGCTATCAGAAAAAACGAAGCATCGAAACCTGGCGATCCTATCGATCCGCGTGCAAAGTAAACGTTCGCTGAAATTTCTGGCCGATCTTCTACTCGATCGACTCGAGAGAGACCAAAGTTTCTTTCCTTCGACGAAACGCGCGTCCCGCGAGAGAGCATCGTCGTTTCGATAATTAACAAACACCAACGAATACGAAGGATACGGCACGATACGCGTATCGACCTTTCGTTCGGCACATCCAGTCTCGTTCTCGCCGACAATTTCGATTCTCTTCCTCGATTTTACGAACGCCGTGCATATCATTTTCCTCCGGCGCGGCAGGCGCGTTAAAAGCGTTTTCATCGTTTCATCGAGTTCCTTTTTTCGCGGCCAAGTGCGATGGATATAGATGGCGGAAAGATCGGCGAAGGAGTCGCGTGGAGAGAGAACCATAGAGAACAGGAGAGGGGAACGAATGGTAGAACTTTTCAAGTATTCGAAGCACTTGCCGCCCCAGGCTTCCTCGCCGATCCAGCAGCCCCGAGACTAGGTAAATCTGTCGGCTAAGAAATCTTTCATCCCATCGCGCTTTTTTCGGGCTATTCGCAAAATTCAATCGAGATTTAGTCAGAGTCGGAGCAATCGCAAACTCGAACAAACCAGCTAGAAAGACCGCGTGCGTTTAGAGTCGACGTTTTATCCAGTTCGAGATCTCGTGTCGCAGCTTTTTAACCGAAACGATCGTTACCGTCGATGGCATTAACGGCAAAGAAGTTTCGGGCGAACGTTCCAACGTCCAACCAAACTGCAACAGCTTCCTCTCTCTCTCTCCCAGTATTCGATGAGTTAATTAAAACTTCTGCTTGTTGTTTCTAAATTATTACTCTCGCGTTGAATACGCTTCGTTCTTTCTTCGAAGCTGTTCCTTCCGAAGCTGACTCTGTCTCGTCAATTTTCCAATTCCATGCGCCGTATCGCGTCGCACCTCCTACAGATCCTCAACTCGCAATTTCAACTTTCGAATAGGAATATCGTACGCGTTTTCGGCAACGACCATAAAGAGACGCGATATCGATTCGAAGAAATGCATCCTTTTCCAAATTTGTTTCCGATGTACCGTCGATTCCGTCGCTTTACGCGAATCGCTTGGCCAATAGAGCGAGCTCGGAGCTAGCCGCGAATGTCTGCATAAAAAATATCCTGAATCCTTTTAGAATGAAAATCAGGGGAAATTTGATTGCCAGGTATAAATACGAAATGCGAAATGCGAAATGCGAAACGCGACATGCAGCACGCATAACGGCAAAATCCGCTTTAAAGAACAATAAAAGGTAATTTCGAGCGAGATGAATTCCGTTATACGTTTGCATCGGTGTGTATTAATACGATCGTTAGGCATCCGGTTCCACGGTTAAATTATTTTAATTGCATCGTCCGGCTCGTATCAAAAGCGCGAAACGTTTTAATAAAAGTAAATTTACTCGTTCCGCTGTGATTCAACGTGCACCGCTGTCTCTGCCATGGAATTAACAGGATCTTCGCGATCGCTGCTACACTTGGCAAGATTTACTGTACACGGTATACTGGTCACGTGTCTCCAGAACCTTCTCTACATGCATATGCATAGAGACATACCATACATACGCGCGTAAGCGATCTGTCGATGCATGTTGAACGTTAACGCGTCCCAACGTTGAATGATCGAGTATCTGCTTATTCGAGGCTGACAGATTACACTCTCGGATACCTTCGTTACATAGGCTACCGTGATAAGATATAAATGTATATTAGCAGGTAAATCGACTTGTGTACGTAACGCCGTAGCTATAGCGAAATTTCAAACGCGATATAAGATATAGCGGCGAGTTTAAAATTGCAAGAGTGACAGCTGGCCAGTGAAATCCAGAATCTGTGAAATCTGTCGTTGCAGATTATATACACGCGTATATTAGAAATTTTATACGACGACTATTTTAATACCACCATCGAACCGTCTTTCCAAAGTAATATTCATTGTCAGTCAAAAAGTCTACTAGCTTCGCTGCTTGAGATTTATCCTTGCACACCCGTCGTCGTTCAATTATATTCTTTCATACCTCTCGACGCTCGCGTTTCAGAATCGACTTTCATTCATTTTCTATAAATCTCCTTCTCCGAACATATTAAATTTCACGCAATAAAGCCAACTCCAATATGCGCTTTATGGTATCTGGAATATTCGCTGATTATAAGCTAACTGCGATACATTGCATCTCCGTACTGAACCTACATCGGATGTAACGTCATTCCTGCGCGTCGCATAAATCAGATTTTCGTCACATTGCAAAATATACGATACAAAAGGTTCTATTGCAACGAACATGCGTATCGATATTTTATTTTTTCGCTTAAACGTTCGCTGATCCGACGAGTATGCCAGCTTTTGTGCAACGTTTTTCATGGAAAATCGTTTTCCTAACATTGGTATCTAGCTTTAGCTGTATCTTTCGAACGATAAACGAACGGAGAATAGCTTGTTCCACTTGTCGTTAGGTTTCAGTTTAAGCGTAACGCTTTCTCGGCTCGACGAATCGTTAGGATTCGTTGCATGGTTTTCTAACCAACTGCAACTACCTACTTATTTCTCCGTTATTTTTCTATGCTTTTTATTTATTTATTTGTTTAATAATATAAAAATAGGAAAAAGCTGTCCAACCATTGCCCCGTTTCTAAGAAGCAACCTCAGTTTTTGTTAAACGACATAAACAACGGCGAATATTCGTTTATAGAACGTATCTGTAAATGTCGTAAATCACGTTATTTCGGATGAGAATTCGTCGAGGACTTTAATAACTTTGCCAGGAATTCTGGTAGGACACGACATCCTGTCGGTAAGCTTCTAAACGCGCGAAAATAGAACGTACCTAAATAGATTGTACGGAGTTTTACGTTTGATTGGCAATGCATTAAAATCACGGACGATCTCGATCGAACGACTTTTATCGCAAAATAAGAGACAAATGGCGATAAAATATCGGAATTTCATGAAATCGTGCTGTTTGGAAATGGTCCAATGCTGTAAGGACAGAAGTAGAAGAGTTATATCCGGAAAATTCCTGCAAGCGATAGGTATGATTTGAAGCATTCCGCGCAAGTGGTATTTTCCCGAGGCTTTACGGATCTTCGTAATTATCCAAATCGACCTCCTAACATACAAATTTTCAAACGAATCGCAAGTTCGAGTATCTTCGAGCAACGCTCTATGGCCTCGATTTCGTCAGCATGGATTTTTAAATTTCCATTGGAGAAACGTAAGATTCTATCATTTGCAATTAGTCGCGAGATTTCATAACGCGCCTATCTCACACCTGTCGTATTTTATACGTTCATGTACATAGTAGTACTCGTTGTATGTTTCAACGCGTAATCATCAACGCGTATCCATAACGTGGCAGATTATCGCAATTTACGTGGCAATAAAGTTGAACTCTGCTACTACAACTAAATCCCGTTTTCTTAGATACTTTCTTCGTTATCGTTGCACAACCGACGGTTACAAGTTGCAGGATTAACACGCGTGTTACACGATCGTTTCGACCGCGCTAGTTACGCGAATCGTTTGTCTGCAAACGATAGTGACGCGTTCTTCGTCGTAAACGATTTCCATTGTTTCTAAACGTCTATTTTGACGTACCTCCTGCTACTGCTGCTACTTTGCATTACAGTCGTAGCCATCGCCGATTACACGAAATGGAACATTAGTTCCATCAGTTCGAGGAAGCTAGAACGGTTCATCGATCAAGCTTCCAACTTTTTCCCGTACATACGGGGAAAAAAGCACGGAATGATAACCTGTCCGCTGGCGAAGCACTCGCAGAATACAATGATAGAATACAATGATGAATAGCGAAGCTATTAGAGAGTCATGCAGGTGGATGTTGCATAGGTGGCGAACCCGGGGAGCGGTGAACGCGCGCGAGGGTTTGCCTAAGCTGGAATGGTAGGAAGCAATTAATAACTTTGTTGTGGCAGGCAAGCAGACCTGTAGGCAGACAGGCAGGCAGGCAGGCAGGCAGGCAGGCAGGCAGGCAGGCAGGCATGGTAGTAGCTGGAGCTACGTTGCAATAATTACGACGTCACGCCTCCTGCCCAACCTAATTAACTAATGCTACCCTCTCTCGCTTGGCTCTCTCGCCCTATCTGTTTACCCCCTTATTTCGCTGGCTGTACGGAAAGGTCCGCTCGTTGGCCGTGCTTTATTTTTGCCAATTCGCAAGTTTCTTGCACGGTAATAAACGTACACGGCGGACAACGGTTACCGCGACCCCCCGTTAACAACGGGAAACAGGGCGATACCCTGGCGTTGCGCCGTGAATCCGTGGAGCATCGTGCTCCAGGAAACGCAGCCACTGAAACATTAAATCGCAGCGAAAAAGCAGCGCCACTGAATAGAAAAGCATCGCGAGACAGGCAATTACGGAAACGGAGTCTGATGAGACGCGCTCACCCGGTCGACGTTCTTCGCATTCGGCCGCGATAACATCGAAACGATACGAATGGTACGAATACGCGTCATACATCGATACGGTCGTGAATTTCGTATTCCAGAACATGTACTTAGAGGGAACAGAGATCGTTTCCAAAAGGAAAAACAAAGACTGAAAGCAAGTGCAGTCTGACAATGGAAAGACTGTTAGAAACTCTCCAAAGACACAATAATTATGAAAAAGAAGAAAGACGCTTCGCCTTTGTTAGGAAGATGATACATTTACACTGTACATGTAAATGTGTGTGTAAGCGTCGGAGGGCGTGCAGGCCTTAGTTGGGACAAAAGACGATAGACAGTCGTTTAGAAGCATCTGGAAGAGTCAGTTGACAACAAGCGAGCGTGCGAGTAGGTTTACGAGGTCTTCAGAGTATAAGTGATATGTATAACTGTCGTGCTGAAATAAAGTAAACTATTTGTATTTCCAATCCCTGCTATATCTTTACAACCTTAAGACAATTTGATGGAACACAAAAAGCCGGAGATTGGATATCAGAGTATGAAACGGAGTGCGAAAAATTAAAGATCCAAAATGACGAGAAAAATGTCAAGCGCTTGAAGACGTATCTGGGAGAAAATGGCATTAGAATGGTATCAAACGAATACGTTGAAGAATAAAGAATACAACAGGATAGATCGGATAACTTCGTTTCTAAAAGTTTTCATAGCAACAAAGGTTGGTCCGCAGCACGATACGCCTATAACTTGAAATACATCGCAGGTTCGTCGTTGAGAATTGTGGATCTTAATCGCCGAAATAAACGTATAGCAACACTTAAATTACACTTAGAATCGATATAAAAATAGTTTCAGATTTATTTAATATACGATTCACAAGATACTCGTCGATATACATTTGCACTCTCTTTGTCTCATCATCTTCTATACCACCACGCTATCCACGGAACAGTTGCATTCATCTGTTTTACGCTGTGCACGCACGTACTCCCACACACTCATACTCGTACATGCGTGTCGTTACTACGCGGCTAATCTAGCGTAGCACACAAAATTACACATATCTCGATAAAATGGAACAACGAAGAACCGATTACATTGTGACAGCGACCATACCCAAATCAACGTCATTCCACGCTGCCTGACAACGAACCTTTAGATTTTGACCTTATCTTTGCGCATGGTCCAACACCAAATTTTCCTCATCGCGTAGAGCACTCAGGATCCTCTCCTTGCCCCTCAAGTCCTACAAACTCGACATATAAACCTGCGAGCGTTCGATCACGAGACTTGTCTTGGGTACAGTCTTGGCCGCGATTTGAACAACTATTTTAATACTTCGCTACTTCGTCGTAACCATTTTTGCGAATGAAAGCATATAAGAATATAAAAGGACCGTCGAGTCGAGCTTATCGTTCAGCTCTTCCTTTTTTATCACGAATTTTACGCGACAACATCCTAGTCGATAATTGTCAGGATGAAAAAAGATGGACGAGACGTACAACGATAAAACGCGAAAGTAGCTGGGCAACTCGAGACGTTCGTGGACTCTTCTTCGAGAGACGGTTCGTTAATTCGTATCCGATTGAAAGGAACCAAACTCTAGATTATTATTAAATGTTATTAGTAATTGCGACACCGAGTAAAGGCTGCTTTTCCATTGCCGAAATTATTCCCTATCTGTACTGTTTAGTTTCCTCAGTCACTGAAGCCATTGAGAGTGCTTAGACAATAGACAAGCGTCGAGTTCTAGAAACGTCGATTTCGGTCCGTTATCTCATCTACACAAAGAAGACGGCATGCGTGATCATTGACGCGAACTGTGGTGTGACCCGAGCTTAGCGGGGGTCGTCTCCCAGAGAAGACAAAGGAAAAAATCGAAGAGCGATCAGTATCATTTGTGGATTCAAACGGAATGCCTCGAGAGGTTCCGGTGAATTAAATTAAAGTCGCTTGGTCTATTCATACTTGTATCCATTCGTACTCATTAAACATATTTGCCACTTTTACAATTTATCCACGTGTTCTTTAATCCACACAACCACAATAACCTCAACACCTATAACTCTTTAAGTTTACTATCGTCGCCACGATAGTTTTTCAACATATTTGCTTCATCCTGAAAGTATGTATTCAGTTTCCTTTCGCTATGGAAGACTTTGCAGAAAGGCAAACAGTTCACAATTTCCCGTAGCCGAGCAGAGTGAGAAGTTTCTGGCGCGACCCCGGTAGAAAGTGGATGGAGGCGACGAAGTAAATGTTAGTGTTAGAAATGCGATAATCGTCCTGCTAAAGGGAAGTAAAATTAGGAGCAGCGTAAAAACATTTAATTGTTTAAATTTAATTTCAGAGAAGACAGCTGGATGTGTATTTATAGAACGTTTCGCGACGAAAAGGCAAGGTAATAGGCGACTGGTACGCGTCGTTTGTCATTTTCTTCGCCACGTATTTCCTATCAATAACATATCACGCATAAATTTTGGATAAAGAAGTCCCTGAATAAATGTAAAAGGTATTATTCATTTGTATCGTGGTATCGGCACGCGATAAAAACAAACTACGCGCTCATTCCTACGAAGCATTTACCAAGTGAAAATGAAAAATGGATTTTCTACGATTCCCAGCGCGATCGACGCTGCGCTAAAACAACAGCTAAACCTCTTCCACGAGCATCGTCAAAATGTTTTCCACTTTGAGTCGCGACTCGAGCGTAGCCAGAAATATCGCTGTGTTCGGAACTAATAACGCAACCAACGAAGAAAGCTAAAGGAATTCCACGCTCGTAAAACATCCATGATACAACTTTCGAAGATTTTCTTACTTCGAAAGAATAGAAGCGAGAAATACGCGCGAGCGAAAGGAAAACGAAACGTTAAGAGCCGTAAGTAGAATGCGATGTTCTTGAGATTTCATATTTAAGAGCCTCGTTTTGTACGTATATCGATTTTCAGAGTTTTCTGCTCCCTTCTACAACGCGTTCATTTGCTGTCGTCTTTTTGCTTATCTCGAGAAAGAAATCGCCGCGAAGACGAAGGAAAAGCTGGATCATAGGTACATATGGGCGTCGACGATAAAACAACGACTCCTGCACAAGCCGAGTCTGTCGAGCACACCGCCGATATAAAGACGATTTTAAGCGTTCACCGTCAAGCGAACCGACGCTATCACCATTAAAGAGTAATTTCCAGCAGCCAGGTAAAAAACACACGAGACTTTTTGCCACGTTACCGTCAGGTGCTTCGCCAGGTAAGTGGATAAAGATGCCGCGACGCGGACCAAGATCCACCAGTAGATATCGCAACCCTTCCTTTTTGCGAAAAAGCGAATCTTTTCACGGCGAGGCTTGCTATTGTTCTATATGGAAATTTCGGCATTAGCGATACACGCGTTGCAACGTGTAGCGTGTTAGAATTACTTGACACTTGACGCACAGCTCGACGAAAGAGAGGAAAGGACATCGAGAATCTTAAATCGCATAGAATCTATTATCTCGTCGCTTCGACTTTTCTCTATTTCGTCTTAAGGAGAATCGTGCCCTTGATCCGTGAAAAGACCAACGGAAGCACGAAGAACATTCTAAGCGCCTAAAACCGTGTAAAAGTGACTGAATACTTTCCAGCGAAAGCGCAGAGGGAACCGGCAACGTTTATTCGAACGATGTAAATACAACGGTATTTTGCACGGCTGGGAAATCTGCGA
This sequence comes from Bombus difficillimus, assembly GCA_014737525.1. NCBI lineage: Eukaryota > Metazoa > Arthropoda > Insecta > Hymenoptera > Apidae > Bombus > Bombus difficillimus. The sequence continues at coordinate 2,587,709 of JACXIT010000166.1, forward strand.
ACGCGATTTATCGTTCAAACGAGATAGAATGGAATATAATAACAAATGTGGAATAATTACAAGTATGCATAAGGACGGTACGAGATACGGGATAGCTTTGCCGAAATGGAGCACCTACCATACTCCGTAAAAGATATATTCGACAGACGTATCGTTAATTTATGAAAGCATTCGATAATCACGGAGAAGAGGAAGACGCGAAATATATATTCAAAGGTACGGTCGATCTGTCACAATTCTCACCCATTTCACGATGAAACGCGACTTAACGAGAGTATCCGTAACACAACGAACGAAACATACGTCAGTCTTTTTTGTCATAATATCGAGGCAGCCTGCAATCTGCCACGAGGAGTGGCGGCGAAACGCTCCAATCAACAAAACGACAGCTTCGGTCAGTGTACCCTACCTTTTTTTCCCCTCCCCTCCTCTTTCCAGCCCCCTTTTCTTTTTTCTTTTTTCATTGCAGCCTGACTTTGCTGTTTCCATTGCGCACGGTTCTCTCTCGGCCGTTCGCAGGGGAGACACGTTGCAATCGTACGTGACGTCGACGCGATTGCCACTTACGAGTATCCCCGATTGGGTATCATCGTTTGCTCTGCCGACAGTGATCGGCGAACAGAAGCGACTCGTCAGCCGTATAACGACGCAGGAAAATCCAATATTCGCGTGGTGCACGTGCCGTCCCTTCTATGCATCATGAATCCAATTTCGCGCATTTCCGCGACGGATCGAAACCTCTGATCCGTAAGTACGTGCAATTCCGCGTCATCGGCTAGCTTTTCATCCGCTAATTCCGATGAATTATTTGCCGGATCAGTCGCTTCGCCGACTCGACACGTGAAAAATCTTATTTTCTTGTCGTCGATGAGAAGGAAGCGGAGAGTCGGGCAGTCGGGGAACCCGAGGCCAAGAATAATTCCTCGTCGTATCCAAGAACGAAACGAAATTCGATATTCAGTGAGCCGCGGCGATGTTACTTCCAGACGACGATCTAATTTTCCTCTCCTATCAAGGATGTCCGCTCACGACGAATTTCCAGAAACGTTCGCTTGCGTTTCGAATTATGTTAATTCCCAGCATCCGGTCTGCCCCGAGCACCGATCGCCGTAATCTTCGTTTCGTCTTTCCATCGCGATCGCCTTACTTCGCTACCTACTTTAACGCGGAAAATATTAGGCTGACAACCAAGCGATTCCGGATTTTGTCATTAGGTGATATTGACAAAATCCGCGATCGCTTAGCTTCCAACTATACGTATAATTTGTTTAAATATATATTCGACGACGAGAGAAACGAAGATTTGCCGTTGCATCGCGTAACCGTCTCGTACGGTAGCTTCGCTATTCGTGATTTGCAAGGCGCCGCGATGTCTACGTGCGATTAATTCGGATTATAGAAGCGCGTTGAACGGCATATTTATTTACAGGTTCCGGAGAGAGAGCGTAAATCCAGTTTTCCGTCGCATTAGCACCGTTTACACTGATATTTGGCCGCGGCTGTGTCTTTCTCGCGCCGTAAATCACATTCCATGCTTCAACTTGCAGCCCTTCGTCTCGCTACGCCAACCTCCAGCCCTCGTCAAACGCTGTGACTCGCGTTTCGCCTAATAACGCGAAGAGAGACCGGTTTACGATGACGGAACTGGGAAATAGCGCGTCGCTTTCGCTCGATAGTTCGTTAACCAGTTAGCTGTTTTCGACGAGTGTACTAAGAGTCGCTAAGAAACTGCTATACTCGTCTCGTGCGTAAGAAAGTGCTTACAATTTGCTATTTAACTTGTGATCTAGCAATCGCAGCGGTAAAATTAAAAAATAAAACGTAAACTTAATTCTATATTATAACAACCACGCGTATTCTCTGTTTCACGAGTATACTCGTCGTCGTTCCTTTTTTTTTTTTTTTTTTTTTTGCCACACGTTTCAAGTACACGTTTTTCAAACAAAACTCAACAGCCAACCGGTCAAACGGGGTCACCGTTCCTCTCTTCCCATTCTTGAAACTATTTTTCTTGCCGCTTTGCCGAGATTCCCTACCCGTCCCATCTACGATACATCCGCTCGAAATTATTCTTTGCAAACGGCGCGATGTTAATGGCATTGTAGATCGTCGGATCGTTCGATGATCGTGGCGATCTCGGTAAAAGCAGGAGAAATTGACGCGCGAGTAAGACGTTTCGATCCGGTAATGGAAGACGCAGGAGACGCGGCGTGTTATATACGCGCGAGTGAAGTCGACGGGGCAGCAGCAACAGCTGCTGGGAATCGTCTGCGGCAATGGAAGCGAAGAGGTCGGTTTGCTGCGAGTGTGACCATCCAAATCCACTTCCTCCGCTTCTTCATCTTCCTCTCACTTTCCCGGCAATCCCACAGAAAGTTCGACCAATATGAAATTTGATAACCCCGATCCCTGTCAAGTTAGCCAGCCAGTATGTCTCCCCCTTTCTATCTTGCCGACTTTTCCTCCGTATCGTATTTTTGTTCCTTTGCCCGACACGGATATCTTCTTATTCCTCTGTCCGACTCACGCAAAACGAACGTTACCGGCAAAATCAATTTCGATAAGTAACGTGCCGGTCGACTCTTAAGAGATACGCTGTAACCGAGGCCTGTTGCTTCCAAATGTGTTCTCGTATCGTTTCTCTTCGGCCGGAACTCTTGGGAGTCGGCTTATATACCAATTTACTTTTACGTTCTACCGGAAAGCTTCGTAAAGCTGCGTAGATAAGAACACAGTATCGTCTTTGACGGAGAAACTGGCAATGATTAACAGGAATATAGCGTGTTAGCAGGTAGCCGGTAGACTTTGCTGGTAATTCGGCTCGCGAATTATCAAGGGATGGCGCGAAAAAAGCAAATCTCGCTCGGTGTCGCGGTGTCAAAAATTAACTGCCAGCGAGATTCGTTCGATTCGTTCGCCGATCGTCGAGCAAAAGAGATCTCGTAATTACGTGTAACGTAATCTATCCCGTTCGATTATCGTACTTTCGTTTGAAACACAAGCTTCTCGATATATCAATGTTTTCCACTTGCGATCATCTACGCGTGAAAATCAGTAATAATTAAACGAAAAACGATAACAGCGTCCTGTGTGTTCGATCTCTTCTAATAATATTATATCGTGATACATTAACGGATATAAAACGTTTGTTTGATCAACAACGTTCTACTGTATATTTAATTTAATTATATTTGATATTAACCCGTTTGTTTCGCCAACAAGATATAACAATTATTAATATCGATCTAATTGATTCAATTTGCCAATTGCTGTTGTCAAAGTAATATAACGTACGTGGTCACGGTGTTCAACCACGTTTCGTCGTTCTTTGTCGCGTGGGATATGCCAAGAGCGAGCAACGTTCGCTCGTTTCTACGTTCGACGAATAACATCGTATCCGAGTAATTATACTTCCTTCGGGGAAAAACAATTGGGACTCGCATCCCTGGGACGCGTGCTCGTGAAAAACTTGGTGAATTTCTATCGGGATGTAGGTACGTAAAAAAGACAGGGCGAAAGGTTGGTAGACGCAGGTCGAAATAAAACCTCGGCGTTATTTCGAGGTAAAGCGAGTCGAAACGTTCTCGTCTAGATGCTAAACGAGATAAGGGCGCGCAACTTTTTCACTAAATCGTGCCATCTGCGAGGAAAATTCATCAAAACTTTAAACGCTTAATTTACGAAACGTCATATTTTCATTTACATTCCAACTACACGATTCGCCTCACCTCGGCTATCTGGAGCGTAGTGGATGCGCAGTGTTCTGGCTTTCTTTCCCAGTCTTCGCGTTTATGCAAATTAAGTCGGTAAAGCTGCAGGAGGGGAGGGTAATACAAATACTCGACGGTCTGAACGAGCTTGAACACGAAAAGTGTTATATGTACGCGCACGTTCGTGCGCTTTTCGTTCTGCGGATTCGACAAATTGTGTAGGGCAAAGTAATTGCAAGGTGGAAAATTACCTCTGTCCTTCGCTCTTTTTTGTCGCAACACGTTGCTCGTTAAACGACGTATCGAAATAGAAGAATACAGCATCGGATAGCGTTTTCGGTTGCCAGCGGACAAGAAGCTGTTATAATATCAGCATGTAGCTACCTACGCGCGTAGATGAATCGTGTAGTTGTAACGAATTGCGATTCCTATCGCGTTCGTGACGAAAAAACGTAGGATAAAGTAGCCCAACGATATAAATTAATTTATTTGCGTAAATATATAGCGTCGGCTGCTTTTACAAGCGAATTACAAAGCGCTGGAATCGTTAAAACGTCGCATAATATTTTACGAACTGCATATTTTCCCGATATCTTGTCATCGAATTTTTCGTATATTTTGCTCGTACGTAGGTTGATTTACCTAACGGTGCCATTCGCGGCTTTGAATTATTCGTAAACTATTAGCTGCACGAAAAGACCCGTGAAATCAAATTTACATAATTTCATGGACGATACGCGTGGCAGTAACAATTTCTTCTTTTTTTTCTTTTTTTCTTTTTCTTTCCCGTTATCTACGTATCGAGTTTTTGTTCAAAGGCCAGCTGAAAATTTTCCACGAAAACCACCAGAAGAAAATCGATCCGACGTCTTCTCGATCTCGAAAATTCTTTCGGCGAACCGAAGCGACGCTAGAAGTCCATCTTACTTAGATTAGAAGGAGATTGAACTTTTTCTAGGAGAAAGGCGAACGCGCGATGAATTTCATCCGCTTACGTACACACCGTACGATCCGTCTCTTTATATAACGCGTTATACGTCTCTTGATATTTAATAAAAGTAAAGTTAGGGTACAACTGGATCGAAGATGTCCGGCTCTGTTTATTGGAAATATAAAATAGATATTCAAGTATTTATAACAGCGTATCGTCGTGGAATTACTTTTGAAGCGTTTGCTAAAGTCGAGATAAAGTTTTCTTAATGCGAGACACATACATAAATTATCGGGTGTTTTGCATACCGTGCAACGATCTGGAAAGCAAGCGTGCTCGTTCTTATTGGAATTTGCTGTTATCTCTGTCTAATAGCTGCCGGTAGCCCATTCGAAAGGTAAACGTAATCCCCGCGTGTTCGTTCGATTTCTCGGATATCTCGCTCTTCGTCCCGGTACTCGTTGGCCCGTTTCGATTCCAACTACTCGAAGAATGCATAAAATATAAAGCGTTGCAACGCGATTCTACGATAGCATCGAGTAGCAGCCAACTAGCCACATAGCTGGTTGGCGAATGAGACCATCCTTGAATATCACCGCTGAATTTTATAGCGATTCGAACAACGATGAAAACCGTACGATAGCCGATGAAATATTTATCATCTTCGCGAATCCAGCCAACGAACGCGTCTTCTTCGCTTATATTTTTCCATCGTTTAAATACCGCTGTTATCCAAGCATTCGGCTATTATATATATATATATATGTCGGGTTGGCGTTATGATTAGATTTAGGGGCGTGTAACGAATATTCCCTAGACTTAGCCATCGTCGTTATACAATTGAAGCTATGTGAATTAACGCAAGTGCGAGTATTACGGAATCGACAAGTAACCGCGGTAATCAAACACCAATGACAATGATTCTAGGTTCGATAACGAATCCGCGGNCAATTACTCTATACCTCTGTTAGGTAAACGTTCATCCCGTGACCGCGGCTACGTTCGGCGACTAGATCTCGCCTCGAACCCAAGCTCATTGTCTCAAGTTTCAAACTATTGTATTTGTAAAGACTACAGTACTAGGAATTTTCCGAAGAATTCCAAAGGAAGCGACCGGTGTCATTTCATCTCCGACATATATATGTCGAGTTATCACTAGGGTTAGGAGGCGTGTAATGAATGTTATGCAAGAGCGGAGATATTTACTGGACAATTATGATTGCGACAGAATTTGACGAGTAACCACGGTAATTAGAAGATACTCGGGATGTGAATGGCAATGATCTTAGACGAGTGCGATTTCTTCCACGTCTAAGTCGAACTCAACTCACCGATCCACGATTCGGGCGTGACTCGACGTACTTGTTCACGGTACAAGTAGAACTTATCTGACTGAATCTCAGTCCAAGTGGAACTGCCCTTATATACTACTCCTCTCCGTACCTCTCTGTACCCCTCGGGTCGATCTTTGTTTTTAAGGAGAGCTATTTAATTACTCCATACCTCTGTTAGGCACACGTCCCTCCAGTTATGTCACTTCGAGCCCAAGCCTACTGTCATAAATCTCTCTCTCTCTCTCTCTCTCTCTATATATATATATATATATATATATATGTCGAGTTATCATTGAGGTTAGAGGCGTTTAACGAACAGAATTTGACAATTAACCGTGACGATTCGATACTCGAGATGCCAATGACAATAATCTTAGGTTCGATAACGAATATAAGATCAACGGGATGGCAAATGCGCTTACTTCTCCAAAGCCAAAGTGGAACTGAACTCACTTGTCCGCGGTCCAAGTGGGACTCCCCTCATGTACTTTTCTCTGTATCTCTCTGTACCTCTCGGGTCGACTATATTTCGAAGGAGAGCTACACAACTACTCCATACCTCTGTTAGGTAAAAACGTCCATCCCGTGACCGTGGCTATGTTTAGCGACCGGATGTGTCACTCGGAGCCTAAGCCTACTCTGTCATATATCTCGGACAAATATACTCGGATTAAATCATAAACAACTACTTCTAAGTTTTATTATTTAAGTACAGCTATAATAAGAAGTCTAGACTAAAGTATCGGGGATTTTCGCAAAAATTCCAATGGAAAGGCCCCGATGTTCCTTCATCATCCGGTATACGTATACATTGCATTCGACTACACTATATCGCTCTTTTTCCAAGCTCCTAACGTCGCTTTCCATCGATTTTCGACTCTCCGTCGAATAGGTAGAATTTAAAATTATTGCGATAATTGCGATAAGTAAAATATATCCGAACGTGTGCAAGCTGGTGTTTTAAAGAGAGCGTGATTTTACGGCTCGCAGCCGACCGATTACTAGCCGAATAAATCTGTATAACGTATAGGGGGTAAATTTGCTTCGGCTCTGCTCGTGTATTTATTCGAAACAAGTAGCAGCGATAAAGTATTCTTCTCATTGTTTATACATCTCGAGGATCGTATTAAAACTAGCGATTTTCCTGGCCATATTTCAAGCGATCTCATCCCGTTGGTCACTCAAGGATACGTTTTTATTATTCCCTATAATTCTTTGAACTATCCTGCCGCCGGTCGTTGGAAGAAAATAAGGAAAGGGCGCGTGATACTCTCCACAGATGTGGAAGGATTTCAGACGGATTTATGTTTCGAATCCGAAACATTTTTCTCCGCGCCGCGCCCACGCCCCGACGTTCGTGTCCTATTTTTTCAAGCGCGAATCGTGACACAGTCCAGTCGAGATACTGCGTCGACTGTCCAAAGTTACATTCTCTTTCCCCAACTAGGTTATTGTTTCATATGTCCCTTAACGCGCAAATCGATTTCCCCTCTGGCAAAAAAAAAAAAAAAAAAAAAAAGGAAGAAAATGCTGGTATTCGCACAGTAGCGGAACTCGTTTACCGATTTTATCGAATCGCCGAATCCCAGAAACACGTGTTACCGCGCTTACGATCCTCGATCCCACGCTCCATCGCTTTGTATCGAATCGCTGCGAGAGAAACGCTAATCATAGATCGAGAAGAACGAAATCCAGTGGGTTCGCATGCAAACGTGTAAACGAAGGACAAACGTTTACAAGATGTAAAAGAATCTTGTTCAACGAGAATCGGACGACGAACGGAGGAAAAAGGAAGAACGAAGGATGCTAAAGGTAGGCGAACGACGGCCAGATCGAGAATCGAGGAAAAGGGAATAAAGAGATGGAAAGAGAGCGAAAACAAGTGGAAGAAATAAATGCGCAAGCGTGGCCACACGCTTCTGTCGAATAAATAACCGGTGGTTCGCCTAATCGTCGGTTCGTCAAACAGACGGTAGCGAGCTTCGTGTTCCTGAAAAAATGCATTTGCGCGTTACAAACGGTAACGGATTATCGTATCAAAGTCATCCTCTCGTTTGTCCCGCAGAAATTCGTCGAGGCACGGAACGGATCGAAATAAAACCTAACAAATCCATTGTTATAATCTCGCTTTAATTACATTTTCTACCTGAATGAATAGCCCGGACGTTGCTTTGTTCTCATTTTGTGGCGTTACACTGCAGCGGTTGCACATATCCGCGCTCGCGTTGTTAATGCCGCCTGTTTTCACACAAAACACAGTATTTTTTGGTTACCGCCTAGACAGCCTTATCATAATTTATTCTGCGGTCCGCTATATTATCGCGGAATCGCTGCCGGATCGACTGGAAAATCGTCGTAGCGAGTCGACTACGTAACCGCGTTAAAACGGATGCAGCGCGGTCATTGGAAAATTTAAATGGAAATGGGACTAAATATCAGTTACGGTCAGAGATCTCCTATACCTACTCCATAAACAGATACGTTAAATCTGTAGCAGATACGAACGTCCCGATGGTATCCCATTTAGAAATATTTTCGCGTAATAAGTATTCGAATGGAAGATAAATCGTAAATATCCTATCTATCTGTTTCGTTCAACATTCTCAAAGAGTGGCAACTCGTCGTTTCGTGCTTTTATTGCCTGTACTAACCCCTCGTGCACGAGGGTAACACGGTAACACGGGTAAGTAACCGGTGCTTTATCAATGTGATCGTACAACTTTTTTTCCACTGAAAGTCTATATACGCGCCATGATCCCACGAGACTCGTGGAATTACTCGAAAATATCTTCGTAAAACCGTTTTTATCGGTCATCGTGCGGAAACGCTTTGGAAATATTTGACGATCGAAGGTATTGTAGCAACGGGAATGGATTTATCATAGACGTAAGTTTCAATTACTTTAAAATTGAAACGTATTCCATCCGTGAAACTGTTTCAACGTTTAATTCGAAAACCTATTCGAGTTTTAAGCCATCGCTGAGATTGTACTTGCGCAAGATTGGATGCCGCGAAGGGATGTAGCGAGATCGAAATTCCTTCGGTTTGTTTTTTAATAAGCCGAGCGATGGGTTTCAAGTTCTCTCGCGTCGTTAGCATCTTAAATCTTCAACGTTCCGTCTTCCGGTAGAAACGAGAAAATTGTTGGATCGAGGGATCGAATCGTCGTGACCGGATCACGGAATTTACGTCGCATGTCGCGTCGCGTTCGCGTCACGGTAGTCGATAAACACGCGATTATACGCGTCTCTTTTCCTCTGTCGTTGCTGGTTAGCTCGTTGGTCGATGTTGAACGATATAAAGCGAGGGCCGAACGATCGGTGGTCGTTCGTCATAAAGCGGCGACCGGTGACTAAGAAGGACTAAGAGAGCGAGAAGGTGGAGCGAACGTAAGGAACAATACATCGCCATACATAATACAGCTGGGAGCGATCGTTGTTTGTGATGCATCGCTTCCGAGTTCCGATACTGACAAAGAAAGAGGAGGTTGTCTCTCGTTACCAGAGTAAAACGTCCTCGCAATTATTCAGAACAAGAACCGCTATAAAACGCTCATCGCGTCGATACGCTGGCGCTTCCATTTGACGCGCTAAATCGTAGGCGAATCGGGACGCGGGTTGAAATTCAATAAGTCGCGAGTTTTTCCATTTATCGGGCAACGTTTCTTTTTTTTCTTTTGATAAAAGCGAAAAAAAACGAGGTTTAATTGGAAGGAAGGGAAAAGAAGGGACAAAAGGAACGAAAGAAACGAAGGTGAAGGCGAAAAAGAGACGTCTTTCGTTATCTGAAATTTCGGAAACGAATGGGGCTATGAATTTTCAAGAAGAGGAAAGCTACTGCACGGAATAAAACGAATATGTGTCACAAGAGCGGGCTAACCAGTCTCGCCAAACGCTCGATTCGGTTAAAGAGATGTTCCGAATAGATGCTATCGCCGTTAACCTGCCGATGTGGAATGCCGTTTCCTTTGAACGGCCTTTGTTACCAATTTTCCATTATCTCGGTCAAGTGATTTAATAATTCTTTTCGTTGCGCTTTCTAATTTCGCCGGACTCGGCCAGAGAAAATACGGAACGGATAGAATAAACGAGGAATTTGTTATCGACGGGAAAATGAAATTTCTTCGACTCTCGAGCCACTTAAAAACATCGAATCGTTCGACGATTCGACGCGCGAATATTTTAACGTTCCTATTTATTCGTACGCGCGTATGCCGATATCTCCGAGGTATAATACTTTGAGAACGTTTTCGTTACAACTTTCTCTTCTTCTTTCGTTAGTACGTCTATTTTATACGATGCTCCTTGCGAATTGCTTGTTTCAAGCTCCGACTCGCTTTCAACGCGGTATTTATTTCTACGAAATTTACCGAATTTCGAGAAAGACATCGTACAATGGACACAAATCTCTCTCGACTCTCGAGCACCGTACGTACGTTCGTACACAAGATACGCTTACAAGACCGGCGCCTCTAACCTAAACTAAATTATCTTTCAGCGAACAAGTTGAACGGAAAAGCGAAGCCGGTGGTAGGAATTTTCGCATCGGTACCTCTCAACGACGAATCGATGCATAGGAACGCGATGGTGGTTTGGTGGCAAAAAGGAGGAAAGAAAGTTCGACTGCCAAGCACAAGGGTTGATATCGTTAATATTTTCGTATATATCACGTACGATCGGGGCAGCTTTCACCCGCAGCTTCCGGTACCCGTACGGTACGCTACATATTTTCTATACTGTTTCAGAGTAACTCTTCGATTACAAACGAGATAGAAAAAATATGCTCGGCGGTGAAATTGTTCCACCATATAATATAATATTTATGTTTCTTTAATGTACGTTTCGTGTACTTCCGATAAATCCTCTTTGCTATTTCGCTATGCCTCTTCGTCCAAGACGTTCAGTTTGCTACACGACTCGAGTCTTCCTTCGCATTAACCGGTGTCACGTGCGTAACGCTGTTGTCACGTAGGAGACGCAAGAAATCAAGAAAATGATAGATCACCGCTGATCTCCTGGAGTCGCAGTTCGAACGTTTCACAAATAAGGCGAAGAAATTGAACTTTATATATGTTAATAGAATTTATTATCCAACAGAGTGGCGCTTCAAAGTGTTACAACAGAATGGTCCGGAGCGCTAATTTCGGAGAATTTTTATACCGAGGTTTTAGTCCCTCTGGAAGGGATTATCGTCTGGCGTATATCAGAGTCGACTATTCCGTTACCATTTGGTTATTGTTTAGATAGCAGTGGCTTGCAGGACGTTTAGCCTATGCTCCTTCTGAACGTGTGACCATCTTGAGTGTGTCAACGCGAAATTAATCATAATCTTACGGTAGATAAGCGCTCTGTGCGCGGTAATTTTTCAAAGAACTCGACGAAATCGGTGGTATCTTATCGAGGAGTGGCTACCTCCGCTCGTATACCGGAATTGGCGCTATGGAATCCGTATTTCGTCGTGAATCGGTTACTCGCTTTGAGAAAGCGCGCGATCCGGTTAGCCTTTCTTCCGTAAAAGAGAAAGAGACGAGGCGGGGAGTGGAAGCACGCCGACACAAAAGCAAGAAAATCCATGCCACCGAAAACCGCGAACTGTCCCTCTCAAAAAGCCAATAAAAAGTAACGAACGCGCGCGCGGATCGATATACCGCCGAAGCAAGATATACGTCGCGTGGCGATAGGTGCCTGCGGACGACGGTGCCGATAGAAACGAGAGGATAAAGGGTGCTTGGATATTGCTTGTCGCGCGATATCGATTTCTCCAAGCCAAAGCGTAGGCGAATGAAATACGATCGGAATTCGCGTCGTTGTCCTTCCTTTACGGCTATGCACATTTCTCTGTGCGAAGAATTTGTTAACTTGCCGGTAATCGACGAAAGAATCGGTTCTGCCGTGTCGTTGGCAAAGCCTCTGTTCGACCGTTACGCGCTTCGAACCTTCTCTCGCGCAGCTTCCGTCCGCCGAGCGTTCTTATCGCGCGCGAACTCTCGAGAAATTCGCGTTTTAGACGGAATCCGTGAATCGAGAAAATTTATCGCGACTCCTCCGCGCCGCTATCTCGGCCAACGATCGAGCAAACAAACAAGTAGATATTCTTAAAGGAACGACGATTAAAATTATCCGCGCGGCACGCGCTGCTTTTAAACCCGATAAACTCTAATAATTTAAACTTTTTATGTATCTTTCGCCTCGCCGGAGTTTGATTTCAGTTTTTACGACTAGAGAAAAGACCAAGATTTTAATTAAAACGAAGACAAGCTTCGTATTGTCTCTGGCGATTAAGCGACGTCGGTACTGCGAGTTGACGAGAACGTCCATCTTCGCGTAGACGTGGAAAAGGGATTTCAACTTGGGTACGACGATTTCCATCTTGCGAATTTCTTAAATAACATACACGCGTTATACTTTAGGCGCTAAAACTACACCCACGATTCTCTCCGTAAAGCCGATCGTCCGTTCGCTGAAACGCGACCGACCTAACTTACTAGCAATATCGGGTACAAAACGAACGTCCAAAAGAAAGATATAGCTTGTCCGCTTTGATTGTTTGCGGGGCACTTAATCCCGTCGCTGACTACGTCTCTAATTAAGAATTAACGAGCGTTCAGAGGAGAGAAACCTCGGCCCGCTAGACGTATCCAGCGAAATCTGTTCCTCGGAGAGAAAAAGGAAAAAAGAAAAGTCCATTGCACGAGACCGCCGTGTCGGTGTACGACCTACTTCAGAAGGAAGTACGAGAAGTGTTTCCGGAGTGTGGACATCTTTCACCTAGCGGAGATCGAGTAGCAAGATGGAAGATCTTAGCAGGAGTACTATTAACGGGTCTCAAGAAGGCACGCGCAACGGAAAAGGCGACCGAACCTCTCGAGTTTCCCCCGGGTTATCCACTCGACGTTTGCAGAGGCCAGTTCCCCTCGTCTCTTTCAGGCTGCTCCACCTCATTCCGTTTTTCTCGGCCTCTCCTCGCGGCCCCTCTGTCCGCTGTAAATAGACGCAAGCATTTCTATGAGATATCTCCTACTGTGCCCGTGAAAAGATCATGGTACTCGTAATGTGACCACCCTTTGAGGAGATGCTGCGCGTGGAACGAGACCACCGTTTCAATGCTCCCGAGTATTCCGCGATGCAAAATTTTGCTGCGCCGTCGCTGCTCCGTACCCGTCTGCTTCGCCCTTTCTCCCTTCTTCGCGGTTGCCACCCTTCTCGTCGCAAGTTTAAACGTTGCTCGCTTGGCGAGACGAACGCCCGAGCTTGCCAGTTCTTCGCGTTCAGAACGTGACTCGAGTCTATCGACGAATACTTTCCACTTAACGCAAATATTCGAACGATCGAACGATATATACAAACACCATGGCACACGTTTCTTTATCGTAGGCGACACGGAACGCGACACCTGGCGATCGCTAAAGCGAATTAACCTGTCGCGAATCAATTTATAGAGCGCTTTGTACGAATCATCGTATCGTAAATTCTCTTGTCTCTTTGAAACGCTTCTTTGTCTTGGTAATACGCTTTTCTCTTCTTCTCTTTTCAAACGTTCCAAGCGTCTGTCCTTGTTCCATTTTCCTAACTTGGCCGTCTCTCTCTCGTTGTCCTTTATCAGCGTGTTTATACCAATTTCGCGCACCTGCATTCCGCCTGATAGCCGCTAGATTTTGACGAATGGCACGCGCGTTTCGCTCTCTTCCTCCAACGCTGTATACTTTCGCCTGTACCTACCAGACATCGCCAACCACTCTCCTCGCTCTGTCATTTCCGGATACGCCGAAACTGTATCGCAAATACACGTTTCTAATTTACCGTATGGCCGAGTTTTCCTCCGGATATTGGTATTTACGGTGAAATAAAACATTTCTGATTACAAGGGCCGAGACGTTTCGTCCAACAGAGTTCGAGGGCGAATGTTCCTCTCTGCCATAATCGTCGTCGGAGCACAGCGATAACTTTCGATGCTTATCGCTGCTCGAATATTAGCCGTCTGCTTTTCTTCCGAACTACTTACCGCGTAAATACAAACCAGATACACCGTGCGGAGATCTAATCTGTATAAAACGATATTGTACGTTGCTTCCCGACTCTTCTCCGCAAACTTATTATATAATTCTCCAAACGTATTTGCCACGTGTCTCGACCCCGAAAATTGCTTCGAATGGATATTTACCGAGTGATTTTTTTCACATTTGCAAGCTACGACTAGAACAGTAGGATCTTGGTGGTTGAATCAATGTTGCGTATTAATTCGATAAAATTTAAGTAAAATCGTTAACCTTCGTCGTTCAATTCTTGATATTTCTACATGGCGAAACGAAAAGAAACGAATTCATTGCGATTAAAAAAATGTTTCTCGAGACCTTCTCTTCTAGGAAACTGAGAGACTACACGTTGCATAGAGTAGAACGCATAGAGCACAGACGACGACACGGTATAGCTGCGTACACTTTGCAAGTTCAAAAGCACCGGCCGTAAGCCTATCGCGTTGATCTGTCAAACCGCTAGTTACCGAAATCTCGCTAGGTAAAGGTCGCGTAATCCGTTAAAAGCTCCGATAGAGAAGTACGTATCCCTAACCGGCTAGAGCTTTCAATCTCTAGTACGGTGACTATAGATCTCGAAGCCGGTTAACTGAAACTCGGTTAAGTCAGAGTGAATGTGGACGATCGTACGCCGGCGTAAATAACTGAGCCATCGTTTTCCTTTTAGCTACGTACATGCGCGCGTACGGTCGTCTCTGCTTTAAGGTCGGAAGGATCGCGTAGTCGGAGTCGGCTCCTGATTACACGTCTACGTACTTACAACGTACGTACAATATGTACAATGTACACTGTACGCGCGTAGAGAATGGTTGGTCGTGTGGTTTGAACGAAGAGATAACTCGATGTTGAAACCGTCAAATATATTTAAAAATGATTAATAAATACAAAGAATGTTCGCTAAGACGCTCGGTAATAAAATCGCTCGAGACCGAGACTGAAAAATTGGTCACCTTACGATAGCGTTCGTTTATTTATACTGGTCGGGGAAGTGCCGGAAAATTTAAATTCCACTTTGTTTGACGTAGTTGCACATTGTTTTGTCCGCAGTTTAGTTTTATTATTACATTATGTACGTCCTAACGATGTTGAGGCAAAATAACAATATGATTCGATTTGTCCTGTAGCTCAGGTGCCGCTACACGCGTGGTCGTAGTGGCTCCATCAAATAATCACACGGCAAATTAACGAATTTGAAAGTAAAGCGACGCGATTGTATAATACGCGCGATTTGATCTTTTGCAGCTTCATCGGCGAAGCTTCGACGTAGGTAAATCTTGGCCGATACGGTTAATCCACAAAGATTCTCGACAAACCGCCTCATTGATCGTTACAAGTATCTCTTAAGTTGAACGAGTTGCGGATTCCTGGAATTGTACGTGGTAAATTCCTACTGACCACGGCTGTTGCTAGCGTGCCGACCAAGAGTAACATAGCGGTTTACGACGTTGCTTACAAAGCGCGAGACACACAGGCTCTCTCGTTAAGCCGAAAATGCCTGGCATAGGATGCAACTAACTTTTCGATAACCTACGAATATTCCTTGGTGGTAGAATGGAAAAACGGACGCCGCGATTCGACGAAAACAGCCGATTAACGCGATAAATTAATCGACGATCGTATCGTGTTTGCGTCAAACGATCGATTTTTATAGAGACGAAATATAAGGAAACAGCTTCTCCGCGCGTCTTTAACAAAGAGTCGCGCCTCGTTTCACGTCGAGCTATCCCGCCGGCATGATTAATTTTCGACCGTACAAGCGTCTCTATCAAGCGTGCGTTTCTTACGATTTGCGCGAGCGGACGAGATGAAAAGATCGAACATCCTTCCTTCGACGAAAGCGATGCGACGCACGTACCGCGTATACGAACAACAGCGTATCGAAACAATCAATCGGACAACAGAACGATACGTCGATGGAAGAATCCGAACGATTGCAGAGGAAAGAATGGAAAGCGAATACGTTATATCGCGAGAGTAAATTAAATTCAGCTCTCGTTAGACAGTGGTCGTTATAGAAACGATATTTTTATAAGCCAGATATTCGGTAGGTCCGAGCTGGTCCGCTTGGATCATCGTAGCCGTGGCGGCTCGCGAGACTTCAGTAAAAAATTCCTTTAGTGTCTAGAGACGAGTTCCCTCTTGTCCACTTGCTCGCTCGCCCGGAGCAAGATAAAATTATCCTTTGCTTTCCCGTGTCTCCTTCGTAGCGGTCGACAAACTTTCTTTCTCCCCGGTTTCTTTCTTCCAAGACATCGACCGATGTTAATTACCTAACCATATCGTATCACGTTCGATACCAGTTTTTATCGTTTTTACGGATAGTTAACGCACTCGTTCAAAGTCAGGCTCATCGACTGGCCCGGTGATTCGCGGATTCGAGTCGCGGGAAGATGCAACGAGAGTCGCGCGAAGCAAATCGCATCACGCCGCTTGGAAAAGACTGACGTTCTCGAGCGAGAAATCACTTGCCTTAAAGGATTTCCGCGCGTACGTATTTACCATCGCTGCGTAAAAATACATATTTACGTTACAGTCTCTTTTATAACCATTCGGGCAAAGTGGCTTCCACGTTCGAGCGATTTACGACCACATTCGTTTTTACCCTCCTGCTATGTTGTATTTTATACAACTTTGATGCAAACGCAGTATTACGGAATCTGACCTGGATATTAGCGTTGCCGACAAGGTTCGATCGAACGCAGCCATTCCCAGTGACGCAAACGCCAACACGAAGATTTTAAACCATGTAGGTTTAAGCCTTTGGCGTTTGCCTATGGTGTTTCGAAAATACCTACGAACACCGCTGGAGTAATCGACGAAATCAGAGTCACGATGTTACCAACGCCAACGTTCAATGTCCGATATACCTTGGATAAAAAAACGTAATTAAATTCGCCGATTTCTCTATACGTTTCGACTAAATATCGTCGGAAAGCGTCGCTTTCTTTCTCGTTCGACGCTTTTCGCGTTATCTAAATATTTGACTATCCCGGGCATTCGTCCGAACGTTTCATTATCCAAACAGCGAGTGTACGTACTTACACGATTCGGTTTAAATCCAACAAGGGTAGAACTGCATAGCATTCTAATGTCCCCGAGATGGAAACGCGCTGTGCTAATTATACCAACTAAATAGAAACTAATTAGGTAACTTGGGAGTAGTAAAACTGAAACAATATTAGCAAAGCAATACGCTGTATGCAAGTCAAAATTACGGATATCGCAAACCGGGAATACGTTATTTAAAAATTTACCCTGTCCCCGCTAGTCGGTAGAACGTTACCGAAAAATCGTAGCTTTCAACATCGCGCGCTGTTTCGACGAATTAGACAAATTTTAGCGATAGGCGATACGCGATACGCCGTATACCTGCGATACGATCTTTCAGCGATCAAATAAAATAGACATCGACGATGATATCGACGTACCTCGGTGTCTTTAGGCTGATTTCCGACTGTAGAAAAAAAAAGGAGAAGACGCAAGGCGCGAAATAGAAAATAACTTTAGCGATATCAATTATATTATATGATAAATTCTGGTCCTTTTTTCTAAGATACTAGCCGACAAATTATCGTAGAAAGGTGGTTGAAGTTGCATGGCGAAATAATTTAACGCGATCAAAATTTCCATGGAAGATCTCTCGATGGACAAGTTGCATCTGAATTTTGTATTGGAACGTGGCAAAGGAAAACGTTCATCTAAGCGGGAAGAATGGAAAATCCGGTTGCTTTGATGGAAAGCGCGACAAAACCGTAAAAAGCGGTATTGAATTCCGCGAGAGAAGCGCAAAAAGCTACTCTTACGCGGTTTCTGTGAAACATAGCTGTAGCAGGAAATAATGTGGCCAGTTGGTCGAAAATCGAAAGCAAACGGCGCTTCCAATCACAGAAGGGGCGACTTCGTTCAGCGCCAGAAAACCAACCCCATTTCCGTTAATTGTTTCGCTCTTCGACGATTTAATTAACCAACCGACGCGATCGTTTCTCAATGGAATCCATCTGGCTATGGAACGAGAACGGGGCAGTGTTGTCCGGTAAATGAACGAACAATTTCCACTAGACATATTATTCGAAACACGCCGATCTTCCTAAAGAACAAAACGATTCGCCTCTTTCCATCGATATATAATCATTGTGTTTATTTAATATTTATCATTACGCGATATTTCATTCGTAAACTTTCGATAGACGATAGCTGCTCGCGTGTCGTAATCGTTAAATCGGAATGATTTAATATTAGTTGCGCGTTCTCTTTGCCTGGTACCCGATATCGGCTTTCTTACGCGAATCTACGAGAGAAAGAAACGTTTAAAGGAAAATTTGCAAGAGATGGAAACGCAGCGCGTTCCTCGCTCTCGTAAGCGTATCCATCCGTATCCTCGAAAAATCCGGCTCGATTATGCCAAGAAAATTTCCATTGGCGAAACGACAGTCTCTTCTGGTTTACATTTCATGAAATAACCGGAAATAAGGATGGAAATAAGGGAAACGTCGCGTCGTAACAACGGCAACTTTCCTTCTCGCTAATTTTCTTACCCTCGCCTCCTTCCTTCCTCTTCTCCCCTTTGCCCCTTCTTTTTTTCCCCCTTTCTTTCCCTTACGTTTCTTTTCTTTAATGCTCGTTATTCTTATTCCTCGTTTTTACATAATTAGAGACCCGCTGTAAGAAGTTCGCTTTCCATTAAGCATCGCGATCAACGGCTTTGCGTTTTTCCGCGATGCTCGACCGATCGTTCCGAATACTAATTCGTTTTATCGTCCGAATAGAATTCCAACGATGAAGAAACGAGCCAAGGAGGAGATTACGTGTCACACGGGTTTCAGTTGCTGCTTCGTTAGACGACTAACAGCAGTCTGCTGCTTAAATTATATAGTTTCTTTGCTATTTCCACGGTTTTATTTTTCGATATCCATCCAGAAGAGTATCAAAGAGGTAGTATATTACTTTCACAGTCGTGTTAAAACCGTAATACAGCCAGGGAGTATCGTATTATCGTAAAGTTATTAGATTTGGAACGTGCGAGTTATTCTTTCGCTGTTCACCGCGACGAATGTATGGCAAAACATAGTTCTCAGCGTAGCAAAGTATGTACGTATTGCCGAAATACCGAACTCGAGCATAGAAAGCGACGTTTCGCTTCATACTGGCACATTGCCACCTCTGCTTTATGCGATTCCGAAATGAGCTATAACAACCAGCGAACTTAAGCATCGACTCGTCTCTTATTTCCAACGCGTTGCATGTACCACGCTATACGTACGATTGTTACGTCAAGTTACGAATGTGTTCGACGGCAAAAACAAGTAGCTGGCAGCAAAATAAATATATCGTCGGTGGTAATGACTCGGACGAAAGTTTAGCGGCGAAAAACATCGCTGTAAAACGGAATGATCGAACCGGCAAGGGGTTTTCATACAAAAGAAAGGAAATTCGAAACTTTTGTTACTTAAATTGGATTCGATACGATCGGTTCGACTTTAATCTGGTGTTTTATCGGTTTGATTATTACAGACGTTTGGGCAAACTTTTACGCGGAAGCCGCTTTTACTCTATCGCTTTATAGAAATAATTTCGCAACTCGGAGATTAATCGGGCGAAACCGAAGCAAATCGTCGCATCCATGTCCCGTCGCGTAGAAAAGCTAAGCACCTCGTAGGGTAGTCGTTCAACTTCGACACAGTTTTCGCGCTTGTTCCGTCTACGAAAACCAATATCGATTTCCATAGACCGCGCAACTTTACTTCGAATATTAGTTTCGGTGTAAACAAACGTATCGATCGCTGCTACGCAACGCGAACGCCGTAATTATTTAGTACGTGTTCCACCGCGTACGGTAACAATTTATTATTCTCTGCTTCATAAAATCGGAGTTTTTGCGTGGAATAGGAAAAATATAAATAGATAAATATTGAATTAAAGATTTGCTAAGTAAAATCAATGTCGAATACGTAAATGTTACAAACGATACGTGCAACGAGGTTTTCCATTTACAGCTCACCTTTATCGACGACTAAAATTACGTAAACATTTTTCTTCTTCGATTACAACGGCACCTGTTTTCCTCCTCTTTAGAATTATCAAACTTGTAATTATATTATGTAAAACGCGATTCTTTTGCTTCATAAATCGCCTAGTTCGTAGATTCGATTATAACGGGATCGAACCTTGTCTCTTTTAACGTTAACGACAAACGTTCGCAGTTTGATCATTTTTGATCATTTTTTAATGTTTGGTACATCGGTAACAATATACCGCGTAACTACGCTATTTAAATAAGTTACGAGTGACGGTCAGTTGTCACTAACCAGATGTAGTCGAGCGTTCTATGCTGTGAAAACATGGTGAAATGTGCGAACACTAATATTTACATAAATTTATATCGAATATTATTAAATTTATGCCATTAATTTGTATATCAAATTCTGTCATAAATTTAATTGAATTCGCGTGGAAAATCGATGTATCAGTGTATAAATTTTGGCGTTCGTGCGGTGCAAACGGATAAATCAAAACGCGTAGACAGCGTTGCATTACTTGCAAATGTAACGCAACATCGTTCGACGAAATCGCTTCGTTTCGAAATGTTCTCGTTCTAATCGTAGACGGAAGTTACTTTACTTCCTTTAACCCTATCGACGTTTATTCTCGCGCAAAGAAATCTACGATCGAAGGAGTTGCGATTAAGGGAAAAACTTCGAAAGGAAAACGAAGCTGCAGGAAAATAAATTATCAGGTTGTCCGAAAAGTTTCTTTCGTTTCACGAAGAAATAATAGACGCACGACGTTGTTTGTTTCATATTATTTCGTCGAATTACGTACGATCCATTTTCTTTCATTTCGAGACAAACACCGTGACGACATTTCACAGACTTGCTTTCGCGTTTCTATGAAGGTGCACTGTTGTAAAAAAACGCGTTTGCGAAAGAAAAACACTTTCCGGACAACCTAATGTATACGTACGTTCGCATGAGAAATAAACTATATAGCCAGTAGAGGGATTTTTTAGTTGCTTCAGTTGGAAACTTCTTTTTCTACTAACGCGTCCCTTTCCGCTATTTTCTACGTACGTATTACGCAGCATAGAGACGCTGCGGGCGAACTTTGAGGCGAGAACTTGTTAAAAAAAAAAAAAAAAAAAAAAACTTGTCAAAATCGTTTTCTCACACAGTTCTTTAAAACGTTCTTTCCAAGTGTCTCGTTCGTGTCGCTGGTACAACGAACAAGACGGAAAATAAGAAATCGAGAGAAGGTAAAAGCTTTTGTTGCGCGTTCCTATTTGCTAAAATGGCTTCCATCTCCTCTTCCTCGGTTTAAGCTTTCAACGCGTTTCTCGCAATTATTTTTTACATATTTTTCATGTCGGTTGACGTATCTTTGAGAAAACGCAAAACGTTGAATATCCAGCGATACATAGCGCTTTATCGATACTTGAAATAAGTTTCGTCGGCGCAACTTTTCGACATATTCAAATTACCCTAACACGTTTATATCGACGGAGGTTTCTCTGTCAAAGAATATCATCCTTTCGTTATTAATTTTACCTAGCGAAATACCGTGTAACGTATCGCGTCCAGAGTACGTGGAATTCTAAAGCTCCGAAACTACTCGGAAAATTGAACGGAATTTGATACGCGCGTCTTATATCTTTTGAACCGTCGGTTCATCATTTGCATCGCGGAACAGCTATCGTATTTTACGTTTCCCTCTGGCACCGTCTTAAAGCGGAAAGAACCGACTGTAGATTTTTCAAAGATAATTTCTCCGAAAGCAAAAGTCACGCAAGGAAAGCTTCGTTCCTACGCTCTGCATACAGACTTTGCTAAAGACACGATGGCACGACAATTCCACCGTAAATACGTTATTTTATATCCGACTCGTCGTACGACGTAATCGAATAATACGAATCGTCCGTCGCTTTCGATGCTACACGCTACGAGGTTTCTCCCTTTGTCGGACCAGCAATTCGGATACAATTCCTATGAACGCAATTTTTCCCTCCTCGTTCACTGCCTATCCACTCTCCATCTCTCTGCGCCGTTTTATTTAATACAAGCTAGGAAAATACCTCAGTAGGAAATGGAATCTCTTGATACGAAATGATACAGCAGATCGTGCTCTACCACCCGAACTTCCTTACCGGTTACAATAAACTAGGATTTGCGTAATCCCGAAGGCGTATCTCTATCGCCGCGTGCTACATGACGTCGTACGGGATAGGTAAAGGTAAAAGGATCCCAGTTCTTTTCGCTGAAATACGAAACGCTTTATCCCCGTCGTTGCTTCATTTCGTCTACATCACCTGTATCATCCACATATATATATATATATATGTATATATACACATATAAATCGACAATACGTACATCGCGATACGATTGTAATATTCGGATAAATATGTCTGCAGTTATCCGTTAGACAAGCGTATTTCACATTCGACATCGATAAAACGAAGAAATTGGATTGGTCGTGCGTCGCTCGTCGTACGCGATTTCCAACGTTTATCCACGGCTAGTGGCTAGCGGCTAGTTTTCCACGTACTCGCTTAATGGAAGCTACGCACCACGTTAGGTACACAATTTTGTTTACGACGTTTCTATAGAAAATCGCTAGTTCGATTTTCCTACGTTGATGCACGCGCTCAGCGGATATCTCGCAAGTACATATTTTCGTCCAACGGATTTGCATTTACTCGATGAACGAAACTGGCGAATCTGATCGTTCGTCGCGTAACATATAATAAAATACGCGCGCGATGGACAAGTAAGAGGAGGCGAGCAGAGCAAAACAATTGCTCCGTCGATCGGACGAATCGTTAATTTCAGCATGCGCGAAACACATCAAAGATAGGAAATTTACATTCTGTCGAGTAAAAAGGTCGCAATTTATTCCAACGAGAGTTATCGCGGCCGTATTTTTCGAAAGAGTAATACAGATAATATTTCAATGTAGCTGATGTTTTATGCGATCATCGTGGTAAGAACACCGCGTGTGCGCACGACCACGTACGCGAAATCTAAAAAATATTTGCTGAAACGAGGGAAACGCGGTCGCGGATACGATCGTTAGCGAATTCCCGTCGACGCGTGATAATTCCGCCCGACGATTTTAGACTCGTTTGTATTTGCTAATTAATAATTAAACACTGGATGAACGGAATCGCGCAAACGAGCTTCCGCTTTCGGGTAACATAACCCCGTGCCTTTTTTTTTTTTTTTATACCATGATAATTTTACGCAATATCGATTACCGCGTGGAGAATATACTTCGAAATTGATACAACAAACGGATTGCAATTCGCCTCTCTGACCTTCGTAATATACGTTTCAACCGCGTTTCAGTCGAGTCTAGTTTAGTCTAGTCGAAACAGCCAAAACGTTTTTATCTTTTTATTTTTCAACGAAATCTATAGATATTCCGCGAGCGTACGACGTATTATACGATACCGTGCTCGATATATGCGCGTACTGTGTATTTTGTTTCTCGTGTCGTCTACGTTACACGTACGTCGGTTTAATCAAACGATGGGAATTAAGGGTTCTCGAAACATTTAAAACAGCGAATTGTACTCGTATTCGGTATACGCTTCGACGTACTCGTGTAAGATACATACGTGGAAAATTCAAGGAACCACTCGGAAACCACTCGTCGGCCTCTTCACACGCCCATCTACATTGGCAACCTGCCAACAATATTTTCGAGAGAGAAGTCTCGCGTTTCGTTATAATAGTTGCAATAATTCCGATTTTACGCTTACGATAAAGAATCCCTTTAATTTACTCGGTTTCGTTTCCCTGGCGAATATTCCCTAGGAAATTGGTACACGGCGCTTGCTTTCGATGCCATCGAACGTTCCAACCTCTCGCTAAATGTAGAACAATGGAATTCACGTTGCAAGACGTGGAAACTGTGAGACGTGAGACGTCGAAAGTACGGAACGAGCATCCGACAGGGAACATATAAAAATAAGCGAAACCGTCAAAGTTGTCGAACTTTCCAACGAAATCGGTAAAATGGCCACTTTAATCGATGAAATTGGAATAAAAGTACGTTTGAT
Organism: Bombus difficillimus; assembly: GCA_014737525.1. Lineage (NCBI taxonomy): Eukaryota > Metazoa > Arthropoda > Insecta > Hymenoptera > Apidae > Bombus > Bombus difficillimus. The sequence continues at coordinate 2,611,770 of JACXIT010000166.1, forward strand.
AAGGGGGCAAAACGACTTTTATTCGCGCCACGAGACGATCGAACGAAGGGCAATCGTGCCGGACCGATTACACAAACAATAATCCAAGACGTTCATTAACATAAAACCACGATCGATACGGCACTCGTGGCGATGTTGGAAGATAGATTTCCACGTTGAAGTAACTGGAAGGCAATATGAAAAACCGTGGGACGAGGGTGTACGCTTGTAGAAGACGGTATTATATCGCGACCCCGTTTCATTTATTCCCTCTCTGAATAGTGAACAGCCACATGTATACGGACACGTTATGTACGTGTGTCGCCTATATGCATATATTCTGTATTACGCATTGTCTTTTTCCAAGATAAACATTCAACTACCACACAGCCACGCGTCTCTGAATGTCACTCTGTTCCTTCGCGTGCGGCTTCGTTGAAATTTCTCGTTCGTATAAAGTATAAGGTGTGGCCAGTATTTTTCAGATACTTTGGCGATAGTTTTCCAGCATATTTTCAGATATTTCAATATATCGAACAGAGTAACGACGAAACACATCGGTGTTCGATCGAATCGTTTCGTTCGCGTCAAAATGCGTCGTTTCAAGTTTCGTTACAGACAGTCGGATAAGGAGGTTGTAAAAAGCAACCTTTAATTTTTTACGCGTCATCTAGTCGACTAATGCTCGTAAAAAAAGTTATTCAAAGGGCGTTCGAGTACTTTCGCGAGTCACTGTATACGTAGCATGTATTAGGTTGTCCGAAAAGTGTCTTTCTCTCCCAGACTCGTCTTTTAAAACGATGCATCTTTATACAAAAATGAAACCTAATCTGTCGAACGTTGCGATCTTTATTTTGATGAAATAATATAAAACGGAAAATGTTGTGCGTCCATCATTTCCTCGTAAAACGAAAGAAACTTTTCGGACGACCTAATACGTATAAAATAGTTAGAAACGCGTGTTTCCACGAAGTTAGAATGCAAATTGTTAACGAAAACGTTACGTGCGATTTGTCAACGATTAAATTTGTTAATTTTAATGTACCACGGGATGCGCACGATAATAGCGTTCCACTGTATGTGTTGGCAACTAAGTGATTACGAATTTTGTCAATACCAGCTAATTCGTCCAAGCATATTCGATGCTCTCAAAACGATCCTGCAAGGATTTCGCGAACCACATTAACGGAAAATCATAAATGGAACTTGCATCTTTTTCTTTTTCTTTGGTGGAAGTGGAAGTGGAATAAAACGCTCTAACCATAACATTTTTAAATATATACTTCGAGAGCTTTATTCGCAGAGTAATTCTATGGAGTTCGAAACTAAATTAGAGCATTTAATCGAGTTGTGATTTTTTAGAGTGATACCGGACGGCCGCGCGGCCGTAGTGGTTTGGTTGGGAATACTTCTGAAATCAATAATTCTGTTATCGCACCTCGGACTTTTCAACGGAAAACTTGAAACTTTAATTAATGAAGGGTAACGATTTTTAAAACGTCGCTGTTAAGCACAGTTATCTAGGTTGATTGGTTATTTTATATTATCGGTATAGTCATTTTCCTACAGGCACACTGAGAGTTTAAAATTTACGAGCTCGTACTTTTAATAACAATTATTCTACGTGCAAAAGTTACCGGTTCGATATCGACCATTTTGTAGATCGTAGATAGTCCGAAGGCATAAAACTTGCAGAAATCGCAAATGAATATCGTGTTTAAAATTATGTGTGTTTTCTTTCTTTCTTTTTTTTTTTTTTTTTAAATAATCGTTTCATTCATGCAATGGAATTTCTCTTATCGTCAGGCCATCGTCACGCAGAAACCACGTAATTTTCTTAGTTCTTTATCTACACTCGACGAAACTCTTATCGAAGCGTCGATGTAGGCTGTACGTAAGTCGAAATTCTCAAACGTCAAGATTTTTATGAAAAACGTTGATAACATATTTATGAAGGAAGAAAGAAAATTTACACGTTGTATCTTCGTTGATGTTCGGTTTACAAGACGAGCAAGGACATTATACGTATTTCGTTTCACGAGATACAGGTAGAACGTGGCTGCGGTGGAATCGAGATCGACTCTTAAGAAAATTTCATTTTTAAATTTCAAACTTTGCTTCGTTTCTTGGAATTTTTGCATCGTACTCGAGGAGGATTTTATGGGCGATTTTTACTTCAGTTTTTGAAACATTAATCTTCATGAAGTCACAGTAGAGAGTTTTATCTCAGATAGGTAGCGTCTTCTCAAGCGTCTTACTTTATATGAAAGAATCGTCTTTTTCTTCTTTCTTCTTTCTTTCTTTTTTTTTTTTTTTTTTTTTTTTTTTTTTTTTTTTTTTTTTTTTTTTTTTTTTTTTTTTTTTTTTTTTTTTTTTTTTTTTTTTTTAATGTGAATTTGGAACCTATGCAAACTTTCCGCATTCCACGTTGAAAGTGTCATAATTAGATGCGTGAAAAGATGCTATTCAACGTGCTCGACTCGAATACGCGTAGCAACGCGACGTAAAAGGGGCAGAATAATGTTTTAAATACACGTGCAGGTGTTGCAACGAACGTTAGCATATCAGAATTAATCGAAACGGTAAATCTCTCGTCGAATCACGCCCGGCTATCGTTCGTGACTTATCGGGCGAGCAGCTCGTGACTCGTGGTACGTCCTATCGAGGACCGATTACGAACCGATTGCGAGTCGTCAAAAAGATGCATTACCCTCTCCCATCTAACAACCAAAACTTGCACTTTAGCACAGTTAACTTGGTAAAATGTCCACTTATTCCGCGCACAGGTACGCGTCTCTTGTACCAAAAGACAAATCGAATAGTCCACGAATATTTTGATAAATGAAATTTTCTCACGATATATCAGGTTGTCCGAAAAGTGTCTTTCCTTTACAGGCACGTCTTTTACAACGACGCGTTTCTACACAAACATGAAACCTAATCTATCGAACGTTGTGATCTTTATCTTGATAAAACAAAATGGATCACGCGTAATTCGGTAAAATAATAAAAACGGAAAATGTTGTGCATCCATTATTTCCTTGTAAAGCGAAAGAAACTTTTCGGACGACCACCTACTACGTTTATTGTATACGATATAATTCCAGGCGATAGTCTATGTAGAAATTCAAGGGATTTGACAAATTACGCAAGTAGAGCTTGTTCGAACGATGATTACTGTAGTAACTAATATCGAAAAGTATAGTATCGCGATGTAAAAAATATTCGCGTGTCATCGAGGCACATCGAGGCACATCGACGTATACCGAGGTACATCAGTCACGAATATTGCACGCTTTTCACGCATGCACACAATCGCTGCTGGCAGAACGCACATACACGCATCCGTCAGGAAACGTATGCAAGAAACTGCATCCTCTGCGAATGGTCCTATCTCTGCTTATGTACATATTCACGGAGAGGCCGAGCAGCTGACCTGGATACGTACGAAATGATACATTACCGGTTGTTGCCAGCGTATTATGAATTTTTAGTTTTTATCGGAACAAGCCGCGTGCATTGTTTTTAGCTAGTTTTAAACCGCTATTAAAATACAACCAGCAGCGTTCACTTTGTTCTCAGTCCCGGATCGTGTCGCTCCACGTGAAACAATTCTTACAGGCTGACGATTATCGAACAGACGATCGTCAATTTGCTACGCTACTGGACTCGTATATAATATTGTTGAGAATCGTGGATCTTTGGAGCCGAAATAATGTTATAGGAACACGGAATTTACACTTTTAATTAATATTTAAATAGTTATACATTTATTTAATGAACGATTTCTAATATATTCATCGATGCACATTTGCACGAGTCTCGGCACTTTCTTCTGTACCCGACATCTTCCGTACCAGACTCTTAACCGACTGAACTGTTTTCCTTCATCTGTTTTCCAGACGCCGCGCACGCACATACTTTCACGCACTGACACTCAAATGCAAGTGTTTCCACCATGCATCTAACCCAGTCCAGCATAGAAAATTATACATATCTCAACAAATATGTACAGTCAGCTTTCGTTTTATTTTCTTTTTTTTTTTTTTTTCTCAATCTTTGTACGCGACGCTCGCATAATCTGCAACGCTTTGTAACGTCTATCGCGATTCAAGTTTCACGTCTATTTACCTTTCATCGTTACTCCTTGCCGATGCGAACTCACTGCGATTCCTGCAATAGAAATACAAACGCATGTTACACGTACTTACGTCGAATGTAGGTTATACGATATAATTGAAGGAAAGAAAAAGGTAAGGGTATTATAATAAACCCTTAACTTCTTTTACCGATATTGACATTCTCGTATTAATATGTCGAATGAAAGGAAAAAAGAAACATATATATATATATAGTTCAAAGAGAGCTATAGATCCGATGTTAAGACATTTATTTAATTTACGTATTTAAGTTAGGATATACGATACAGGGAATGTTAAAGCAGAGATTCGCGCGCAGTAACGTTCGTTCTTAAATGTAGAAAAATATGTTACGGAAACTGCCTTTTAGTTTCGAGTCCCTGAGAAATCGAAGAATATTGGATTTCCTGGAACCGGTTAAACTTTCTTATCGAACAAGTTTTGCAAAGTCTCGCGCGGAAATTTGTTCTATGCAATCCAAGAATTCGAATAAAAGTTTCATTTTATCTAATGGTGTCTTCAACTTTATAAATAAACAGGATCGAATAATATTTCTATTCGCTCGTAATATCTATACGAACGACGTGAAAGATGGTTCTTACGAAACTCGTTTATAATGGCAAGTTGCAAAGAGAAGAGTGGCGTAAGAGAATTCAGTTTCCTATCGTAATATTTCATTTTGATTTTAATTTAATTTTAAGTGCTCGACCGTAGTGCCGATTTTGTCGGGAGATTCGTCGGCCAAGTAGCTGCGAAACGCGACTCGCGAACACCTGGCTTCGGTTTGACCTCAGTTACGACGCAACTGACCGAAATACGTCGGGTAATAAGATATAAAAAATACAGAACACACATATCCATAAATGGAACAGACGGTATATGTAAAAATTATTTCGTAAAATAAAGTCATTCTAACAAAATATTGCTTGATTAAGCGCGCACGTCACAAATTGGAGGGATATTATAAAATCAAAGCAATTAACTTGAAATTTTCAATAGCTTTCGTCGAGACCTCGGTTATTTTTTAAATAAAAATATTTTAGCTTTAATGGCCATCTGTTATAATATCGCGTGGATAATATCGGTCCAATTCTATATCGATTCGTCTCAATTTGAAGGCAAATTAAAAGCAATATTATATAATAAATCTTATATTCGATACAAATAATAGGTACAATGTACACAGTAGGTACGTTCAACTTTTCTACGGCAACTGTTTTTGTTCGAGAAAATATTTCAAAGAGAGAAACAAAGCTGACGCGATAATTAGAAACGGAATTTTCACGTTCTTTGAACAGTAGGATGCGCGAAACGGTTTAACGAGTATGGCTATGCAACGTGCGCAACAAATTACGTAAAAAATTAATTACCCTAACTTATTCTAGTTTATAGCTGAAAAAAAACCAATGCCATGCACGACGAATCAATGGACGTAAAAATACTCGTTCGAAACGCATCAAACTTAGTCCTAACTAACTCTGTCTACTAACTCTGTATCCTTCTGGAAGACTTTATGGAGTCGTTTGGTATACCACTTTGGTATACCGAAAATATGTGCCGTTAAATTTATCTGGATTCAAAGATACGTCGTTTGGAGAATCCAATTATTCTGTAGGTAAAACTTCGAGGATCTGGTAAATAGCAAGAGTTCCGCGATTACGCTGCATGTGGTTAAGCGCGAAAATATTCTTTTGGCTCGTACTACGTTGCCATTAGGCGCAGAACTCGACTGTAAAGGTCCAATCGTTAGCCAAATTTTTAACAACTCCTGCGAGTTCTATTGTAAATATATCTAATTGCGCATAAAAATTCTAGTTAAAAACACATTTAAACTTCCTCTGCTAAAGCCGAAACGAAATACGCTTTCGGATGGAAAGCGAGGAAAATGAGAAACTAGAAACAAAGAATTCGATTCCAAGCGTATACACGCTACGTAGGTATGTAATGGTTACGAACTAATAACGTATGTTACGTATATCACGTAAATTTAATTTAAGCAGTCTAAGTCGACGGTAGCTGCTTGGAATGATCTTGATCTTCGCGTAATTGCGTTTCAAAGAACATTCTCCTCGGCAACGTACACAAGATTCTAGCCGTTGCTCGTTTCTTCCTAAAAAATTGTTAACGAAAGACTGTCGTTACCGCTACGAAAGACGACGGATTCTCGTTAACGACATTTTAACGAACAGCGGCTACGGTAGAAACGTCTCGGAAGACTGTCGGAATCAGGATCAGGATTATCGAAGCTGCCTTCCCTAAAGTCAACGTTCGGCCAAGTGCGCGTTTACAAGTTCCAATTTGTAGAGAATTTTCGAGACTTGTGTAACGTGTCTTTCGATTGAGCGAGATGAACCATCGGTTGCAATCGGAAATGCCAAACTAGTTGTAGAAAGAGCCGCGTATGGCATGTTCCAAGACATTACACTCGAGCGAAGAACAGCTTAATGACGACGTTTATAAATGGAGCAGGGAAACCAGGAATAGTATGGCAATCTGAATAACAAGAATCGCGTATGGCGTGTCTAGTCCTCCGAGTATATACTCCGATACTTGCAGTTGCACGCTGTTTAAATGCCTCGATAACACAGGCTAAAGGGATATGCATCGAACAGCAGATTTGCACGTGATTTCTGATACCACCGTACAGTCACGTCACGAACTGTCACTGTAACGGCAACTATTCTCACGCAGACATCCTGTTGACGAACCACCTCTGTAACTGCGTTATGCACACGTATACGGAATTCTGTTCGCCGACGGACACCGATTGGCCGTGACAACTGTCACGTCAAAACATTTCTCTCGAAAATGCTCAACAATTTGTCACGATGACGCCGTGTTAACCCTTAACGACATATGTACTTCCAATCTATACACGCAAGATTCGACGAAACGTTCCACCAATTCCAACGACCGGAATACCCATCGTCTTCGATGCAACGAACATTTTCATACACCGGTGACGTTCTATCGAGTAGGTGAAATTATACCGATAATCCGTTACATTTGCTTGAGACGCAAATAAAGTTGCCACACGCCTGAGTTCAGATTGAAAAGGAGGATACTTTAACTCTCTCTGACGCGAAGCAGCGTCGCACGATAATCGTAAGGATTTTGAGAATAGCGATTCTCTGTTAAATTTTACCTACTTTTAGCGTTAGCCACTTTTGACGAGTATACTCGTCGTGTAAAAAAAAAAAAAAAAAAAACAATAAAGCAATCATTTCGTCGCAACTTAATATCGCTTACTTCTTGAGACACATTTTAGGTACGCGCTTTTCAAAGAGGTTACAGCAGCTAACTGATTAATCGCGCTTTATTACTTTCCCGATCGATCGTACGTCTGGGAAAACGCAATTCGTATCTAGTTAACGTACGACGAAATCATGCTACGAATTTTCTAAGGAATTTCGAACAATCCTTCTGACGTAATTGGACGGAACGATGCAATCGTTATATCTGAAATTTTCCATGTTTTTGCGAAAACGAGCTTTCTTTCGAAGTATCGCAAGGCAAACTTCGTTAGGTGACTCGAGGAGGAAGAATTTCGCGAAGAATCTCGGAGCAACGAGCGATCGTAATTCGTAATGCTGCGTGTCTAAGAAAAGAAGCTGCACGAATATCGCCGCCATTTCCGTTCGTCTGTACATCTACGTAAATATCTATAACACACACACACGTACGCGTAAGGCGGCTGAGTCGGTCGATTCTACTCGCACACCTTGAAACGTCGGAGACGGCGTCGCTGAATGAAAGAGGAACGAGGAGAGGGTAAAGAGGATGGCGCGAAGGAGGATGCCAACCGAGTACTACTCTGTTTGCTAATTACTCGGCGTCGGCACATTTGCATTCACGTTCGCGCCAGCCTCCGACTAGCAGCGTTAACCTTCTCATTAAACGTAATTGTTTGCAATAATTTGATGCCACCTGTCTCCCTCCTGCGACGACCAACCTTACGACCAACCAGCTCCTACATCGAGTCTCGTCGCACTCTCCTACCTTCTCGACTGTTGCGCCGCTTGCCACGCTCGTCTTCCAGCATTCAATGCTGTCACTCTTACGCACTTGATCGCGTTTTCGTGTTCGTGTACACGTACAAGCGCCAGCGAACCACTCGCGTCGGTCTACCAGTCGTCTACTACTCGAGCCGTGAATACGTTGATGCGACCATCGTGCGCGCGCTCACGCACCTACACACGCGCGTTCCGAACCAGAGATTCCTGATTCTCCACTTGCTCCTGAAGGAGGGAGAGCGTGTTAGTCGTAGCCTGGATCTAGTTGCGAAGGGCTTTTGTTTCAACGACGACGTTCGCGGCATGTACACACACGTACCGCGCACATGTAATAATAGCGACTTCACACGTACGTTCTTGGACACGACAATTACAGATGAGCCGATTAATTGGTGGAGTCCTCGTCGGATCGACAGCTATAATAGAACCGAATTGCGGAGTAATAGGCACGTAATTTCTCAACTCTGTGTGCTGGAAATTTATTCATTAACGAGGCTATCCGCAAATTTCTCGGCTTTGTCGTCGCTCGGTCGAGCTTTTCTTCCCAAACCGCGTTCCAACGACGCAACGTAATTTGCGTACCGCGGCAAACTGTTTGCGTGGCGATCTCGTTATTGGCGTTAGTCTTAGCGGTTGCTCGATTTGCGTGAAAATTCCGCGACAAATTTCGATACTCGTTCGACCTGTTTGATGCTCCGTCCTATTAACTTTCAACGTATCAACGTATCGCGCGACCAAATAATTTCCAGTTATTCTCGTTTAGGATCACAGCGTACCGTTATTTGTCCTGCTCTCTGAATCGTTAGATGGCAATTGGTATTTCTTGAAATTCGCATGGTTTTAAATACGGACGAGCGAATGATCGAGAACTGGGAAAATATTTTCCCGAATAAGTGCAATTCCACGGAGAATCCGTAGCAGCGAATTTTCTAGCTTAGCCGATATTTTCTCGTGCTGACACTCCCAATATCCATGTTCGTTTCTTCGCCTTCGGCGCAACTCTTTTCCAACTCCGCGTGTATCTTCAATGTTTGCCGTGCAAAGTGAGTACACCTTGTATCATTTCGCGACGCCACGCCGAGCCAATAAACATTCGCGAGCGATAAATCCTTCGCCCCGACTTCGTTCCAACGGATCGCAACAAACTTCGCCTTGTGGCAAGACGCAACGAGAGGCCTTTCAAACTTTTACACGTTCTCGCCGTTCTTCCCTGCGTATCAATACGATCTTTATCGGACATCGACCCGTCTTTCGTCCGTTCCTTCGAAATTTCTAAAAGTATTTTTGACAGTATTGCTTCGATGCGCTTAGCTTTGCGTTAATAATCTCGCGTTCCAATTTGCAAACACGGGGAGAGAGCCAAGAGATTTTTAGCGACGTGCAATAGATCGTTTCGATCGGCTGCCTTACGACGTCTGAGTCTAATCAGATACAAGTCATCGAGCTTCTCGATTTCACTGGGAGTTAAAGCGAAACTCGGCACGAATTGACCGAGATCGGATGAAAACTTATTTAATCGTTAGCCAGCTTGATGAACCGCGTTGGGGTAGGCTCGAGTCAGATACGTTAATCCGACCGCCGCGAGGCGTCCGACCAACGTTTAATTACAGCACTGAAACTAATTAATCCAACTAAAAGTCGTCTCTCGGTTTCCTCGAACAGCTAAGACAATGCTCTCCAACATTTGGAGCTACGCTGCGTTTCTTTCTCATCTCCCTGTGTTTAATCGAAACGCGTTATAGTAAACACAATGTACACAATGAGCACAAACGTAGACGGCATCCGACGAGCGTCGAAGCAAACACGTAAAAAATATTTTCGAAAGGAAACTTAGGAAAACTAATTTAAAAGATACTCGAGAATCCTTCGAAGGTTCAGGTTTTCTTACGCCACGGAATACTTTACGTAAACCGTAAAGACGAACTGACTGTAACTCTAGCGCGATCGGAGACAGAAAAATATTCTGCGAGCAAGCTTTAAGCGATTCCAATTTTTCGCGATTATCACGCTTCGATACATACTATATGCATATATATATACATATAAAGACGTAAAACTTAAGATAAATTAAGGCAAGTTAATTCGGTGGCTTAATTCGTGAATCGTGTACGGCAGACTCGTCGTTCGTCGTTGCTTCGTCAGCCGGCGCAAGGGGCACACGCGTTCCGACGCAAACTCTGCGTCACGGGTCAGGGCGCGCGGCGTCGATCATTAGAAAGCTCTGCTGAGCGTGAGCCAACACCGAAACAAAGTATGCGCTTAGATGCGCCACCGTGCCGGGCGTCTCAACGCCGCACCGCAATTCGCTTACAGTTCCTGCTTCCATATCGATATTATCCGTGCTAAAGGGATCGGACGGAATACTATTAGAAGCTTGTTACATACTGTTTATTAGGTATAATTAGTTTCTGTTCCCGGCGAAAGCTGCTTCTCATAGATTCGCTCGACTGAAACTACCATTGCTGATATTTTACGACGTTCTATACATCGCATTTATTACACAGCGTAATTACTCTTGTTCTCGCTAAATTATTTAGCGAGACACCGGTTCGAAGGAGGTGGCCCAATTTTCGACTATTTTAACAGAGTCGAATATTTTAGAGTACGGGACACGAAATGGCGAAGACAAGCTCCGTTACTCTTATTGCGATTTATTGGGCTGGCGACTAAGTGATCGCGGAGTTTGTCAGTACCGTCTAACGACGATATACGCAAGTTGCCAACCCAACATATGCTACGAACGAAACTGGAAAATTTCCTCGAGCTGTCGATTTTCTCGTTCTTCGATGACGATTTCTATAGAAAACGTTTATACAGCGGGCGTCATAATCCAATTACCTGCAAGGATTCGTCGTTATTCAAGTTGCCCTACATAATTCTCCTTCGATATTCTGGTATGAAATAAGATACCGTATCGGACATGCGTTTACGACAGCAGCGGTCTTGATAACGTCATCGACAGGAAGATACGAGCTTGCAATTAAACCTGGTTTTAATCCGTTCTTCTGGCAAATCGAGCTCGTATCGCTCCAAACAGCGTCTCGCATACTTTTAACGCGCGTACGCCATACGTTTGCGTGAGGCTACAAGTTTGCACATTTGCGAAAACGTAGCGCGGAATCTTTAACCGTCGAATTCGACGAACTTTAACGAACTGCGGTGAAATTTCCAACGACGCTAGGATTACCGTCGAAATTACGCAAGGCCACGAGCCCCTGTGCTCGTTAAACACCGAGTCCCAACCTTAATTTCTTTTTAGTTATGGTAGCGTTGCGTACACGATGGCAATTCTACGAGCAGGGTTGGCGTATACGCGAAGCTTGAAATTCTGAAAATCTGGCCGATTCGCTGGCTCGTGTTTAGAAGAATTAATTACAGAACGTGATATTTGAAATTATCGCTTAATTCGCGCAACACGCTTTACAACAGATAAACGCGTATTAGAATTCAGATACTCTCGGCGTAAACGATTTACGATCGAGAGAACCGAGGAAAAAAGATACGGGGAACGTATAACGGTTAACTATGAACCGCGTAACGAGTTTAGGCAGATTTTGCCGACCGAGCGTGTAAAATTACGATAAGAAATTTACGGGAAGAAAGTAGGGGAAAAACGTCGGAATCGTGGCAACCGCTACTCTAGACGAGCCGATAAAAGCATATAAACGCGTAACGTTAAACCGTAAAAAGCGAAGCAAATGATGGAAAAACGGTGTATCGAATCGCTAATTGCAAGATCGATATCAAATATTTCCGATAGCATGGCCGATTTCCAGCTAGCTACAGAATTTTTACATCTGTTTCTCGCACAGACGCATTAACGGTACATTAGCGCGATAAAAAGCCATTTGCGCTAACAGCCAAGCGGATAGAAGCTCGTCGTCGTGATTTCTCTACGGCTCCGAGCCATACCTAGCGACTATGGACCGCGATTCGTTTCAACGAATCGGCGATAATACACCGGCACGGCCTTAAATGTAGACATTACCGGCTCGATTGCGACCCGATCGCGAGAATCCAGGTCGTCGTTTCTGACGCTTATTTAACGCAATATTTCGCCGGCGACGATATTCAGGAGCGGCGGTGAACCGTCTCGCCAGATAAAGGCGAAGAGAAAAGCAAGCGAAGACGAAATAAGGGTAGAGAGAAAAAGAAGAAGGGAATTGGCGCTTCGCGCAACTCTGCTATCCGAGCAACACTCGTATAAGACCACAGCTAAGCAGCTTATCTGTTGATGATGCACTGTATTTTCCGCCCACCGTACACCGCTGCTGCTAGACACCGGAGCGCCGGAGTGTTCCCGCTTGATAGCGTGTCGTTTTCTACCGCACATAACCCGCCCTTTATTCTCGCTTCCTCCTTACCAGTCCTTACACGGTCCCCTCGGCTACGTTTTCGCCTCCAACGCAACGACCAGCTTTGCTATCGCCGCTACACGCCGACGCGCCACGTCGCTGTGTTTTCTATCGTTCTCCTTGCCTCGCTACCTTTTTCTCGCAACCGCCAATTTCTGTCCGGACCAGTCACCTTGTCAACGACAGCGCGACGTCCAACGCGTTCCGTCCAATTCATACGGTCTTCGTTTTGCTATAACTTCGACAACGTATTCGAAATTAGCGTGTCTGCCCGTTTGGGAAATACATAGGTTGAAAGTTGACTCTCCGCTTCGCCGTGAAAGCGAGCAAATAACGGGCTTGGCGAGAATTTAGGCGAGCGAAATACGTAGATACACCGTGTCACGGTACACGACCAAAAAATCCTGACCTTCCGAAAGGGAAGAGGCAAAAGGCAGAAGAAGGATGCAGCGGTCTTTATCGTTTGCTTTCAACGATCGATACTTGGAAAGCTGATTTTCCTCTCGTAACGATTAATAAGCTCGACGATGTTCCGATTATTATTGTCAATTTCTAGCCACCAAGATTCATCGCAACGACTAACGTTGCGATTGACGTGTTTTTCGTACGGTAAATGTCAACCCGAGGATTTAACGGCATTAATTATTCGCTTAGAACCAGACTAATATTATACTAGACGCTAGTTTATGGTAAAAGCAGTTACGTATACGGCGGCCATCGATCAAGCACGAGCGCGTATGTACGTGAAAAAATTCTGCTGGGAATAAAACGAAAGGTGCGATATTACGCGTTCGAAGAGGAAAGAACGTGCGCGTTATATAAATTCCTAAGAATTACAGACCTTCGCTCGTTGAACAACATCCTACAAGCGTTATCCGAATAATTTCGGTTACAAAGAGTTTTGTTCGCGTTAATGTTGCTTTAATCGCTCGATAAAGCACCATTTTTCTACTTTCTTTCCTACGATATCAAGGATGATCCATAGCCAATAAATATTGACAAATTGTTATTACCTGGCGGCGTATACCGCGGATATTTTCCGAATTAATCTCATCGTCGATCGTAATAAGATCGTAAGAACGATCGTTGTAATCGGTTACAGACAGCTAGCGTCTCCTTCAAAATCGCTACAATTATTTTTCCAGCAACTCGGACGCTCCTCCGATCAGCAACGTTTTAATCGACGCTAATCTCGTGACTGCACCCCTTTAAGCTCGAATCCTCTCCAGCGTCTTCCATCGTGAAGAAGGTTTCAATTGTTCGACTAAAACTCTACTTTGACATTCAGCGACTCAGACTCGTATATTGACCGCAATCTTGCCTCTCGAAAGAGACGATAAAAAAAGGAAAAGAAAAAAGCTGAAGGAAACTTTGCAATCGCGATGGAAGTCGTTCGCAACACAAGTATACTCGGTCGATCGCTGCTTTCCTTCCGCCAGACATCTGAAAGCGTCGCGGAAGATTCTTTAGGGCACCTAGCCTCGAATCCCAACAGATTACACGGTCTACGATGTCTCCCTTCCAGCTTGTAAACGGTGTTCGCGGCAGCAACCTCCTTCGACGGACAAGCCCAAGTAAAATCATTCTTATCGCTTTATATTCTGATACTCGTCGACAATGTGCTGCTCGTGGCCAGTTTCGATGAACGTTTCGAAGGCCACGCCGTATCCCTGGCGAATTGTTCGGTCGATTCCATGCGAGTAACCGGTCGAATTTACGTTACGTGGCTGCGCGTTCTCGAAAACTATCGCCCGGACAAACTAGAAAGGAAGATTCTGATCGAAGTGCAGTTGCTATTCTATTTTGTCATTAGCAATCACTTAGTTGCCAAACCAATATATCCGTACGTTTAACGTTAGAACTATCACACACCAGTCGAATTGATTGGTTCTACAATTGTATAAATGTGTGAATCCTCGTTGGTATTAATAATACCACAAATGTACTACGTAACATGGAATTGCTTCTGTAAGAAAGTAACAAATCAATAGATATAAAAATATTCTACTGTTACGTACTTTTTAAAGATCAGACATTTTCACTGGTTTTGGTAGAAATAGCAGCTTCGTGTTAACTATCGGTAGTTCTAGCGTTAATTCGAGTAATTCGATTACAAGCAATCCTATGTTACACGTGTTATACGTATCCTCGTGCTCGTCGTTATTTATTACTACGTTTTCATTTTACGATATTATCAAAGTATGGAATTGGGAAGAAAACAGGTACTAAACTCATTCGTCGAATGACACTGACAGACGAAAAGACCCAGACAAATACGTAATCTTACTGATGTATTATGTTACAAACACATGGAGGAGCGTACAAAGCCGTCTGTCCGACAAAAGGAATCCTTCGAAAAGGGGAACCGAGGAAGAAAACTTGGAGGAAGCTGGCTGTCTCGCGTCCAAGTCGCTACGGGCTTTCGATCGACATTGATAGATAGGAAAAAATATTTGACATTAGAAAGAATCCTTTGGAAACTGATTTCTCGTGCTGCTTGTGCGGTTGCCGCGAGTCGTTCTAGCTCGATTCTAAGCTAAATAATTCCATACGATATTCTCCGCTAGATTTCGTGATTTTTCGTTCGAATTATCGCTCATTCACGGAGCTGTCACTGGTCGCTAACGTCGAGTTGAAAAGACGCGTGTACGTCGCGAAGCAACGTGTCGTTGTACAAGGTAGACATTTCCGAAATAGAAGAAACGTGTGAATTTACGACCGGCAAATATCATAACCATTAGCAGTTGCATCGATTTCCATGGAATATATTTTGTACCAAATGCCAACCACGATAAAATCCTATTTTTACCTCTGAGAGCCGATTTTAACGTTCGTTGATTTTTCATCGGTGAACGTCGACTGGCCGAGTTCTAAAAAATTCACACCAACGACACGAGTGATCTCTGTCCGATTTTATCGAACGCTGCTTACTTAGCTGCATATGTACGCGATGATAAAAAGAAAGGTTAAAGGTTTTTAAATAATTATTTAATCGATTTACAGCCTTGATATCGACAAAATTTTTAGCTATTATCAGAACGTAGGTGGAGATACTGTTTGAGACGACAGAGTTTACGCTCAAGGACGCTCAGTCTTTGTTATTTCTAAGATCTTGAGTAACGATAGAAGACATTTGTTTCGTCGACCACCGTGGCCAAGAGTCAGGCCGAGAATCGAGCCAAGCGTTAAGCCAAGAAATTATTTTGTGGCCGCGGAAACTTCTTCCAGTCACGGTGGATTACCGCGTACTATGTATATACATACTCGCTTCTGCACTCTCGATATCAATAGAGGCGTCATGAACCCGGAACACGGCCCGGGATTTCCCATTGATCTACAGCCGCTGTTCGCTAGCGTTCCAGCCCTCTGATAGGCTAAGCGATTCCAGGCTCTGGAAACCTGTCCAAGAGACCGAATAGTCGCCCATCCGCCATACTATAACGGATAAAAATTAGAATCAGAAGGAGAAGAGGGACGAGACTCGATGGACGATTGACTCGCCGTGTTTCCAATTGTCGTTCTTGATATCGTGCGACGTAACGTAATTTGCAGCTTATTCGCGAATATACGTACGTTTTTCCGACGTCGCTGATAAAGTTCGAGTAACCGACGACGATTAACGGACGATTCGTAACGATTTTTCGCGAGGCAAGGGATGCAGAATGCAACGAGATCGAGTAGAGCGTCGCGTCGGCTGACGTGGTGGCTCGTGCAACGGGATAAAATGATGCGATTCCGGTATATGTTATGTACACAGATATACAGGACGCGAGGATAGGGGAGAGAAGAGAAGCGTAGGGTAGCGCTGCGTGTTAACGAATAAAGAATGGCATGTTGCACCAGCTGCATCGGATGGGACGCGGTGCACTGCAAAACGACATGCAACCGACAACGTGTCGGCAGGAACAAAAAAAGAGGTCGTAGGCAAAAGGACAAAAGTGAATTGCCAAGTCAGCTTCTGGGGCCGTCGGCTATCTATAGATGAGATAATTGCGATCAAACCTTTTAATGGGAGAACCGAGAAAAATTTCAACTGGCGGGGCTGGTTTCTGGAACTGTGCGCGGAACGCTGAGTTTTCCAACGAATCCTACCCCTGTGCTTTTATGCGCAGAATTCGTAATTCCATTGAATTTCATCGTAAAAAAATCCGATATTTCATTAAAAAAAAAAAAAAAAAACGCCATTAGTTCGCAAATCTTCTTTACTCTTCCATCGTCTGTAAAGAAACTGACGTTGCTGAAACACGCCGATAACTTGCAAGCATCTTGAGCGCGGGAATTTTTAGTACCTAGAAAATGAAGGAACATCAACAAGCAGGTTTTCAACGCGGATAAATAGCTTAAACTTTAGACTGTTAAATTCGCGATAGCGTAAATACTTGCTTACACGGATGCTCGTGTACGAAGTTACAGCATTTACAGTTGCATCGACGATAGCTTGGTAATAAAAATTGCGCCCGTTAAATTTAAAACAGTATCGTTCCGTATAAAGGAAGAACATCATCGCAAATCACGTAATTCGCGTGCCACTGCTTATACGTAGCATCGTACTAGCTACAAATCGTTGACTAGAAATGAGTACAAATCTTCGCTGCGAATTTCTTTATCTCGGTCGTAACAACGAATCGAACCTACAATAAAAGGAAATTAGAAATTTCACGAAAGCAAAGAAACTTAGCACGCAGAGAAACGCTACTAGCCGACAGCTGCTTTACGACGACGCGAATACCCTGTACGCTTGGTCAATGCAAGGATATAGACGCAGGCACCGACACCATTTGCCGGTATTTTCTACTTTATGCACACTTACACGTCCCTAAACGTTCCGTTGCTTTGAATCGCACGTATGTCATTGGGGTGTAAAAAATTGGATCGGTTATAAACGTCAGAACGCATCCACATGCAGTAAAAGCTGGAAAGCCGGAATAAAAGCTGTCAACGATCCCATCGATCTGCCGCCAATTTCCCCGTTTCTCCGTTTCCCGTGCCATTCGCATACGTAGACCAGACCAATTCGTTGTACGGCCTGCGGCATCGGTCTGCGAAAGAAAACGCGTTCGCTCCCCCAGTGTGAAACTCTCGACTGACTGTTTATCCGGTTCATTTATCTGCCAGTTGGAGCACAGGTCGCGTTACGTTCTTCGCAATCCCCGCTTTCGATAGAAACGAAACGCGGTTGGCAAACGTGAACGATGCGACGTCGTAACTGGAAAACGACAAATTCACCATGAGGTTAATAAACAACGCGTTGGTATAGGGAAGGCGAGGGAGAAAGTAGATGGACGCGATACAGACAGAATTAAACGGAAAAACAGCAAAAGGAAAAAGGAGAGAACGGGCGGTGGATAAAGAGGCGAGTAAAAAGCGCGCTCCCGTCTCATTTCGCGTACAGCGCGAGAACATCAAAAGCAGCCGTCGAAATTGTCTGGAATGAAAGTGGGTTGCGGGTTGAACGGTCGAAAAAAAAAAAGCAAAGAGCCGGAGTGGCACGCGCTATCGTTCCAGGACGATCGATGCGAGCCGCCAAAAGAGCGAACATGTTGGGAAATCGAGACGTGTCGCGCAGCTGATTGTGAGTCGGCTGCACACTGACGGCTGCTGGGATCGGGTCATCGCTCGTTACCATTACACCGGGCTGGCCGCGATACCATTCGTTTCGTCTCGCGTATTTCACCTGGACAAAGGGAGGATCGCGTATCGATCCAACGTCTCGCGTTTCCGTCGATTAAATTCTGCCGTCTTCCACGATGATGGAAAATCTACTTGCCGAGAAAAATCTACGAAACTTTTCCACATTCCTGAAAACTGAAAACGATTTATCTTTCCACTATCGCGTCGTATCGTCGACGATAAGTCACTAAGATCCCTGAGAGAAGACGACGAAACGCTGCAAGTGCAAAAGCGAACCGAATTCGCGATATCGTAGATAAATCGCGTGTAAACCAAAATCAAACCAGACGTAATTCCCATGTAGCATCGATTGAGCGTACAATCCAATCGATATGAAAAAAAAAACTGGATTAATACCGGACGATTTCAATTGGTACGATACAGGAGTAACAGACTTCGACTAATAGCAGAGGAGAAATCAATTTGCAATTGTAATTCCTTGGTGTTGCGCGACATTTTCAAGCGCACATCGGTGGTATCATGCTCTTTTCGTTTCGCATACTTTAGGAAATCGGGTCATGCAGCTAACCGCTAATTAACGAAGATTTCCGTGCGTAATCATTTTTCGAAGTAAATAAATAGCAATGGAGCTCGTAAAGCTTTCGGAGCTAAACACCGCGATATCGGAGAAACGAGTTTATCGCCAAGTCACCGCATTAACCGCACGTGTCCCGATTTTAGCAAAAATTCATTCTTTCGAACGACAGACCCACGTATTACGCGTTCTAGTTCTTAACTAACAAGTGGAAAAAATAATCCAACGTGGACCCTTTATCCTTCGTATTCTGAGAATACTCGATGCCAAATATCAAATCGTTGACATCGAATTTTTCAGATACGTTCATGTTGGGATACAATCATAGACACAAACACTCTGATACAGACACCCACACAGGTCATACTCATTACTGTGTAGAGAGGGGGATTCAAAATCTTCGAGGGATCATGGGTCGCTACCTACAGTCAGTCTGAGAGTAAACTGTCAACAATTCATAAATTCCTTGCCTGCACACTTTGTTAATCACTCACTTGTACGTTAAATACATTTGGTTCTGTAGCTCTGTTCAATAAATATCACCTAATATTATTTCAACATAGACATTGTGTCTTCCACAGATTATTTATCTTAATTTTAAGATTAAATTCTAACAGTTCGTCTGTCTATTCTTCTTATTATATTCCTTACTCTTCCCTGTTTCCTCTTCCATAAACGATACGATCCTGTATCCATAGCCGTGTAACAGGTTACGCGGATAGAAAAATTACAAAATCGATTGAAAATATTTTCCACGAAATTGCGTTTCGATGTTTAACTATAAATTCCTACGACCCTATATCGCGCAATATTTTCCGCTTGCAATTGCCGCGTAGTAAAAATTCACCGGATCTATCGACCGAGTCGATCGATCATTGTCACGCATCAAAAACAATGGAACGAGACCGATACGAAGGCGGTCGGTCGGCGTAAAACCCATCCATAGCCGGACGATCACTTTATTCCAGACACTCTGGATGAAACGTTCTTTCTGGAATTGGCACGCCGCGCCGAGCCGAGCCGAGTCGAGTCGAGTCGCGCTGCGCCAGTCCCCGCAGTTCTATTTGCGAGTAAGTCTGATTAATCGGAACAAGGGTAAACACGACACGATTGCCATTAACACGCGTATACGTTTGATCCGTTTGCGGGTCTCTCGCGCCTCCAGGCACTAGCTTTGCTACGTAAACACATTTACGTGGCTCGCTGTGAAAGGTTAATGATAATGTAAGTTCGCATGCGATAACCGCAAACCCAATGCGTTCGACGCCTAAAAACGTCGGTCGGTCTAACGTTCGACAGAGGCGCAAAGGTTGGCCCGTTTGGGAAAATTACGTTACAGAACACTGTCAAATTGTGCAAACAGTTGGTCTGCTTTGGTTTTTTTAATCCGCGTATTCAAACAACGAAACTACAAAACAGTGTGTTAACTGCGGCAGTTTCGTCCAAGTTCATCGACCTCTTAACCTCGTGCAGGTACATACTTTGAGTTACAGGTTACAGGTATTGAATTCGATGAATCGGTTGATTAGGTTGCGCAAAGAAAGGACGGAGAGGGAGATGGAAGGGAGCAAGACTTCCTAACTAACGTATTTAACCAACTTGGTAACGTAACTTCGTAAGTTGGCAACGTATTTAAGGCGAGAATTTACGAGAATTACTACATATATTCGCGTAAATCTTGCTTGCCGGTGGCGAGAGAGCTGTGTACATTGTAGTTTCCTAGTAAACTGCTATCATTTATATCGCTCGGATTTTATAATAAATTCTTTCGATATGTCCAAAACCATTTTATTGTACGGTACTCTTATTTCTGAAATGTAAACGTAACTTACGTATACCCTAGGCTCCTGCAATGCGTTCTAATTCCTAGTGGACAACGGATATTTCCGCGAATGTATACAATTTAGATACAAGTTTACTCGGTGTTACGTGGTATTTCGTTTAACCGAAAACGGTAGAATATCTCACGAGGGATTAAAGTTATTAAAAAGCGTTTTAACGAAAATTGTTTGGTTCGAACGAAGACATCGTATAGAGCAGATCATTTTTTTTTTTCTTTTGATACAGTTTTTTTCTTTTTCAAATGGAATATATCTTTTGATAAATTAGTCGAAGCATCTCGTCATTCTTTTCTTATATTTTGAAAAGTATCAAATTCAAAAGTATTAACTTTGATTTATCAAATTTAATATGTCTTTCCTTGTCCTTCACACGTTCAATTCGACAAACGAACGATACCTTTTTATAGGGAACGCGGAGATCGACGTATTAAAAGATATTCCATTAAAAAAACAAAAAAGCGAATTTGATCTTAAAATATATCTCGCCATTCCGCAAAACAATAATTTAATCCTTCGTGAGATATTTTATCGTTTCCAGTTAAACGAGAGACTTTTTTTTATGTATACGCAAGATCGTAAAACCGTTTCGCAAGATCCTAAAAATATTTGCATTTCTTGAGCGATACGTATATACGTTTATACTCGATATCTCGTTGCAATTTACGTAAAAGGTTTGTTTACCTCGTCAAATTGATCGTTTATCGGTAAATTCCTATTAGGCACTACTCTTGTTACAGCATTCGTAGCAATAATTATACGAATAGCGAATACTGGCTATAAACCACGTCAAACTATAAACCACATATTTCCAATTTTGAATGGTTGGTTGAACGTCAGATGTTGCAGATTGCGTTTCGAATCCGGATGGTCGAGTTTGATTAAAATTACGCTATTATCTATAAATTGATAACCCGAATCGCGCGTATCGTATTACGTGCTACAACTAATCTTGTCTTTAACGTCTGAATATTTTAACACAATGCTGTGTCTCTAATAGCTATGCACATACGGTTTACGTATATCTGGATAATATTATCGTTTCCCCTTCTCCTCTTTCTTTTTTCTTCTTTTTTTTAACATATTTCTCGACTCTCGAATTTCATCCAACCGTGCAATATGAACGAACATTTTGCAAGGATGCATGCACGTGAAGCTGCAATTCATTTCAGTCAGATAAAATCATTTTAACATAAAGCCCATGACACAGAATTTATTAAAATTTGGTTGAAAGCTCATGGCGCATAATTTTGTAAACATTGTATTTCATGGTAATCGAAGCATAATATAACTTACGTTCAAAAATATTCCAAGTTTTCAAATGAAGTCGCGCTAAATGAATTTTACAATTCCCATATGCGACTTTGCTAAAACTCGTAAATATTAGAGGGAGAGAGAGAGAGAGAGGCGTACTCGTTTCATAATTGAAACATCGTAACGTTTCAAGTACCGCGAGATATAAGACATTAAATATTTAAAATTGTTAATACGTTACATCTAATATGCGCCTTTATCGAAACATTCGTGGCGAAAGAAATTACGTCGCGATATAATCTTCGAATTTTGATCAAAATCAGTCGCGCGAAAGAGACGCTGATTGGAGCATAAAATTTGTATCGCTTACGCTGTTCAAATACGAACAAACCTTTTAGCCAAAGAGAATTTCAATTGCTTCTACCAAATGAATCTATGAACTTTCGTATTTGCTTCGTCTTTTCAGAACGATTCGTACGCTTCGCCGTGTATATCAAAGGAATGTTGATAAAAA
The DNA here is from genome assembly GCA_014737525.1 of Bombus difficillimus. Taxonomy (NCBI): domain Eukaryota; kingdom Metazoa; phylum Arthropoda; class Insecta; order Hymenoptera; family Apidae; genus Bombus; species Bombus difficillimus. The sequence continues at coordinate 2,634,067 of JACXIT010000166.1, forward strand.
AAAAAAGATTTCGAGATTGCAAGTCAAATACATATATTCCTACATGTATAAACTAATCGAATGCAAACTCGAGAGATACTACGCTTCGTATCTGCGGGCGAGTAAGGCCGAGTGAATGACTAATTTACGCGTAGTTAATCCGGATACCGGAGGCAATGATAAAGGAGATTGACTCGAGAAATATCTGCGCGTTATTAGTCCGAGAGACGAGAATCGCATATCGTTTACGGTATTACCACGTTCATTTCCCATTCAATTGCCATACCTTATCCAGGAAACATTTTCATGATGCGATGGTCAGCGTTGCTCGCTTCGGTCGTTTCTTCCCTTAATTTCCCGTGTGCACGGAAATCCAGGTGAACGTGCAACGATAAATCACTTCTCCAAAATCTTGTACGCTAGGCGACGATTAAGTAGCCGAATGGAGTCGCGGAGATTTATTACTTGGAAGAAAGTTGAACGTGTATAGACGATATTCATAAAATATCGGGCCGAGCGAAGAAAGTACGACGCATGCCAGACAAGTTGCTCGTGCGAAAGTTCGCAACGTACTGGGGCTGTTTCCGTTGGAAATTTCCAACGTTCGACTTTCAATGTCGTCTGTTTTCAACGATTCTATCGGAAATAGCAACGACGTTATGCCGCAAGGGCAACGGAGACAACGAGACAGTGTTGTGACAATAACGAGGAACGCGGCCCTTCGTTCGGTGATTCGACAGTTCTTGGAGTTAAAAGTTCGGTTCGACGCGAAATTACGCGCGTCTCGTCGCGACGTTTAATAACCGCTTAACGAGAAAGTAAGAGGCTGCTTGTGTTTTCGTCGAAAGAGAAGCGTCGTTTCGTGTTGCGTGGCGTGTCGTGGCGTCTGGCACAGTGCAGTTTTCTTCGCGCCGATTAATTTCCGCTAGCTTGGACACTGCCACTTTATTACTCCTCTCGCCAGCCAAGAAACAGGAGGCTCGAGTAACTCTTCCGTATTTGGGATTTCTCCAGCTCGTTTTGCACCTACACGCGTTCAACAGGAGGTACGTTCTTCTTCGAACTCGCGTTTTCGTCTTTCTTTCAACAGTCGGCTATTTCCTTCCACACAATTACGCGTTAAATCGTAACATTCCGCGAGCAGTTGCCGCGTTAACGAAATCGACTCTCCTTCGATAAGGATACGCTGTCCGAATAAATACGCGAAACGTATCGATGCTTTCGCTTTAAAATCAGCGCGCGAGTATCAAGTGCATTTAACGACGGCGTATATTTAAATGACGTATGTACGTACTCCGGTAATTCAATGTCACGAATTTCATTGCGAATTAGTCGCATTTTCTTTCTTTTTCATACACGTATACGAAATTTGTACGGTTAATAGTATAATATTGTAGCGGAAAATTTGCCGTGCTTTATAAATAACGAAAATTTTATCCGTTCTTTTTTACACAGAAATAATATAATTTCCGTCTAAAATCGATAAATCGTATAGAACGAGTTTCATCGTTGTATTAATTTATATAAATTTCACAAATTTTACATATATTTTGGTTTCCTTTCAAACAGGAAATTCATTTTCGGATACTCGACACATAATATGATATTTTGTTTCTATAGAAATATACAGTTACGGGCAAATGCGTTTCGATTTGAAATTGGTAACGTTTTTGTCCAAAGCAATGTATGCGCGTATTCGCTGAAGTTCGACAGTTTGAAGCAACTACACGCGTCATAACGTTGCCGTTTCAATTACCGAACAAAATGGGCAATCGCTGGTTAATACGAAATTGGAAGGAAAAAAAAACAGAAAGAAATGAAATTGTGGTAGTCGTTTCGTCGTTGAATCGATCAAAGTTCACGAAATGAATTATACGTTAACGAAGTTAGCCGAGAGTTAGGAACTTGCAAGGACTCTGGCCTGGCTTGCGCGTATTACCTAGCGTAGAATACATTTTACTTTTAGTAAAAACGTATTGTATTTTCGGCCAGTCGCGAGGAAACGCGTCAACGGGAGTCGTAAATTCCCGTTACGATCGTAGCAATCGACACCACGAACAGGTCGATCCCCTTACTTCTTGCAGGATAATAGGGGTAGTTATTGTGGAATAAAACTGTAGTCTACAGTTTTATAAATATATATTTTCCAACAACTTACGCACACAAATCTTACGTCGATTGGTTAGATATATGTGACAATGATTAATAGGAATGGAACTTGATAGTCGATTCGTAGAAGTATAGAGTAGGTTGCAGGAACAGTGAAGACACGTCTCGTATTCCTACGGAGGAAAGCTCGCGATGGGTGTGTCTAGTACACGGGACTATCGGATTCGTTGATGACAATTTTAGTTAGGAAAGCGAGGGCAATAGACGTTGCTTGGGATTGGATATTAAGAAGGTTGGTGGACTGGGAAGGGTCTTAGCCGCCTTCGATAGGAAATTGCCAGTGAGAAGCCTCGTACGTGAGAAAAACTAACTTTCTCGTGTCTTCTCGTGTTAAACAATAAGCTTTGGAAAACGCGTTACTGAAAAGAGGTTTGTTCGGTCTGGAGGACCTTAGCTGAAATTCCTGCGATTTATGGTCGGTTCTTAAGACTATCGAGGGTACGCGGTAAGAATATGTAGACATCTGGATACCATCTTGCCCGCGGTGAGTGGCCTGGTTTAGGTAGAGAGTCGGCCGACGTAACGCGTATCGTTAATCGATCGTTCGGTCGAATAGTTGGAACTCGTGAAGTGCGCACACGTGGTATATCGTAATAGGATAGTTAAGTATAGTAGAAATTTCGTCTTTAAATCGACTTATTTCACATCCGAATAATCGTTTCGCTAACTTCGATATTAAAACGTGGAAAGAACGCTATTTTCCAAGTATCGATAGATCGGTCGCGTTATCGAACGGTGCATATAAGACCAAGTACATTATACGAATAAATTGGCATAATTCGAAGATATCGATGATATATGAAATAGTATCGGGAATGGAATTACTGGATCATCCACGGTCCAACTGTAAACGTCGTATTATGGAAAAAATGCGCTGGATTTCCGTAAACATCGACATTTTTAGATTTACATTTTCTACGTTTACCGAGTTCATTGCGTTTCTTCGTCCCTACGTACGAATATACTTTTCTCTTTAAATCGAGCGTTAACCGCGTTTTAATAAGTACAACGTGTTACTTTTCTACGTAATATAGCGCGCAGCTTCGTTTCCCTTTGCCTTTCCATTGCTACTATTATATCGGAAATGGAACGAATGGCCGATTAAAATAAGTCTGGGATCAGCGTAATACTACGGTAAAAGTTATTTATCGCGTTTAATGGATTTCATCTAACGAAAGCAACCAGACTTTACATCACGTAATACGACGCGTATTACCATTTTTACATATATATTTTCATACGATTTTTTCAAATGCATTTTTATGCCAGCTCGTAACTCGGCAACAACGTTCCCGCGAATTACCGGCAATTTTAACCACGAACGAGTTATCTAAACGCTCGTCCAATGTAACGCAATCGATTTTTAAAAAGAATCGCAGCTGACGTCGGCTTTCAACGTCTTCCGCGCTATTTATTTATTTATTCGCGTGGAACGCATTCAACTTTCCCAGCTTGTAGCTGTCGACCGCGATCTCTTACATCAATTTCAGCCTGTCACTCCGCAGAGAGTAGAGTACCGTGAATTCAAACGAAAAACCGCAGTCTCGCGAGCAATCTATGGCGAACTGGATGTACAATGTACAAGCGGCAAGCCCTCTCCGCCGTTCTTCATCCTACCGTGGCCCCTCCCTTTTTTTTCTTCTCCCTTCTTTTTCCTTTCTCTGCCACGACCAAGCGTGAATCGTGCGTGAAAATGCTTTACGCCGCGGGTACAGGACCAAGAGGGTGGCACCCTCGTTCTTACCTACGGTTCTCGAGTTGCTGGAGTCGGACGAGGAAGAGAAGCCAAAGAGGAGCCTCTCGCCCTCGAGAAATCTGCGAACACGAACTGGATCCGAGGAACCGTTGCGCGCCGCGTTTCCTTCGCCCATAGCCCCGTCATATTATCCGGCGTTCGTTTCGCTCGACTCGAGGTCCGACTAGCCTCGATTTCGTACGTCTAGGAGAAGCGCAGTCACGTACGCTGTGTAGACCGGGGACGAACGGTAATTCGGATAGCGTAACCGACGACGATATTGCAAAATTACGACGGTTATAATTTGCTCGAGCCGTTTAAACCCAGCCAAGAACATCGACGTAGAATACGTTTGCGGCAGAGGATACCTCTTACAAGCGGTCGTATAGTTTTATCGAGTTTCGTGCGGAAGAATCAGCATCCATTTATATGCTACCTGCACAACTGCCTGGCGAACGTTAGATTGACACGAAGATAATTGAAATTTCGCCGAGCGAAGGAGACGAGAGACTATAACTGGGATTTTCTTGGCTGGAACTTTCCAATTAACATAAGCATCGTGATTGTGTTTTTATATATATCGTACGATGTAACTTTTCGCTGACTCTATGCGAAACGTACGTGGGCAATTTCTGTTCCTTCAACGCTAAGCTATTTACGATCATACACGTGGCTTTTTCAACCGAGCGTCCCTACAATATACGCGGGTTACACTTTTCGTTCGAGTTCTGGCAAAATGTAATTCTTCCAATACGATATGCGTGGAATTATCTTACCATCGATTTGCTCGTCGAATAAATTCATCCGTATAATTCGAATCGACCAACAGTCTCGTAAATTCAGCTCGATTTTCTCAGTTTGCCGACGTCGATTAAATCATCGGATCGACGACGCTTTCGAGAAAGTTCTCGTCTCAAATTTCGAAGCAAAAATGTCGGATGAAAGATCCGTTTCGAGCATAACGAACGTATTTATGTATCTTGGTTAATTGAAATTTAATTTGTATATTTATATATTATAGAGAGAGATAGAGAGAGAAAGAGAGGGGGAGAGTAATGGAGAGCTGGTAATACAGGCGTATAATAGGTAGTTTCCAGCTCAGCAAAACGGGGACGCAGGCTGCGCAACTGAGTAAAATCGGGTTTGGATTGTTATTGGATACACAAGTGTTCTACATGGCTGCAGTATCGTTGTTCGCGTCTGTATTCGTGCACTTGTGCTTCGCAAGAATGTAGAACCAGTGCATTACAGAAATTCTCATCGTGCAGCGGTGTACACCGGATCCGGTCGTGTTACTTTTCGATGATAGGTATTCTCTTAATTATAAGAACAAAACTTCCAACGAGGCTGTAATTAAGACGGCGCGGAGTGGGCGCAGCGTGGCGTTTGCATTTTCTACCGAGTACGCCGCGGTTCGTTATCGCGAGCGACGAAGAAGCAAGCGATCGTCTCCGGTGAATCGAGTCTCTCGTGTTTTCTAATTTGTATCCGCAACTGATTTTCCTTGTCGCGTCGAGACGCTTCTTTCGTCCGCGTGTAGCTCAAATTCTATCGGTACTCGATCGATTTCCATGAGTTTGGTCGACACAAAATTAATCGAAGGCTTTCGTCAAGACGAGGCTCGATCGATAGCTTCTCGTAGAAACTGCAGAAACGGAAATACGATAATGATCGAATGAGAGGAGCAAGATACGACGAGAACGAAAACGTGACGAAAGATCGAGCAGGTATTTTGTTTCGTTGTTGGCGGCTCGTACCTGTTGTACGTACCTGCGAACGTGTATGGGTATATCGTAACGAACGTTCCAGACAAAATGAATCGCGTCGAACGTTATTCCGCGCGTGTTCTCAAGTTTCTCGTAGCAAGTCCGATTGGCCGAAATGATGTTATTAGTGGCCCGTTACGAGTAGTTTTGCTCGTAGTGTATCTAACGTCGCGTGATTTACGAGTAGACCGTGCAATCTACTCGTACTATCGCGACGGCTAATTTTTGGAAGCCGGTTGAAAAATGGCATTCCTCGGAAGGCGGATACGGTGGATATTAACCAAGCGTTGGCGCGAGTAATTGAGAATACAAACGTACTTGGCCAGTCGTGATAGTGGATGAGTAAAATTGGCCCTTCTGAAATATGGATTCGAAACACGCGAGACAATCCATACGGTCTGATGCGTAGCCGATTTCGACGGTATAAATCTGTAGCTGATGGCTATGAAAAACGCCCTAATACAACGATATTATAATCGTAGACACAAACACTCTTACACAAACTCCTACACAGGCATTTGAACAGGACACTTACACAGGTCATACTCGTTATTGTGTAGAGAGGGGGGTTCAAAATCTTCAAGAGATCATGGGTCACTACCTACAGTCAGTCTGAGAGTAAAATGTCAACAATTCATAAATTCCTTGCCCGCATACTTTGTTAATCACTCACTTGTACGTTAAATACATTTGATTCTGTAGTTGTTTAACGAATATCACCTAATATTATTTCAACATAAACATTGTGTCTTCCACAGATTATTTATCTTAATTTTGAGATTAAATTCTAACAGTAACACTGCCATTGCCTAGCCGCTATCCTTCAAACAAGACGTTAGGCGTTAGGCTTTAATAGAAAACGACAACGACGACGACGATGTCAATGTCGCGTAAAATAAAAAAAAAATCCAAGATGAAAATAAAAAACGAGAGAATTTATTTGCCAACACCTTCGTTACACTAATGACAGTTTAGTTCCGAACTCCAGTCGTGACTTTCCAAGACTGAAGCTCTTACAGCTCGGTCGCATCCCTACACAAGTGGTTATCTTATGAAGTAGGGAGGATGTTGGGATGTCCCCGGGTGTTGGGTCTGGGCCCTGGACGTCCTGCTGCCGCGTGTACTCCCTTACTGCCTGATGGGTATCCGTCGTCAGCCCATCGGTTTTGAAGCGTGCCGGTCGTGACATGACGTAGGAGACACAAGAAATCACGAAAATGATAGATCGTCGGTGATCTCTTGGCGTCGCAATTCGAACGTTTCACATATAAGATATATGGTAATAGAATTTATTACGCGAATCCAACAGAATAACGGTTCAAAGTGTTACAGACTGACGTCGAGCGCTTATTTGGGAGGGTTTTTATACCGAGGTTCTAGTCCCTCTGGAGGGGTTGTCGTCTGGTGTATCTAAGAGGCGCCTATTCCGTCACCATTTGGTTATTGTTTAGATAGCTGTGACATGCAGGATGTCTGGCCTATCCTATTGCTGTTTCTGAGCGTGTGACAACGACGACGACGATGTCACGTCGGAGACACGATAAATCACGAAACCGATAGATCGCCGGTGATCTCCTCGCGTCGTAGTTCGAACGTTTCACGAATAAAGTGAGGAAATTGAACTTTGTATATGATAATAGAATTTATTATGCAAATCCAACAGTTACAAGAGACTGATTCAAAATGTTTCAACAGACTGGGGCGAGCGCTTATTTTGGAGGGTTTTCATACCGAGGTTTTAGTCCCTCTGAAGGGGTTGTCGTCTGGTGTACGTCAGACGTGGTTATTCCGTTACTATCGGTTACTATGACTATTGTTTCAATGGCTGTGGTATGCACAATGTCTAGCCTATCCTATTGCTGTTTCCGAGCGTGTGGCCTTCTTGAGCGTATGACGACGACGACGACGACGGTCATTATGCGACACGCAAGTATGCGTTTCATCGTACCAAAGGTATTCTTCTCAATGTATCCTCGCGCGTCATTTTCCAGTGTTGTTTCGTTCAGCGTTAACTCCAGTGGTAGAAAACATTGAAACGGAAGGTAAAGCGTATATATATATATATATATATGCGGAAGCATGAAACTTAATGCAAAGGTAATTATGGTGGAAGAAGCTACATAGATAACAGGTATGTACTTGGGAAATTTTTCTTCCAAGTAAAATATTCTCAAAACTCCGAGAAAATTCCTAACGAGATATTTGTACCCGTATTATCACCGAAGATAGATACTCCGTACGCCGTACGCGATACCGCGTAGATTTTACGAAGGAAATTTCCGCTTTTGAAAACGCCGACACTGTACTTTGACTTCGCGAAACTAACCGCAAGCCGCGACACGAATTTTTCGTTCGGACTTTTTCGTCGTTCGTGTATGGAACAGAAATTCCGATAGAATTAACCTCGGTCGGAGAATGTGCGCGTTTGCGGCGTTCCAAATTACCAATTTGCTTCGACCTTCCGTCAAGTTTGCAGGTTCCATTCTGACAACGACACGTCGCTTAACAGGTCGCGATACTCGGAAAATGACCTGATACGTTTCAATGGCGAAGAGTTTCCAAGGCTGGTGAATTAATTGACTCGTAGTAGGTTTGCGGCGCTCTAAACTCTGCCTCTTTCGGCGAAACGTTTGCTTCGCCATTCGAACAAATTAGGAGAACTGACCGATAGAACTCGACCCGATTGAATAGTTAGCGTATCAGCGTAAAATGAAATGTTCGCATCCTCGCTGATACGTCGATCGCATTTGAAACCCGTCGACGACGAAATTAAAGCAGCGTCATTGCCGCCGCGTTTAAGTTGCATTTCGTTGGTCGAACGAACGCGTTCGCTGGCTATTATATCGCTCATTGTTTGCCAATGGAAATTGCCTACAGTGAATTTACGCCTCTGTAATTGTAACGAGTTGCCGCGTCGCGTCCTTTCAAATTGCTCGAACACGACCAAAACTACGTCACGTTCGCGTAACCACCGAACGATACGTATCTAACGTCCTGATGTTTTAGATACGTACGACGTGTGTGTATAATATCCAGAAAGAAACATATTTTTCCGTACGATGGTTAGTACCACAAACGAAACTAGTAGGTAGTTGCATCTGATATAACGCGAACTCGATTTTGTTTGATCGTCGTTCGTGAGAATAACGAGCACTCCTGAAATTTTCGAGTGTGTTTTTCAATTTTCGCACGCATCGTTACTTTCAAGAGGCGATTTGCGAAGCAGCAGCGTCGATAAATCGAAAACGCCGTTCTCGGGATCATTAACTTTTGGTTCTCGTTGCAGGCATTCGTTTTGGAAATTTTCGACGGTTGGCCGGAGCTCGTTGTTAAAATACGTCCGGCCGAGCGGCGGCCAGCGTTTTACGCGGCAATAGGAAACGCGATTAGTTTCGCCCAAGAACTTCTTTTTGCTTCGTTAGCAACCACGCTCGTCGTCCGATTTTAATTAACGTTCTCGAGTCAGTCGCGCGCGCACCGATTTCCGAGAACGTTGAAAAATTGCAGTTTCTAGAACGAAAGCCGAAACTCAACGCGCAATTCCGTGACACATAAAATGTCGCGTGTTCCGTCGCGCTAGCCAACCTACCATATATAGAACAATTATTTTCACGTACGTCTTGCGAATATCTAAATTTGTTAAACGCCGATTCTTTTGCTTCTAGGAAAACCACGAACCAGCTAATGCATTCACAGCCATTGACGTTCGCGTATCGAAGTACGCGCTCGTTCTCGTAGAAAGGAACGAAACAAAGCTATCTCTCTTGCCTGCAATATCGTTAACAGAAGTTTCGGGATTCAACATTTTCCAGTCTATGGTAGGACACGAGAACCTTCGGCTTTTCTAGCGGTAACAATAGCTTTCTCAAGCGATTTTAGCAGGTGGCTGAATTTTGACGGAAGAATTTACGAGACATCGCGACCAACTTTCGCAAGTCGCAGTCGAGCAACGACGTACGTTTCTTAGCCGCCAGTAAGCGGCAAGGCGTACGAGCAAGCAATATTTTTCCATAGCCTTATGGACGCGAGCACTCGGTTTTTCGCTTAAATCGAAAACTTAAATCGGCCACGTAGCGGTAACTTTTCGGGTTTTCAGCCTGTCAAGTACGTGACGTCCGCGGCACGAAGGAACACGAGGGATCAATGAGGCCCCAGGGCGTGCCTACGAGGTTAACAGGCCCGTTAATTGCTCTGACACGACCTCGGGTTCATGGTGCGACAATAACTAAGGGAGCCAGGGCGTTGGGTGTACACCGTGCGCGCGCTTGCCACATATAACTCGTGACTTCCAAGGCCCAATTTCCGAAGCTGATGAATTATTCGATCTCTTCGTATCGTAAATATGAGTTACCAAACGTCCTAACGACATACCAAACTCGAATATACGCGTCTAATAAATATCCACGTAGGCGAACGCGAAAGATCGCGGAGGTAGAATTTTCCACAGTCTACGATTCGAAGGTGAAACGTTGCGCGCATCTTATCTTTCCGTAAGATAAGTTGTATCGATTTAATCCTTTCGCTTCGGCAATACTGTCACTGAACGGAAACGCGCGCCAGAAATACTCACAGTGTGTGGTGTCACGTAAACTTGAGGGTTGGGTGATAAAATAAAATATAGTTGAGTCGTAACACAACTATTAACTTCGTTTTGATCAAAGTTTATTATAATTTCAGCAATCAAGGGAATATACACTGAATTAATACACGCAAATCGTAATTCACTCCAACCGCGTTACGTAAAACTTAGTTACTCTGATGAGTTAAGTACGCGACTGTTATAAGGGTAGAGATAGATGATGATGCGTTGACTATTCTAAGAGTACAGAATGAGTGAGTTTTCCTAACGATACTGTGTCCGAGGAAAGCTAGGGATGGGTGTGTCCAAGGACACGGAACTATCGGATTTGTTGATGACAATTTTGGTTAGAGAAGCGAGGGCAGTAGACATCGTTTCCGATTGGGTAATAAGAAGGTTGGTGAACCAGGAAGGGTTTTAGCCGCCCTCGTGAGAAAGTTGCTAACGGAACGTACCAGTCCTGAGGAAAACCAACTTTTCGGTATTAAACCGTAGTAGATAATAAAAGTGAAAGAAGACCTTCGACAAGAGATACTCGCTTCGTCCGAAGGACTGTAACTAGGAAAATTCCAAGACCCCTGGTGAGTACTTGAGACTATTGAGGGTACGCGCCAAAGATGTGTAGACATCTGGGCGCCATCCTGCCCGCGGTGCGTGACTTGGTCTGTGATACGAATTGACGTTACATGTGCTTGGTTGCTGTATATACGTTTTTCCGAGTCTTAAATAACAACGATTCTTATAAGAACCGTATGTGAAATATCGTTTCACTGTCAATGGATTTAATAGATTTTTTAGCACGAAACAGTACACGATCGTTTGGATGCTTGAAGTATATTGCGTGAAACGTTTTGATGTTGTTTCGACAATGAGTAACTTTAAGAAGTGATTAATCAAATATGTGAATAAAATCAACAGAAAATGTTCTGTCGAAAAATATATTATTGACTGCAGATAGCACTTGTATACGCATCATTTCGGATACCGATCATATGGGTATATGGGATGGGATGCCGAACTCAGCAGTCGTGTGATAAAGACCATACTCGAATCCACCTCATTCCATACTACCTACCAAACAAAGACACAGTCGGATACCTGGGAATGATTCTAGACAGAAGAACGACTTGGAAACGGCACATCGTAGAGAAATCCAAAGAACTGAAAACAAAACTAAAAAAACTCTACTGGCTCATCGGCAGACGCTCCGACTTAAACATGCAGAGTAAAATAACCCTATATAAAGCCATATGAAAACCTGTTTGGACCTATGGGATCCGACTACGGGGAGCAGCGAGTAATTCCAACATAGAAATCCTCCAACGATTCCAATCAAAAACTCTAAGATCCCTGATAGACGCGCCTTGGTATGTTACCAACGAAACGATACAACGCGATCTTAAGATACCCACGGTCAAAGAAGAAATCTCAAAGTTCAGAAACAGATATTATATAATAGTTAACAATCACCAAAACCCATTAGTTACCCAATTACTAGATAAGACGCATCAGATCCGCAGACTAAAAGGGCAATACCCCCTGGATCGAAGCATCAGATTCAACTAGCATCAAACTCACTATAAACTTTTATAATTCAAGCTACAGAACCACGCCAAAAAAATTTACTGAAAATTCTGTAAAAGAATTGTTTGTAAATAATCGACTAAATAAAATAAAAATTCCATATTACCTGACAGCGAACCGTTAGGTTTTGACTTGACCTTTGCACATGGCTCAACATCGCGTTTTCAACACCTACAAACGCAACATGCAAAAACTGCAAGCATTCGACCACGAGGCTAGTCTTGTGTAGAGTTTTGGCCGTGATTTGAACAACTATTTTAACTTCGCTACTTCGTTGTAACATTATACTTAATCATTTTCGTGAATAAAAGCCTAGAAAATTATAAAAGGCACAATCAAGTTATTGCTCAGCTACTCCTTTTTTATCGTTAATTTTACGTGACAATCGCGTGTCACGACACAGGTCGTCTCGTGGATGGAAGCGGCACTCGAGGCGAAAGGGTTAACGACGATGGAATAGATAATTAACGTAACGAAAAAAACGTTTGCATAGATATAGGGAAGGGGAAGGGAGAAAAGTAAAAAATTGGGAATCGTAACGGTAGAAGAAGGATATCGGTGACTCAATGGTTTTGCCAGATGTATCGCAAGGAAAAGAGAATTTAAATTCCGATTTCGATGCGACACGAAGCGTGTAAGCAATTTCTTTCTCTCTATTCTGCGTTTATCCAGGACTAAAACCTTGTTGCACGATGGATCAAACAGTTTTCGCGTCCAACGAGTTTCGTTTTGCAAATAGTAAAAGTTCGCGTGCAGTCAGCGACGCGTGGCCAAGCCAGTAATCTAGCAAATACCCGAGATTTCGCGATCGAGTAGTTTCATCCTGCGAAGCATACGTTTGATCCGTCTAGCCGCTAGTCTGGTCGTCGTTATATATTAGGTTGTCGGAAAAGTGTCTTTCTTTTACAGACGCGTCTTTTACGGCAACGCGTCTTTATACAAACGTGAAACCTAATCTGTCGAACGTTGTGAACGTTTATTTTGATAGAACAAAACGGATCATACGTAATTCGATAAAACAATACAAAACGAAAAAATATTGTACGTCCATTATTTCCTTATAAAACGAAAGAAACTTTTCGGACGACTTAACACGTATCTCTGGCTTTGTTGCATAAGTTGCATAACAACGAACAGCAACGATGTGCAGCATCGAAACGAGCGTCGAACATGTTAGATCAGAGCGAAGCTGAGTCGAGGCTTGTTACAACGTCACGGTATTCGCGTGTTAATGAAATTCAGCCTGTCAAAGCCACCGACTAGCTGCCGCGGATTCTGACGCGGAAACAAACTGTAGCTGGTCGCGAAACGGTTACAGGTACGCGTTCGTTAACGGCAAATCGTGTCGGTAGATGGTTATGATTGATAGATAATCCCTCTTGCTTTTCTAAGCGGCCGGGCTACTGAATCGAGCGCAACGCGTGCTTACACACATACATCATCAGCGACATCGGGTGAACGTCGATACCGCGGCCGATTGTTATTTACGATCATAATCAACGCCGTACGACCGCGCCAGTTATACTGCGTTTTCGAGATAACGCGTTCGTTTCGGACGTCACCGGTCGAACCCTGGCCTCGCCGCGTGTCACGAACGCGCTGCTTCTCCGCTTTAGAATAAGAAATTCCACCATTTTTCGTCATTTCTACGTACGCTAAAAATTAGATTTGTCGCTGTTGGATTATTGCGAGAACGGGGTTATATTACCTAATTTACGTATATGTCGAGATACGTATAATTTTCTGTGTTCTTAGACTAGGCTAAATGCGCAGTAGAAATACTTGTATGTGTGTATCAGTGTGTGAAAGTATGTGTGCGCGCGGTGTCTGGAAAACAGATGAAGGAAAACAGTTCAGTCGGTTAAGAGTCTGGTATGGAAGATGTCGGGTACAGAAGAAAGTGCTGAGACGCGTGCAAATGCGCATCGATGAATATATTAGAAATCGTTCATTAAATAAATGTATAACTATTTCAATATTAATTAAATTATTTCGGCTTCAAAGATCCATAATTCTCAACAGTATATTTCCCTATATTTAATCCAATTATATATATGTGTGTGCATATAGGGTTAAATGTATATATTTGTATATATATATATGTAAACTCCCTAGAGTTCAAGTGTGATAGGGACTCTCCCTGTTTACGGACAGCACGACTTTCTTTTGTTTCACGGACAACCATTTTGAGAGACACGCATTTCCCAAACGGACGGACAGAGAGCAATATCAGAGATAGACGAGATCACAGAAGAAAGAATAATTACTGAAAACATTGAAGATTGACGAAGAAAGGTCGGCAGCTCGGGACGTTGAAAATCGGTTCTCGATTTTCAGATAGACATTGCACAGAACTTGTTATTTATCGTTTATTGTTATAGATTGGTATTAATTGTCGTTTACTCCTGTATTTCATTTAAGTATTTTCACGATAAACTCGATTTTCAGACTTCAGAATCGACCATCTGAATTACCCCGAGATTTACTATATCACATATATATATTCCTTTGTTCCTTCATGGTTGGTTTGTGGTGCGAATGGAAGAGGAACGAGACAAGGTGTCGCCACGATTGGCCAAAGACGATTCCTTTGGTGTTCCTTTGTGCGTGGTGCGCGCAGTCAAATGGCCCTGGATAGGTTCAAACAGCGACAACCAGTTGGTTAATGAAAATCAGACGTATAGACGTGCAACCCTCGACGCAAACTATATTAAATTAAATAATTATTTTAAAACAAGAATTACTATGCCCTTTAATTTGTCGCCTCTGATCAACCGAGTCACCGAGACTTATAGGTACGACTTGACAGTGTCGATGTTAATTCTTACAACGTACACCCGTATGTACATTAACACGTAGGTGTATGTACATAGCTATTATCATATTTAGCGTCCTAATATCGAAAAAGCTCGTAGACGACAGTGGTCGTTGGTACGTGGTCGATCAACCGAATGCAGACTCTTTCGCTTTTTTTGTGTGTTATATTTACGGCCATACGTGGTCACACGCTGTCCCGTTACTCGCGTTACGTCATCAAGCTGCGATCATTTCGTACGATACGAGCGTAGATCGACAAGTTCGAATGCCAGGAAAGCTAGCAATATCGTATTTCGACGACAAGAAAAAGAGGTATATAACGACTGAATACTTCGTAGGTTTGCGTTTTCAATTGCGCAAAAAAACACGCAATACGATAGGAAATATCGCGGGAATATCGTTCTCGGTGGTACGCCTGTGACGGGCTGACTGAATTGCGAATTAATGGGAAACACCGTAGCGCTCGAGTAGAAAAAGATAAGAACCCGAGGAAGCTCGAATCTTTCTCACATTAGCAAACATCGGCTTGCTAACGAGTGCACTTAATTTCGCGTTGCGGGAACTGCCGCTGACACGAGATTAAAAACGTTCACGAGGATGTAAACCACGGCATAATTTCCGTCCTCCTCGGGCATAGCTTGGCGCACGCGCGAGTTTCTTTGCTCCCATCATCCTCGAGTATCACCGGCGTCGAGCGAAAACACGCGTGCCGCAAGTGCTTTCAATTTATCATCAAATATTCCCTCGCATTCTTCTTTCGATTATCCTCGCGACGATTAACGAACAAATTACGCGACCTAAAGATCGACAGCTTCTTGCGATGAACGTGGATGGCACACGCGCGAAAATTCGCCTTACTTTCGTTTATCATCGGCGTTACGCGGATGGATCGTTCAAGCGTCGAATTAAACAGATAGCGAACCGCGAACTTTCGCGTAGCATGCAGCTATTGCAAACATTTGTCTGCTCTGATGGCGTGCATTTTTCGAACGAACAATCGAACAAACACGATGAAAGCAGTTGGAAAGTGCACGCTGAAAACGCACGATTGCCTTTCGATTGCCTCTTGGCCGCGGGAACTTCCAGAATAGCGCCGATAAAATCGCGAAGCAGCTGCGAAATTTCAACGCAGAGAAGCAGCCAATCGCGGTGCTAACGGCCACTGAAGTTGTTTGAACAATTTGTACCGCGTATCTCCTTATTTGCATCGGCAATAGCGTGTGCCCTGAAAAGAGGTGGGGCAACTACAAACAGCCGTTTAGCGTCATTCCACAGTGGCAAGCCGGTAATCACCGCTTAATGCAATTTGCAATCTTAAAACTCTCATATTTCCGCAATTTGAATGAATTTGCTTAAGCAGCGGTTACCGC
This sequence comes from Bombus difficillimus, assembly GCA_014737525.1. NCBI lineage: Eukaryota > Metazoa > Arthropoda > Insecta > Hymenoptera > Apidae > Bombus > Bombus difficillimus. The sequence continues at coordinate 2,650,066 of JACXIT010000166.1, forward strand.
GTTTTGCGCGACCCGCGCCAATTATTTTATTGCGCTTACCCGCCTGGCTAATTTTTAACGGCCATCCGCTTTTAATGCACTGTTAGCCAGCGTTTACGGGTTTATCGCGAGCAAATGGCTACGCTCTTCGAACGACTCATCGTTGCGCCGTATCGCGCGTCGCTTTACCCTTCGGCCAAAGACTTTCCACCGATCCTCTTTTTCGAATCGTCGTACGCGACACGAAATTTCGAATAACGTTGCTTTCGCTTACGATTCGAATTGCCGAAGTCGAATAACACGATGTTGCTAATGTTCATCCGGTCGAGTTACGCGATATTAATTCCACGATGATATTACACGTGACGACAAAAGATACGCGCGAGAAGATTCCCTTTGCGCATAGTTAGCCGCTCGAATTAGTCTCTCACGCGTAGATTATTCTTTGAAACGTCAAAAAGACAGGAGGAATTACAGCGGGTCGCGACTCTGCGAGCAGGTGAAACTTCGCAGCTTTGCTTTTCTCAAAAAGAAGAGACTACAGTCGGAGGGTATGCGATTTCTCTGCCTCGTAAGGTGGCGCGTATTTACACGATTGGGGATGATCGTTCATGCAGAAACGAGTCGAAGAAAACAAAATCCTTTTTCTGTTTCAAAAAGTCACCTTCGAAAACCACGCTAGCTTCTACCTAATCTATGTTTGCGAGGTATAAAGCAGAGTGGATAAAAGTAGTGCAAACGCCGACGTAACTGCGTACGAAATGTCAAGGAATTGTTAAAGTAGAATACAAAAGGATAGATGTAACGATGTAAAATAAAGGAGAATATAAAGGTAAAATTGTTAACAGAGGCCACTGTGTACTTTGAGATGCGAACAGCAACCACCATTGCGTGTAAATAATTACGAGTATTCGATTGCGTTTTTAAAATTGCACCCACGTTTGGTTGTTGATATTTGGTTGTTAAAATCCGATATGCGATGATTTTATTTAAATTCTACAGCTTTTCCAAAAAATTGTTCGTTAAGTATTGATACTTTCTAGACATAAGTAGGTTAATAACTTGTCACGGGGTATGGCCATGACAGCTCAATTAATGTGTTAAAAACTGTGTGGTTCTATTAAGAAGAATAAAGTCGACCTTTGCCCGATTCCCGAACGATACTCGTAACACATTCACGAGATTTAGAGCACGTACACAGACGATCGACTATTTTTAAGAGAAAGATTTAATTTTCTACCGGCTGGTTAGCGACAGTCAGGTGGTACACGACTTTCCAGTAATTTCGACGAACAACGCGTATCTTCAGATTTTCTGCCTTTGCCTTTCCTCGCCTCGATAGCAAATGCCGTGCCATAAATCTCACAGTCGCGCAGCGAAGCCGTTGCGTCCCACGCGCGGTAAAAATCCATTTACAAAAATGTTTCCATAATGAAAGAATTTGCGAGAAACTTCGGCGTTACCAGTCGCGAGTGATAAAGAACCCTAAAACGCGATTCTAGCCGGAGCAAAAATTACTCTTGTCTGTATATTCTAAAACTGCTTATTTATTTCTTATTTTTAGCGTAATAAAATACGCTTTATTTGTTGTATGTACAGGTACAGAGATTGTTCATTCTTAGACAAAGGAATTAACTTTATTCGTTTTTACTTTTGATCTGAAAACGTTAAAAATAATTTCCGCTAAGAAGTCGTATTACTCTCGTTTCTCGTGACGAGTTCGAGAAATGATTTATTTTCGTGAAACGCGTGAAACTCGATTAAATTGTTTTTCTTTCATCTTCGTTTTCATTAGTTGACGAACGTTTCAACCACCGTGGTGGCAAGCAAACGAGAAACGCCGATGCGAAATTCGTTCGACCGTCTTCTGTTTCTGTGAACCACGAAGGCTACGTTGATGAAACGTTGCACGTTGTACGAAAAGGTACAAAAAGAAAAGATTGTATAGCGTGCTCAGACAGATAATCTGCCGGAGGAAAAAGGGAGAAACAAGCTTTTATCGTGTTACTTGTACTCTTAATCCAAGCTTACGCGTTAAACATTGTTTCGGAAAGTCTATAATTTCTAATCTCGTTTCGTATAAAACATCGTCGACCTGCGAATCACGGTCGAGGGTGCGCTCGTCCGCAAAGAGTTGACGCGTACGAAATTCCATGCGTGTCTTAATCGTTCAAAGAGTACTCAGCTCTGTCGTACATATTAAAAAACAAAAGCTTGAACCTCCAATTCTCTGCGAATATCATAATTGCATAACAAAGTTGGCAGCGTTGTATTTTCCGTTTATTAAATTTTCCAACGCGTTAACTTGACCGTGTACAGTGTACACCTGTTATTTCATCCGTCGTAACACGGTGTACAAAGAAAGACTAATAGATTTCAAATTCAACAGCAAATCGAAAACGTTCGTGTATTAACGCGCTCGAACATACTTCACCGTACGAGTCCTATCGATCGTGATTTATGATTTGCCACGCAACTACCCTACTACCCGTTCGTTCTTCCTGTCGGTAGAATTCCAATTATTCGCAACGACGACCCTTTAAATATACAAATCAATTAAAATTTATTGCCGCTTGCATTTACATGCAGCGCGAATATCAAGCCATTAAAGTAACACGGGGTCGAGCTCGAGCGACGCCCGCTACAACGCAACCGTACGCCATTCGTTACGATGTTATTGTGAATTTGCGACACGCCAACAGTGTCTAATATAAAATAATAAATAATCTAATAAAACGATTCTATTTATTTTACATCGCGCTAACCAGTGTCGTTCGAAGGGCGCGTGTTCGCTAGTCGTTCGTTGCCCCGATCACAACGTCAGTGTCCGCTGCACGTATCAACGTGACTGTGCCTTTCGATCGAAAAACAAGGTAACAATACGGGGAAACGTTATAACTCGTGTAGCGACTGAAGCTAGACGAGTTTACGAGCTAGTCGAGTCTAAAAGTATTAGGTTGTCCCAAAAGTTTCTCTTGTTTTAGAAGGAAATAACAGATGCACGACATTTCCCGTTGTATATTATTTTATCGAATTGTATATGACGCATTTTGTTCTGCTGCGTGAGGACACTTTTGGCACAACATAATAGCTGCACTTTTTAAGATGGTAATATGATGATCGTGAGAGCGACAGCGTGCCTATGCTTCACGATCGACGAGTATTTGTAAACGTTGTACGAAAGCTCAGTTTCGAACGAAAGTGAAATATACGTTCGATGGAACGAGCCGCACGCGTCACGCAAATCCATATCGAAGGTTCAGTTACGAGCGTCACAGGTGTCACTGACGATAGGGGCAAACCCGAAACAACGTGACCCATGGATTTTTCCGTAAACTAGCATTCGTGACACGTTTCCCACCGAGCAAAAGGAAGAAAGAAGAAAGTGGAAAGAAAGAGTATCGGAATCGCCGGTGACCAAGTGTCAGCCTCTAAAGCTTGTCGAGGCAAGTTCCGCGCTCTCGTTCGAGCTTCGAAACTCGGCAAGTCCTTCCACATTCCGTAGTCGGTGGTTGTTAACAGAAAGAAGGAAGCAAGGTTTAAGTTTAAGCTGCCTGCAGCAAGCGCCGAAGGCGCAAGCTATTCTCGATGCAACGCGAGCGTCGCAGATTGCATTCGCCGTGAGCGGAACGTGGCGTGGCGCGGTGGCGAGTTTTGTGTCAAGGCACTCGAGCGAATTCCCGACATTTTCCATTTCCGCTGAAAGGCTCGTAAACGGAGGAAGGAGCTGTACGAGCCTCCAGGCCGAGTATCTGGTTATCCAAGCGTGAAATAATGTATAAAGCGCGGATGAATAACGACCCGGTTGCGATCCATTGCGGCTACACCGTTGAACGCAACTTCCCGCGTCGCTTGTCGCTTCCTCGCCGTCTGGCGCGTGTAACCTGCCGCTCTCCAACGTAATCCAATTTTCGTAACATTCGAACGATTCTATCTCGTTCTTTTAATTTTTAATTCCCAACCGAACGAGTATCGACGAGAATTCCGAGCAACTTGTATACAGAATACACCGATTTTTCCAAGAAAACAGAAGACAAAACTATTTGTCGAATAGTTATCGTCCCAACGATTTCGATACTCTCGAAGCGCGTCGTCGGCATTATTTTGAACGAGTTATTCTCTATACGTACAACGGGTAGTTGATTCTGGTTTTCTACATGCGCGAAAATATGTTTGGTATCACGTACGCCGCGTGAAGCAGTCGGTGCGAATCTTAACGAGGTTTTACAAAATATACAACGAAAATAGTAATAAAAATTCCGGTCACTGAATATCGCAAATAGAAAGGGGTAGGTAGAGTTAGGCTAAGTAGCGGTGCAGGCGATTGAATAAAAAATAATTTTCATTCGAAAGAAAGCCAGTTCACAAAAACAAATGTAAATGATACTCTTTTGTCGTCGATAATGATTAGCGGTAATCAAAACAAAATTGGGCTCATCGATAACGGTTACCGGTAAGAAATACAAATTTTGGCCATTTATATCGGTTAATAGTAACCAAAATGAAATTTCCACCATCGATAATGGTTGTTCGTAACGAAAATAAAGTTACCGTTATCGATAATGAATACCGATAATCAGAAAAATTTTAATCACGCGGAATGGTTATTCGCAACGAAAAATTTTTAATGAAAGATATTAACTCTCACGCCACAACTTAAACATCTATCTTGAGACAGTCGTAACGTTTGGCTGTGACATAAAGAAAAATATCGAGTTTGACCGAACTTGATTATGTTACGTTGTTATCGTCGAAATTCTTCTAAAAAAGATAATCAGGATTTGTTTAATTATATAGCTCGTACCGATAATGTAATTAATATAATATACAGAAAATCGAGCCCATCAATTTCATCATCACGTTTTATCAACTCGAGCGATCATTCGCGAAACACACGAGCGTTCTACGATTCGAGACACGCGCAAGAGCTTGAATCCGATTTCGATACATGGAAACGAAGCAAGATATACCACGCGTTAATTAGACACCACTTCTGGGTTACGGGTATAATATGCTGCCCGCAGTATTGCAGATCTGTCACGTCCAGCTACGTTAATGAGTCATTAACCCGACGACGACCCACTTCGTTGCGGCAGACTGAAACGCAGATGTTAGGGGAAAAAAAAGAGATAATTTCGCTAAACGATAAAAGGTAGGCTTTGAATTCATTAACTAATACGTAACGTAACGATACTTCAACTTTTATTCTTTTTAATGGACAAAGGAATTCGTTCGTTCTGCTCCACTTTTGACTGTAATGCGACGAAATATCGGTCGATATGTAGTCGCGTCGAAGCAACGCGATCCGTCCAATTTGACTCGACTTTCGACTTTTTGCCTTTAACTTGCGTTCACAACGCGATAAATAATTTTCAATGCGACAAATAAAAGTGGAATTAACGAACCGGCTACCACTTTACCATTAACACGTATATGTAACAGTATACGCATCGTTACGAAGCAAACGTTGGAATTTTCCATTTTATATAAATATTCGATCATCTCGCTGGTAACTGTCCTACAAAAGCAATTTATTCCGCCTTTCGCTGTTTTTCCTCGAAATTTCGATACACGGAAGAATAGCGAAGAGAATACAATGGCAGAAATAAAAACGAAAGCACGAGAAAAGAAAAGTTTTCGGCCGAACGCTTTTTTATATTCGATACGACGTACGCACCACCGCACACCATAGGAGACTATTGTACTTTCGTCGAAAACAAACTTTCGCCAAACTGGAGTATATCGTGGACCGGAATTCGAATCACGCGTTATCGTGAAAATATCATCCGAGTTCTTTTCTTTCGACATAATCCAAAAGCTTGTCCGGAACGAGCATACGTTAGGAGTAAACGCAACGACTCGCGGAGGAATATTAACGAACAACCGGTTGATGCATCGTCGAGGTGCATCTCCTTTAAACAAAATTTCATTTATGCATTTCTCCTACGCGCCACAATGCTCGAGCCTGAAATAGGTCGAAAGCTTGAAGCAGCAGGAGAGCGGCTTGCAATTTCATTTCACGGAAACGCAAAAAACAATGTTCCTCTTTAGAAAGCGGGCTAATTGAAATGTTAACCGCAAAAATTAGGTACCCTACCTGTTTCAATTTTTCTTCCTTATAAAATAACGTTTTTAGAGATGTTTTCAGCCGGCAACGCGCTGAATACAGAGCCATCCCGAACCGCCGTTCCGTTTAAGTAAGAAACTTCCAGACGTACACCTTTTCAATAACGAAGATACGTAATACGCGCGTGAGACAAATAACGTAACCAACAAATATATTGCGGCCACGAAGTTTATTAAATCGTGATAATCGTAGTAATCGAAGAGCGTGTACTTTTGAAGTGGCAAACGGTGGCAATCACGTTTGTAGGAACCTGTAGCTCCAGAAGTATACGTAAACTTGGTATACAGCGTATGTAAACGTAGTACGTAGGTATACCAGGTAAACTAGTTATTTCGTACGTACGTTAGTTCAAATGTACGTTTATCTCTATCAGAGGTGCTATAAACTATAAATACTAGATATACGTCTCCTTCTACCACTAGAAACAGAATTAGTAGTTTGAACGCCCTTTTCGTAAGCGAGAAATTGTTGCTGTTGCAAGCGCTGCACGCGTAGCTTAGCATAGAGCAACATCGTACTACTTTCCGTATCTCGGTATACGCGTGTTCGTCCGAGAAATGTTTCGAAAAAGAATATCCGCTGTAATGTAACAGGAGCTTGAAACGAGCAGGACCTTAGAAAGATAGAAAGAGCTCTGTTGATTTCGTAACCGAAGCTATATTTTATATAGAGAAGATGAAAATGCTGTTCGAGCACCTTTACGAGGTGATTGAAACTCTACGTTGGTACACGTTTCCTTTTGCGGTACAAGCTGATATTGTCTCGCGAAATAGCCGTTTCTTTCGGGCTTTCATTGCTATTTCTCAAGATCCTGTGAGAAATCTAGCAAAGGATAAACTTATCCATAAAGTTTTCAACTTTATTCCAAGGTGACTGTAGCGTGAACCGCGCTCCTTTGTATTCTCTAGAGGAAGCAGCAGCTTATTTACATTATGTATTTTATCAGCTAGAATATCGAATAATCGTACACGCAAAAAGCAGGCGATATTATTATATAAACTCGTTGCTACTCTATATCAAATCCACATAGGACGTCGAACTAAATTTACAATAATAATACGCTTCCGCCATTGCCGAATATCATCGTACGCGATATTTGCCACGGGCGGGAGTCATCGCGTACCTTCAATTTAAACAGAATCGCTGATAAAAAGAGTATTTGAAATTCCTATCATCGCGTCCATCCAGCTCCGAATGTTCGCGTATCCTTGCACGAGCATATCGTATATCGTATTTAAATAACAAATTCAATATGTATTATACAAAGTTTACCTCGTGTCCCTCTTTTCAAAGTCGTTCGAGGATATCGTCTTTACGACGCCTACACAATTGATCTGAGAACATTTACGAGGTTGTCAGAGGCTCGAGAAAGCCACCCACTCAGTAATCGGTTAGACGAAACATCCTGCATACCACAGCTATCGAAACAATAACCAAACAGTAACGAAAACCTCGATATAAAAACCCTCCTAAATTAGCGCTCGAGACCATTCTGTCGTAAGACTTTAAACCGTCACTCTGTTGCATTTATACAATAAATTCCATTATCATACATAAAGTTCAATTTCTTTACCTCAGTCGTGAAACGTTCGAACTGCGACGCGAGGAGATCACCGGCGATCTATCGGTTTCGTGATTCCTTGTGTCTCCGACGTGACACGGTCAACGTGCCAGAATTTATTTTTTCTATTTCCAACGCCGTGACAAACGAGTTTTAAGAGTTTTACGACACCTTATTTTGTATACTAGGTTGTCCGAAAAGTTTCTTTCGTTTGAAAAGGAAATAATAATATGTGCGCAACACTTTTAATTCTATATCGTTTTATTGAATTACGTATAATCCATACTGTGGCAATAGAATAAAATGAATGCGTAATTCGATAAAATAATATAGAACAAAAAATATATTATATGTCTTATATTATATTTCCTTATAAAAGGAAAGAAACTTTTCGGACAACCTAGCAAATAGCAGATTATCGAAAGCGAAATAATTTAAAAAAAAATTTGTCGTGTCGTTTATTACAGACGTCTAACGTGCGATACAATATCGCGTTTAACGCTAGAACTACCGATAATTAACGGGGAGCTATTTCTACCAAAACCAGCGAAAATGACTGGTCTTTAAAAAATACGTAATAATAGAATATTTTTATATCTATTGATTTGTTACTTTCTTACAGAAGCAATGGTTGACACATTTATAAAATTGTAGAACCACTCATTTTGACTGGTGTGGTATTTCTAGCGTTAGCATCTAGCGATCGATCGGAATTTTTTTTGATAACTGATATCATCGCATCGAATGATACGCAGTACAAATTTAAAAAACGCGTGGGAAATTGTACAAAACAAGGAAACTGGTCGATCGGGGTTCGATAAATAGACTGCAGGATCCTTTTACACTTTGGCAAAATAAAATTCGTCACATTATTCTCTTAATTATCGTTGCGAAAGTCATTACATCATTGCGGGGGAAAAAATACAACACGAGATAGGAATTTTAAGATAAAAATTGTAAAACCAGTAAATTTGACCGGTGTGGTAGTTCTAGTGTTAAGATCTAAGTTCATATTTTAATATATGTCATATCGGGTATAATTATCTACCTTGTTTCTCTGATACCCGTGTCGTCGTATATCGATAGAACGAACGTATAGTTAAGATCGCATAAACTAATAACGATGGCAAGATGGTCGAACGAATGCGAATTCATAGCGAGCAGTTTCGTAAGAGGAGCACGAGTGGCGCAGACTAGAACGACATGCGATAGATCAAGCGGTGACCTAGTACACAGTACACGGCTGCTTCCGGACGAACGAGCAACCGCACTAGAGTTTCGCTATACGTGGGATCTGAAAGTAACCCTTCCCGTTTTCCGGCTTGGTAGGACAGCTTGCCCAGCCACGAGGTACCCATTATTGCCCGCTCGACGACGCCCGCGCGACCACGCGCGATTTATCGCCACGTGTGTTTTATTGGTTTCCCCTGCCACCATCGACGTCCATTGGGTTTCCGGCAACCGTGCTTAAACGCCTGGAGGCTCGAAACGTAAGCCCGCGCCATTTTTGTCATTTATTTTTCTCATTTTTTGTTTTTTTTTGTTTTTTTTTCTTACTAATTATGCCATCACGCAGCTTTGTCTCGCCACTGTCTTTGTACGAAAGTAGAATTTCGATTAGACGATAAACGAAAGGTCTACCACTCTATCGATGGTGTTTCAAGCGTACGAATGGTACGAATAAGCGACTAGAATTGCGGAGCATGGAGTTGGCTCGCAAGTCCAAGTTAGCTGTTAGCTACTACCTGCTTCAAATACGACCTGGCATCTACGACTACATGCATGGCGTACCTACGTACTACTTGCCCTGTTTGGGATTCTCGCCTTCCGATTAGACCAGGATAAGTTCTTCTGCTCTGCAATTTCAGGTAATATCCTTTAGTTTCTAGCAAATTCTTGCGAGAATTATCTTTGACATGGTATACGTATATTATATCGGTAGCGAACAATCGCGTTACGTCGTCCATTGCTCTCGAATTTTTTCTTTTTTTTTTTTAACGAACAAATTTCTACGCGCTGCGTAATTCTATTATACGCATAGAATACGTAAATAGTATAATATGTCGATATATGTGCTCGTGTATTAGTTCCATCGAAGGGTCGGATTTTCCGATTCGATTATTTTCCACGTTAAAAGTAAGTGTCTACGCGTGGAAAAACAGATATGCCGGATTCATTGTCTTTGTGGCGTACCGCTATAGCGGTAAACTTGTTGATGCGTACCTACCCCTAAACAGGAGAGATTACGCGCCAGGAATATTAATTTTACAAGTTGTAACACCGTTCACTGTTGGTTGTAGACTGTAGACTATAAACTGTAGACTGTGGAGAATAACACAATGCCGACAATTCTATCAGCTTGTCTCACGAGCCACGAAACATTAAAACGATCCATTGTCTTGTCGATCAACTTATCAACGGACGACTCCCACTATTTTACATATTATTTATTTATTAATCGTATTTTATTACATTAATCGTTAATTTAGTACGTTTTCGTATTAAGGAAAGGCGGGATATTTACGTTACGACTCGTCGTATTTATCACCGCGCAAAGATAACAAGAAAATAGGTCTCCATAGGTATTTTAATTCTATTATGAAGAATAGAAAGGGTTTAAATTTAGATCGCTTAACGTACCACGGATAGACGCGTCAAAGTCAATATCAAGCAAGCTACTTTTATTTTTAGACGCTCACTCTGCGTTTATTTGACGATTGTTCGAGTTCTTCTTACCGTGTTATGCAAGTACGAGCGAGAAGAGAGAGAGAACATTATCAAAGGAGTATATTTACGATTTTAACGTCTGTTCGCGTTAATTACACATTTGCATGCTCGTTTCCATATCTACTGTTCCTAGATAAATAACACACTGTACACATTCATCATACGTCGTCGCAGAATTTATCACACGTTTTCATTAATTATTCAACCACAAAAGTTCTTCCCGGACATATTCGTACTGTTCTTATCTTAATTACACGCTGCAAGATTTATAGCGGCGAAGGAAAACGGATTTAGTATGCGTAGATCGCGACAAAGATAGACATCGAGGGCCTCGGTTGGTTAACTGATAACAAGCGAGTTTGCCCGGAAAGCGAAGGATCTTTGATTCTGTCGGCTCGCGACCCACTTAACTAGAGAGGTTGATTCTTTTTCGAGATATCTGACAATACGGTTGCGTTTATCACCACCTTGTAGCGTTTAATCTGGCGCATTCATTTGCACCTATAATATCTCTGTAAAACTATCGCGTGGTAAAACACGTCTGTGAAACACCATGATATCGTTACACACCTTCGTCGACCTGCTACGTACAACGAACGCAATCGATTCAATTATTCGGGTTATCTCGAAGCAAATGGACCGATCACGCGACCAATAGAACTACGTTATTATCGGCTGACAAATTTACAACCGAGATCACGGCAATAATAGCTGTTTCCTACGATTTTCGCTATCTCGTTGTCTATGTCCTCTGGACAAATTTTTTACAATCCAAACATAAATCATCGGTCTTCGTTTAAAAAGTGAAATACACGTTTCAGTCTCAGAAAATGAGAAATATACTCGTTTCGGATGTAACGCGCGCGTAAATTATATTGGATTGGCAACTAAGCGATTGCGGATTTTGTCAATAACACCTAATGACAGAATCCGCAATCGCTTAGTTGTAAAGCCAATACACGTTTAAATACGTTTACGTTCGTATAATGGGTAACCACGATAGTCATTGCGTCGCAAGTTCTCTTACACATATGTAGTATGCAACATTAGAAAAAATTAGAGAAGAAGAAATGGAAAGAAGCGACACGATTCCACCGAATGTAAGTATCTGCTTGTCGCGTTTTCGTTAAACTCTGTGTTCGTCGAGTCCTTATCGTGGAAAATTGCACGTACAGAGATCGATATTTTTCGAAATAACGACAAAGGGATAATCGCGTGATACTCGTTCGACGATACAATAATATCGTGTAAAATAGTTTTACGGCGGAGAGAATAAGTAACTCGTGAACAAGGTAGGTTTGATATTTCTACGCGGCAATTTACACGTGCCGTAGTATGCTGCAAGGAGCAAGCATACGGTATACACACAGTGCACCTGCTGTATGTTCACCATATGAGCCATTAGGCAATGAACGTGGGCGGTATACGCGTTCTATATGTCGTATTATCGCGCGTATATCGAGCCTGCCAATAACAGCCGCTTATATATGGCCTATCCTTTCGTAACACGATCGAGCCGTACTTCGGGCAACTTACTGCCGATGATGCGATCCCAAAAATTCCGATGTCACGACGCAACGATCCCGAAAGGGATGCTTCATTAAGAACGAATAAAAAAACGAGCGAGAAAGAGCTGCGCGTAATTGGAAAACGAGGCGAATGTAAACGTCGTATTTCAGCATTCACAGACCATAAATTGATTTTCGTTCGATGAAATTGGTTCGCGCGTGGCCTAATTGCGCGTTATCCTTTCGTTGTCGTAATCGTAGAAAATAGCAGGATGTAATCGTATTTTCCTCAACTTCCCGCGTTGTATATTTCGCTATTTCTTACCGTCGTGCGATAACGTTAGTTCGCCTTCTTTCCTTTTTTTCTTTTTTTTTTTTTTTTTCCTGAAAGAACCTGACAGTATCGTTGCTGGTTAGTAAACCGTAATAATCCTTACGAGTTACGAGTTAGTAAACCAGTCGCGATACCGTCGCCTTTCTCCGAAGAAAAAGACGTTGCAAACGTTATTGCACGACAGGCGAAACAAATAGCGAAATATGTAACGCGAGAAGTTCAAGAGAATACGATTGCTACCTACAATTTTCTACGATTACGGCAATGAAAAGATAAAGCGTAATTAGGTCGAACGCAAGCGAATTTCACCGAAGGAAAATAAACTTTTGGCCTCGGAATCCTGAAATACGACGATTACATTCGCTTTGCTTTCCAATTATGCGCAGCTCTCTCTCTCTCTCTCTCTCTCTCTCTGTCTCTCTCAAGACTAGTCGAAACGAATCTGGAATGCAGGACGCGACGTTTCGCAGTGCTCGGCACTGTCAGCGGCTGCTGACGTTCTGGGATGAAGAGCGCGCGCGGGTAAGTTTGCTCGCTGGAAGGACGCAAAAGCACATAGGCCTTAATTGACCGATGTGTACGAGAGACAAATAGTATCGGTTCGTAAGCGGGGCGCGGCACACAACGAAGATAGCTCGTGTAATCATCCCGTGTTCACCGTGTCTGTCCGCTCGCGTTACCAATCCCTTATTTCCTACAAACTGTAACAGTACGCGATTCAAGGAACAGAAGCATAGATGAATAGATGGATAGATAGACGAGTCGATACTCTGAGCTATGCATCAGCTTGACATTACACGCCGAGTGTCACACTTGACATAGATCGTACATTACGCGATTCCGTTGCCACGTATAATATTATGTCGAAACGCGTACGCGTCGAAAACAAAGGGAATACAGATACTTCGAACGACGTGCGTGCTTCCGTTATTCTTGTCTATTCTTGTAATCGAACATTATCGTAGCGTGCCACGGAATTAATACGCCGATAGATAAGACGTCCTTCAGTCAGTTGGAGGATCGTCGGCAGAACTGGCCGCTATCCGATTGGATTGGTCCGATCTGCGTCAGGAGGCTCCAATGGTCGATGCTGTCCCGGTACATTGTCCACGTGTTTCGACTAAAGCGGCTAAGTAATTATGGTGAAACATGATCTGTCCATAATTCAATCGCATGCCATATGGGCGGCGGTATCACGGACTTGCGTTTCCAGCTAACGCAAAAACTGTCGATCGAAGTAACAATTTGGTTTATGCAAGAATACTCGATCGAGACTCTCGTCTTTGCTCGACAACCTCGTTTGCTTCGACCGCGTTCTTCTCAAAAATTTACACGTACGCGTTCTTTTTTTAATTTCCCTTTGCAGAGCCCTTAAGAGCCTTTAAAATCGAGAAACGAGAGAATCTTCCGATCGTCTGTAGATCGTTCGAACAGAGAGAATTTTCGTTGTACGTTTCTTTGCGTGGAACTATCGCGCATCCGCGTAACAGTTACGTTTATACGCGGCATCCAGAAACAAACGTACGTTCGAATTAATTCTGACGTTTCTTTCATGACGAAAAGAAGTTATATTCTCCTTGTAGCGCGTATTTACAAAGGCGGATTAAAATAATGAATTCTATGATAAATCGAATAATTCGACGAAATAGCCATTGGTACGATCGATTGTATCTAATATTAATGAAACGCGCAGTTAAAACGTATCCGTTTTATTTGATGAGAAACATCGTCCCCGAAGCTGGCACTCATTGTCAATTATTGCAAAATCTTCCTCGCATCTAAAAAGATATTACGGTACAAGCTCGAACAATGGAAACTCATAAGCGATGCTGACAATGAGAACGATAGCGTGACGGAGGTCCGATAACCAATATTTTATGCATCGATCCACGGTCAGACACTGAACGAACGTCGATAAATAATAATGGCTATTCTCGTGCTATCCATAAATCCTGATACTTTAAATTACGTGTAGATACCAGTGCATCATGTATTATACGCGTGCTCGTGTATAATACCGACTTTCATAGGAAGCTTCAGCTGCTGCCTCTATATACAATTAACGCGTATTATGCAACTTCTGTATAAAACGACTTTGTAAAGCGACTGAAAGTTTCATGAATTCTTGCATTATAAAGTTTCGCTTATAATCTTACCGATATTGCTACGCAAAATATAAGTAATAGATTGATGAGAGTCACAAATCCGTACGTAAACTTCTGCTCGTTGCACCGTCGTGCATATACGAAACTACAAACGTACGCTCGTGTTATTTATTAATATATTAATTTATTTATCCACAGGGAAAAACAGCCATTAGTAAAATCCATTAGTTTTCGGTATTAACAAGAGTTACGTAGGATTAAAAAATTCAAGAACCTCGAGGAACGATGGACAGCGTTTAAACGAGTTTTTAAATAGACGTCGATCAATCATTGTCATTTATAGGCAATTCCCTTTTTCTTTAACTTTCAAGTTGACATCAGATTTTACTTCCAGCGAATAATCGAGCGTTAACGCGCCGGTCAAAATCTCACGTCGAGAATAAATAAAAACTATTCCAACTATTATATCGATCCGACGTTGCTAGATTCCAAGTTAATGACGTAAAATTAAAGAAAATTTTTCATCGATCCAGCATTTTTGACAACGCAACCTCTTAGCCTCTACGAGCACATCGTCGTCGAAATAAAAGACACCTTTGAAATATCTCATTTCGCGTCAAGATATAAATTCTCTCGCCTTCTATCCTTATTTCTTTATCTTCCTACGCGATTTAATTTATTCCGGACAAAATGTTCGCGCTTCGTTCGTTTCGATGTTATTGGCAATTAATAATTCATCCTAAAGGACCAGGAAAATCGCTACGTACGCACGATACGTACATGCATAGGTAGGTAACTCGCCAGAGATTCAAGTCGTTCCAAGTCGAACGTTCTTCCGTGGAATCGTTTCAGATATCGCATTGGCTAAATCGTGCGATCTCGTTGAAAGTGGTAGAGTTAATAACGAGATGTTATCGTGGCAGTAAATTAACGTCTATTACCATTCTCTTGATATATTCGATCTGGAAGCAAGTAACAAATGGAAGTTGGATTTGCGTGTCACAAATTCGAAATCATATAACTTTCGGTACCAAGCAATGTCTAAATTATCAAGGAAAAGTAGCTTAAAGTAGAAACTTTATATATGGTAGAAATTTATCGTAATCGCCTTGTACT
The DNA here is from genome assembly GCA_014737525.1 of Bombus difficillimus. NCBI lineage: Eukaryota > Metazoa > Arthropoda > Insecta > Hymenoptera > Apidae > Bombus > Bombus difficillimus. The sequence goes on from JACXIT010000166.1 coordinate 2,665,523, forward strand.
GGTAAGAACTGTAATTGAAAGCTTCGTAGCGGCGATGAAGTAATTTAGTTTCTAACATTAGACCGGCGATTGAGAGAAACATTTAAACTCTTCGAAATTGCAGTCTAAAACGTTTACAATTCGGTTCGTTGAAAATGGATGGATAGTTTAAAGCTCTAAAACATTTCGCATTATCTACGGCTCGATTCCTCTTAAGGATCGCGGAATGAAAGGAAACGAGAGATAGGATTTTAATACGCGGCTACAAACTTTATTTCATAGATACGATGTCCCGCTTCGTCTAAACAATTTCCACTCGTAAGTATATAAAATACCGATAAGCGATCTTTCGCGAACGATCGGAGCGAAATGACTGATCGAACGACGATGCGCTCTTTCATTTTGGACAACATGAAAAAAAAGAAAAAGAAAAGAAAATAAAAGAAATCCTGATATAGAAGCGTACCAAGGGAGGCTGTGAAGTCGACGACAGAAACCAGCCATCGGATAAGGAAAAAAAGCAGGAGTTGAAATTCAATTACGTAAATGCAAGGAGACCGAAGAAACGGTTTGTGCGGTTCGGCGCTGATAAATTAGGTTTCACCGTAGAAATCTCGAGGCAGCTGATAAGCCGAGGTATTAAGAGGAAAGATTTTGAAGAAAAATGATGGGGGAGGGCGAGGGGGTGAGAATATCAGGCGAACCGGCAAGAAGTTAAATTCGAGTGATCATTGACACGGATGGGTTATGCGAGGAAATTATAGATCGCTGACCGTTGCTCGTTAGATTCACGCAATTCAGCATTGGCTGAACGAACGATCTCGGTTACCCGTAGAATTCTACCTTTATATTCGATTTGAAGCCGTCTCAGCGAAGCTGGTCCGAAACGAACCTCGTTTAAATAATTCAAGCAATTGCCTGTTCTCTCGGTCTTTATCGCCATCAAACCGTGATTAAATCCTTTAAGGCGTGAACGATGATAACGTAGAGTTCGTCCTTGAAATTTCCGTGGAACAGAATGGCAAGAAAAAGTAGGATTACAGGAGACAATTACTTGCTCGGTGGAGATCTATGGTATAACGAAAGACGCTGACGAACCGCGTTCCACCAAACGCAGCAGAAATGTTACAATCGAGAAAGAACGACTGACACTCGTGATACAAGTCCCATAGAAATCAAGCTGCAAGACAAAAACAAAATTAATTACCACCGGTTCAAATTGCTTTCATCGGCAAAGATACGAAAATATTCTAACGAGAAAGTATCTTTAAAATTGTATTATATTTCACGTTAGAATACTCCATACTATGGTTGTGGTATATTCCGTTTGAAGAATATAATTCTACGTTAAATGCAACGAGAAGAACGTTCGTTTAAAATTAACCAAAAAATACACGTACGTATATACGTCGATAAATCTCAGGAACAATATCACGTTCTATTATAAATTCTCGGCTTACCGTCGGATTCGTAGAAAATCTCGTATCCAAACTGCAACTCGTCGTCGAGCCGTGAAAAAATTAGTCGTCGTTTCGAAGAGAATTGAAAGAGTCTCGTGGTCGAGCTTCTGCGGTTTTTCGTTATACATTACGCGCACGACGCGACACGACGCGTTTCCTTTCCACTGCTGCGTTTATGGTAGATCGTATCGTAGTCGTAGACAAGCAAATTTACCATAGTTATATTCTCATGTACAAGCGAAATTTATACCGCGTCCAAACACTTTTATTTCGAGTCCATTTCATTCAACGGAAAATGTCATTTTTTTTTTTTTTTTTATCATCGTCCCGTCTCCGACCAGAAAAATTCGTGGAAATATCAGAAACTACTAATCTGTTGCGCGCGGTATTCGTTTAAAGAGATTCTTGCAAATGTTCGGTATTTTACGAAACGTCAAAGATAGGTTGAAAAGAAAGATTTATCTTTGGGTAAATGTCGGAACAACGACTTCAACGTTGAGTCTACTCTTCTTATACGAATCGTTTGTATCTGTCGTAGCCGTACGATACTATCGATAGATAGATAATAAAGCGCATCGTGTTCGTTGTAACTTTTCCATTACTTGGACAGTTCGTTCGTGGTTTCGTTTACATTTCTACGGGTTTTATACGTAAACCGGAATTTTAACAGAGCTCGTTGCCTCTTAAGAACATTCGGAATTTATGGTGAAAAAAAAGTTGCAGGTTCAGAGACTTGCACATCGCACTAGGTATATCAACGCTATTACGGGTGCAATTTCTACTGAAAATACCTGAAATCGTGAAACTTTTGTAATTACCAGCATTTTCGTAGGGCGACACAATTGAAAATGTTACTGGTTCACGAACTTCGCGATACCGGCAAAGAATTTAAACTTTGAAAAAACACGAGCACGAAGCTCTAAAGTCGTTTGAAGAATGAAAAGGATAAGAAATACGAACAACGTTATAAAACAAATTCGTAATTTCTTTCTTGCAGCACTCGCAATAGCAAGATGGAAGAACAGCATTGAAATATGCTAATCGTACCGCTCGGAAATACCGATAACACGTAAAATTCTATTTACCTAGAAATTATTTTCCTCCTCATCCAGCCATCCAATCTCTCGCATCGGGTCGAGTGATCTTTCGAAATGTCTACGTCTCTTGGTAAATAGTTTCAGCTTTCCTCCAGGAAACTTCCATCTCCTTTTCCTCCATTATCTTTCTTTTTCTGTTTTTTTCTTTTATTTTTTTTATTTTTTTTTTTATTAGTTACCACATCTCTCTCTCTCTCTCTCTCTCTCTCTCTCTCTCTCTTTCTGTTACTAGCTTTTCCTCTTTCTCACAATTAGTCGCTGTATCATTCTTATTTCTTATTTCTCTGATTGCAAGAGAGGAAACGAGCTAATCGCTCATTCTCTCTCTTTCTCCTCGTCAAGAGATTTCTTAAACAACCTGACTCCACCTTACAAGCCAACGAGAAGCCTCTCTCTTCTTAGGATAGTCTTTCCTTCCTCGTTCGTTCGCAGACCTCGCTCTTCGTCGTTCTCTCTCGGCCGACGTAGCTGGATACGGGTTAACTATCATAGCTGAGATATTTGTTCGGGAGGAAGAATAGGAAAGCTGGGTAACACGAGGCACAGACCATTAGAACTAAGCTCTGTTAGTGGCATAGGGCGTATCAGGGTGCATTCAAGCTACGCTGGAAAATGTAGTCGCCATTAACAGTGATACTTTCGCCAAGATGCTGGGCGGTCCAGATGTTTACCTACCGACTTCCAAGCAACAGAGCAACTAAAAATAAGTTTAACTTGCTCGCTAACGCAAACCACCTACGATAGCGTCGGTAGAAACTGCTTTTCTTCTCTGCTTTACAATCATCGTTACGTTTATGTCATTAGCGTTCGTTTGTATACGTTTTTAAATAAGTAAGCAAAGCTGCGACGCTCCGCTTGAATGCGTGGATATTTGTAGAGATTTGAGAAAAGAACGAATCGTTGGCAGACTTTAAAAGAGCCTCTGTGCAAATTTCCAACGCGATCGCGCGCCAAACTGTCTTGCGTATCCTCGTTTGAAATAACGCCGCTTCCAAAACGTCCATCGTACACGAATTTCATAACAATAGTAACCATTTCGTTGGGGAAACGTAAATAATTGGACAGTGCTTTTAATTATATTTAATCATGAATACGTTCGCGATCGTAGTTAAGAGGATTTTCATCGTCTTTAGGAACGCGAACGTTTCATCGCTGTGAGATAATTTAGCCGTTAAAATAAGATGCTAATAAACATCATTGCTAGGAAATATTTCGATGGAAAATCAGTTCGCAAGGAACAATGATAACCATAAATTGTTGTTAGCCACGTAAAGTATACATATATATAACTTTAACGTAATTTTAAATTTTAAAAAAACTTTAACGTATAAATTTAACTACGAAATTTAGTTTTAGAAATCTCTCACAGGATTAGACCGTGCAGCGCGTAAATAAATACAAGCAACGACGAGTATACGCGTCAAACGCACCGAAGTAAAGTTTTTGTTTCGCGTGTATACTCGCCGAACGCGGTTAATCGTTAAAGAAAGGTAGCTAAGTTTACGATAGCTAAAAAGAGAAAGACACGGAATCGTGGCAGTGTGCGTATTCATTTCCGACAAGGAGATAGCCAAACTCGAAAACGATAGAGGAATAGGGAAGAAGAAGCCTTGCGAAGATTTCGTCGAATGGCCTGTCACGAATGACTCTGTTATGTTATTTCATCGTTTCTCGCCGTTATCCTGGTAGACCTGCGAGGGACGATACGACGTGATTCGGGTCGGACTGAGAAGTATCTTTTCTTAACGGAGAAAAAAGAAACGATATTGAGCCATCGAGGGCGCGTGCGAACTCGCCTAATCCCATCAATTACCGGAACGTCTAGTCTCTTGGAATGGTAGAGAAATAACTAAACAGAAAGGTAATTTGCTAGCGGCGTTATAAAATAGGAAAATGGAAAAAGAGGCGTTCCGTTTGACAGCAGAAACAGCAACGCAAAAAGTAAAGCGGCTAAAGAAAGAGTACAGGGAAGGAAGAGAATTATACGAATAAGTATGGAAAAGCGAGAAAGTTACGAAACTCGTCGAATTAAAAGGTATATACCTTCGAACTTGTCGACTTACATATATACATATAGCGATGCGAAAACGAAAACACATAGAACACGTACAATACGCGCACGCGTGTACATAAAAATAACAAACAGAACAACGTTCGGTTTGGATTTCATTTTCGTTGGCCGTAGCAGGAAACGCGATACTTCGAACGGTTGCGACGCTACCGGTCGCTCGGTTCTCGTCGCGATATAAGCGAAGATATAAGCGAAGATATAAGAGAAAGCGAAGATACTCGTGAGCTTGACAGTGGCATAAATTAAGCTCTTTTCCGTGCCGCGTCGTACGGTGGGTTAGCGTGTCCCAACGGTTTTGCGACTGCGACGGCGAAACGACGCGACGTCAAGGATAATCTCGGTTGTTCTTCGCGCGATCGTCAACGTGGACGCGGGTCAAACAGCATTTCTCATTTTTTAACTAAATCTTGGCGATTTTTGCAAGCTCCGTCACTTTCGTAAACTGTGCATTTCTTAACTGTGCTGTTCTTTTCCGTTTGACTGGCACGTTTACGAGTGAATTCGCGTTCTCGTTAATTGCGACGATATACTTACACGTATAGACGTTAACGTTATATATGCAACAACAAAACGCAAACGTGTCTTCGCACTTGCGAACAAGATATTATCGCGAATACGCGCATAGTCGGTTTCAAACTATTCGTTCCTTTTCTCTTTCATCTTCCCTCGTACTTGTCGGTAACGAGAAAAACGCTGAGAATTGATAGCGTGAAAATCTCGTATATTTTACCAGCTCCTCTTAAGCACCGACTCGAAACTCGCCCGAATCTGTTATTTATCATTTTTCGCTAAGTAGTCGTTAATAATTTACGGCCACTCGGTTTTCTTTGGCCGATCTTTTTTCAGAAATTATTCAACCAGGAGCAATTAAGCAACTTTGTTTGCTGTTATTTAAATTTTCTACTCATTAGCGCGTCACAAAGACCAGCAATGGAAAATACTTGTTTACATTTTTCTGATTTCATTCCGTTCCTCGTTACGAAGCAATCGTGAAAGTTAATTAAAAATTAATCACAGGCAGCGTCAATTGTTATTTTATTTTACGTCAAATTTTTTCATCTGAAATAAATTTAACGTACGATCGTTAACCCGATCGATCGCGCACAGATCGTCGCATAAATCTCGGCTCTGACCGTGCTGAACGTTACCATATTACGTGTTTGTTTATAAAAAATGTAAAATAAATCTTAAGTACGACCGAAACGTTACATGCTTCTGTCATATGCACGTAATGGCGTGTTGAATTTCTCGATAGGACGAGAAGCTTTTTTAGGAAGATGAAGTCGAAACCTCGCAATATTTTTAATCGATCTCTTCGAAAACAAATAACGAGTAAACATAAAATACGATACGACATTTCTATGGGAAATCCTTTGCCAAACGCGAAGCGACGCGGTTGCGTCGAGACTGTTGCCGCTTCTAATTTTAAAATGTAAATATAAAAATGAAATTTCGCTTCTAATACCGTGTATTAAAGATCGAGTTTAATCCCTGGACAGATATATCTTGAAATGGAATATTTAAGAGCGGCCGGCCAACGGCGATAGCTTTTTTCCGCTACGCGAGTGATCGACGAGTTTCGTAAAATTCATTAAAACGAATTCCCGCTCGACGAAACTGGCTAATGACTAATGACGAACGCGCGAGCCACCGTGTTACCTATATACTCATTAGCCGATAAAACTTTCGCAAAGACGAATTGCCCGTGCGCTTGGCCAATTGCGCGCAATTTCCCTCAATGTTCCTACCTTGAATAATGAAACAGTAGCGCGAGCCAGGTAAAAGTGGTCTCTAGTTCTACAGGTCATTACGCGTTACTCTACATGCAACTACGTACAACGTATCCGGTTTAACTGGAAACGATCAAACACCTGGAAAAATACGAACGACACGAAAATATGTTTAAGGCGAAAGTCGTACGACATCGAGAGGAACCACGCGCACTGTGTTATTTATCTCTTTGATCTTGCGATATCCTTCAAACGTTCTATGGAGGCGACGCTAAGATTTTAGAATGGATATCTCCGTTTTATATCGCGTAAATTCTAGTAGCTGATGATCGGATGTTTTCAAAATACTATGAAGTCGCGTCATTTGGAGCATCCGGCATCAGGGTACGAACTTTCAAATCCGATCGATACAAACAACTAGGTTCGTACCGAAATTTACCGCTCGGAATTGACGAGTTATTTTGGAAATATTGGAAAACTGTGAGCTTGCGTTCCGACAATGTCATACCGGTAACAGCACTATCAAAAACATCTTTCTGTACGGTGTACATCGAACAACGTTGTGGCGGATCAAGCAGCCTCGGTCGCCAAACGGTCGAGGAACGAAACGACGACGGCACGCACAAACCTCCCGCGGCAACACCGGGCTGGCGATCGCCACCAGAGGGCCAACAGCGATTGGACGATTTTCTCGCTAGTGGACGAATTGGATCCGCATTAGAATATATACCGCAACTAGCGAGACGCTCTTTGCGTCTAAGGCAGGGACTACCGGGCATAGCTTTACTGTGACGAGTCCGCCGGTAGTCCCGGGACGAAACGCGACGAGCGAACCTTCTTCTTTAGGAACCATCTACGAGGATCGGCCGACAACAACACAACTGTGGAAGCGGGATCAACCGGATCCCCTTCAACGTTAACGCTGGATTATGCGGAAGACGCGACTTTGTAGCGTTTTGAAAACATCTGAATGTTAGCTACAAGGACGTATAATAAAAGATGGAAATGGCGAATTGAAAAATTGTAACGTTACCTCTACAGCAGGTTGCAAGGTCATCGCAAGACCAAACAGATAGAAGGAAAAAGATATACACCCCACTCGATACCGTACAACTTTCGTACGAAACATTTCGTGCGTGTTTTGCCAGATATTTGATCGTTCCGGACGTATCGTACATCGGTTTCCAACTGCCTTTTACGTTACAAAAAAATTGTACCATTTTTATACTAAACAAGTTGCAGCATTTCTCCGATATTATTAACGGAAGTATACGAAATACGTATTTTTCTGTTTCCCTGTCTCTCTTTCTTTCTCTTTTTAAGGTAGGAAAAATGCAGCAAAGAATTCATTCTATCCAGAAATGGAATTTTCTGTAGATACTTGAAAGTTGGGGAACGGTGGATAGGAAGGAAAGGAACGTAGAAGAAAGACGCATTTAAACGCATCGTCCGAATCACCGTCAGCTCTCGCCGCGAACCACGATTTACATAGAAACTCAGCGTTAAGTCAATTCCCAGAAGCGCGATCCAACGATCGAGTGAAAAAACCTTCGACGATCTCTTCCTTGAAAGCGACTATAAAAAGAAAGTAAATCTGTCGGATGAAAGAAGCGTCGTAGGTAAATCACGTAGAAAACAGTTTTATCGCGTGCCGAAAGCGTTCCAGTTATCTTAAGAGGCAACGATTTATGTTTATCGAATACGCAACAACCACGTAATTCGTCCCACGGTAACTAACGCTAAACGGCAAATACATGTAAAGTACAAGTACGTATCTATCCGTATCGCATGTTCGCTTTTTCCAAGATTTTCATTCGTTGCCGTCGGTTATCGTCGTACAAGTAGGTGTATTTCGTAGAATATCTCGACTATTGAGTTGAATATTTAGAAAGAAATTCGGTGTAACCGTTACGAAACTGAAAGATAATTTCATAATAACGGCAAATAGTCGATGCATACATTGGAAAATCGGAATCGCGATGAAAAGAAAATTACTCGTTTACCTTTGATTGCTTATACAAATGTTGGAAAACCTTGCACAAATGTTTATCGTCCTTTTCGTTTGTAACGTGTCGAGCACGAATTACCGGCACACGGATGAATACACGTTCGATCGGTTGTACGACTCACCCATCTCTCGCGGGTACTGGTATTCACCGACTGTATGGCCTCCAAATACCGGTATTCATGCATGCATAGCTGCAAGTATTTTGCAGCGAAAGAGCTTTCCGCTCAACTGATCCCTACATACTCCCCTGCCTTCTTTCCATCCCTTTACCTCTACATTCGCTATGATGAAATCTTCGGCGCCGCGAACCCCCTAAAAAGTGAAACGAGACCACCAAATTTTTTTTTTTTTCTTTCCAACCGCGCCAGATTCCGAGAAATGCACCTGCTACCCGCGGTTCGATCTTATCCGATCTTACGAGCTACGCTTCCTTCTCGCCGCGATATCGCTCTATAAATACCTTTTTTCTCGCCGTAGCGGAATGTTAACCATGTCACGGATAAATGCATGCATACGCGAATGACGGCTTGGAAATTTTTCCTCTTCGCCAGGCTACTCCTCCACCGCGCCAATTTTAAGCGTAATACGCCTGTGCTTTTTTTCGGTGCCCTATACGCTGACGTTAAAGAAAACTGTCCAACGTTTACGTATTATCTCTTTCCATTTCGATCGATCTTTCAACCGATACCGCTTTATTCGTCGTGCCGCTAATAGAATTCATGGAACGTACACACACGCGCACACTCTTTTAATGCGCTATCTTAGAAATACACGCGTTTGAAAATTCTCCGCGAGTATTTCTTTACGATAACAACCTTGTAAACCTTTAGTTCACGTTCGTGTATTAATTATTCGATTTGTATAGTAAAAATGGTATCTTTCTCTGTTAATATCGAACGTTTGAAGGAAGTTTTCTAATGTTACGTGGTTAACGTAAGACATTGGCATCCTCTAAACTTTAAACAATATATCGTGTTTGACCGTTTGCGTTTGAATGCTTGAAAAGCTCTGTTGTTGAAATCACTATGCTACAGTCGCAAGTAAAACGCGCTCCATTGTTACGCGATGAATCCACGTCGATCAGATCGTTTTAAAGCGAAATATTCAAAAGCGTTAATAAAAAGATCGTAACTTATCGTTTCTGCGATCGAAAGTGCTGACAAATTTTGAGGATTATACTAGCGTGATTTATAGAAAAATTATACTCTCGTTCCAAAGACTTCTTTCTTCTTCGGTATTAGTCTTCCAGTCGATCTAAGAAGACACCGAACTCACATTTGAATTTTAAGCGATTCTCCGAAGAATCGGAAGCTCGCTCCTCAACGACCTCGTTCGTATTAAGGCCAAAAGTTCAAAGATCATCTTTCAATCGTCTCCTTCCAACTACAATTTCCCTATTCTACGTTAATCTCTATCTTAACGCGACTACGGTAATACTAAAGTGCGAATCGTATCATCAAAGATAAAAACGATAAGAAGAACGCTTCTCCACGATGATGTATTTTACCTCATTTTCGACAAGATATTTACGATTTATATAACAGTTAAATTCTGCTCCACGTAGAAGAAACATTGCTGCTCTAACAGACGAGCAATTAGCTTTTCTGTCAAAGGTCGGTATCTTTTAAAATATATATACGTGAAATTCTAAGGTAACTATGTTACGATTAGATAAGAATTCATTAAAATGGAAGCAAGTTCATCGACACTAACATATATATATATATATGTCGGGTCATCGTTAAGATTAGGATTAGGGGCATGTAACGAATCTTCACGAGAATCGGTCATTGTCGTCGCAATCGATAATGTTTATTAACGCAAGTACGAATAGTACACGATTGACAAGTGATCGCGGTAATCAGGCGGTAACAACAATGGCCTTGGGTTCGATAACGAATCCGCGGTCAACGGGATAACTCTTTGTTAATCGTAGAATGTATTTTTTGAGGCACGAGTAACGTTCGCTGGGTTGCTAGGTATATACTGCTTGTAAAGACGATGCGTAACTCTCCGAGGAGATCGCACGAACAATCGACCGATGAAAATTTTCCTCTCCTTACGATCGTGTTCGTTTGTTGCATATTGGTCGGGGGATACCGACGAATTCCAACCGCCGTTGCCAGGCAGTCCCGCGTAGCGGCGACGCTCTTTCTGCCCGGAGTTTTGATTGTTAATACAACGCGTGTCCCGTAACATTGGCACTTCTGAGGCAAAACCACGCGTGGCTCGATTTGTCCTCGAGTCCGTGTGCCGCTACAACTATATCCTTTTTTTTCAAGGAAAACTATACAACCACTCCACACCTCTGCTAAGCAAAACGCTCGTCCCGTGATCGCGGCTACGTTCGGCGACTAGTTGTCGCCTCGAGCCCAAGCTCATTATCTCGAGTTTCGGACTATTATATTTGAGTTACTAAAGCTGAAGTATCGGAGACTTTCCACGGAATTTCGAAGGAAGGCTCCGACATATATATATATAACTACACACGTATATCGCTATATTATTTCAATAACAGAAAGTCTCGTTTTATTTCTATCCATTTATATTAAATCCGAGCGTAGATCGTATTACATATTTGAAGTATTCTGTACGATATAACGCATAATTTAACATTGAATTTTCTTTTAAAACGGAGTTTTATCTCTGTTCCGTTTTAAATTGCGACATAGATTTTTCTGAAACAGAGAAAGGAACAAAGAGGGGAAAGCCGACTCGTCTTGCTATCGTTTAACAAAGGCCACGCATTATCAAAGGTTCCTAGGGATGCGGAATTGATCGCTCGTTAGAAAAGCGGTGGTAAGCTGAAATAGCATTTCTACGGTCTGTGATGCGGCAGGTGTTGACGAACAAAGGTGAACGAAGGGATTTTTCCCCTTATTAACACATAGTCTACCGTTCTGTAGCTGGGTAGCTGCATAATATGGTATATACATGCGCATACGTATATAGCAGAGCCGCGAACAGAACGTTTAAAACCATTCCCTTTTTTCCAACTTGAACAAACGCAGATCGGGAACAATGCACTGTGCGCGTGTTTTCCCACCTCGTTAAATCTCAATTGGTTTTCCGTGTGATCAAAAAGTTGATCGATAGTTCTCCTCAGCTTCTTGCGACAAACAATCTCCGTATCAATTGTTTCTCGAGTACGCGCTGCTTATTAAAATTAGCGCGTCTTTCGTCGAAGATCTTACTTTCAGACAAGCTCGCAGTGCGGTTATCGTGTACATTTGTCGTTAGACACCAATATGGTCTTTCGACGTACCTTATCCATGACGATTCAGTTCGTAATGTTGGAATTAAAATTTATCGTTGGATGATCCGACTTGATAACGTATTTTTAGTAATCATAGTATGTATATGTTATCTTCCGAGCAATAAATCGGTATTTCTTACTAATCACAATAGTTGAAGTTTGTTCGTAAATATTGGTTCATCGCGGAGAGGACAGAGGATTTTTACGAATTTTCCGTTTGCACGAACTGACAAGGTATGATCGATGGTGATATATTGTTTTCATTCGCCGGAGGAGATGAAAGGCATATTGACTTTCTTCCAGAAAAATGTCAAAGTGATTTTTTTTTATATTATACGAACTCGTACATTACAGTTAACGACTTTCAAGCTTTCGATATTACGTCGTTTGTTAATTTTTTTATTAACCACGTAGCCATCTTGGATTATCGTACGTATTCGTCAAGTGAAATCTCTACGATAATTCAGGCAACCGATAATCGAACATGGTTTCTCCACGGCACGATCCATTGGTTGGATTGATTGTACAGCATAAGCTAAATCCCTTAAGACTCATTGTCGGAGTATGCCTGTCATTGCACGCGTCATTGATCACCCTCTCTACTTTAGCAGGGTTCTAGCAATCTTCTATATTCTACAGTGTTAATTCAGGCTCGACCGTAACGCCCCCTCTGTCACGAGAATAATGCTGTGTAACGAGTCTTTTAATCATGCAAATACTTTCCGATCCGATCGCTTCAGTTAAAGTCAAATGGTCGCGATGGATTCGATGGATAGATGAAAGGGAACTCGGTTCGAGTTTCATAAACGAGTGAATCTTTATACATTATTGTAGGTGTAACGACCTCGTTGCAACTCGATTCTGAGTCACCTATCTGTAAAGATGATTTCATAACGCATTAGACGTAACATGTCTATTCATCGTCGAATGTCTGCCATTCAATAGCGTCGATCAATTTCCAGCAACCGTCAAAGTCGTCGTTCAGTCATATTTCTATTTACTATCCGCGCTATACGTACATACGTATGCGGTACACGTATCATGTACATAGAAGAAAAATTAATTTTCCATTGTCGACACGTTATTCTGGACTCCCTTCGAATCATATTACAAATTTGATTATCGAATGAACCGACAAGCAAGACCAAGATGGCGACCTTTCTTTGGGGTATTAATCGCAAATCGAAAAGCAGTAGAAACGACGTACAATTCGAGAAAGACGTCTACGGAAAAATAATAACAAAATACTAAAAGGAAAGAATGAAAGAGCTGAGATCTTTTTACTATTATAACCTCATACGTAATATAATTAATTCGCTGTATAGATTATCAGTGTTTCGTTTAATAGACATGTTTGGTCAGCGAAAATACAATCGTTCGCGAACGCAACGAACATACACGAAGTATATAATCGCTATATGATCAGCTTTAGCAAGACCAAAATGGCGACCTTTCTTTGGGGTATTAATCGCAAATCGAAAAACAGTAGAAACAACGTACGATTCGAGAGAAACGTCTACGGAAAAATAATAACAAAATACTAAGAGGAAAGAATGAAAGAGCTGAGATCTTTTTACTAATATAACCTCATACGTAACATAATTAATTCGCTGTATAGATTATCAGTGTTTCGTTTAACAGACATATTTGGTCAGCGGAAATCGTTCGCGAACGCATCGAACATACACGAGGTATATAATCGCTATATGATCAGCTTTAACCGTTATTGATTTCCTTACGAATGAAACGTCTCGCAAAATTCACTAAGTCGTAGGCAAATTTTCGTGAGAGTCGTTTCGAGAAAATCGCCTGTTTAGAAATTACAGGAAACGATCGTAACGTTTTGTCTCTCGTGACTTGTGAACCTCTTACCGAGGAGGAGGAACGAAGGATAGAACGCTAATAATCTAAAATCATGGAAACTAAAAAAAAAACCAAGACGATTCGTCACTCACCGTTGTTGAAGAGGCACGAGACAGGTACAACTTTGGAAATGAAACACAAACAATGACAAGATGCCACCAGCACCACTGATCATCACTCGTTGAACGCATGTCTATCTCGACGGAATCTCACAACACACATCTGCGTAGTACCTTTCAACCTGTTCTTGTTCTACCGGAAAAAAATTTCGAACTCGTTCGGGAGAAAACACACGAATGCAAAAGAAAAAAAAAAAACAAAAAATTCACGGAAGAACGTCGAAATTCGATTCCGTAGCTGATCTTCGATCGATAAAAAATCGATAAACTCGGTGCCGAGTGAAATTATTATCGAGAATCAGAACGCGCACGAAAAAGAAACTTTTTTCACTGATCGATGAAACGTACACGGATAAAGAACATGGCGGTCGTGATTCGTTTACCGGATGACGCGGTCCAGGCGATCCTCGATCGATTAGAGGTCGATGGGATTAATTCAGGAAGCGGGCACACGAGCCCCTGATCGTCGAGCGAGCATTCGCGCGCGAACACTAAAATTCGGTTGCTCGTTCACGGGTGAAACGCGAGCGTTGCTCGATATTCGCGACGTTTATCGCGACAATGAATAACAGGAGGTTCGATCGGGCAAACTCAAAAGGACGATTTAGTGAGGCAAGATAAAGGCGCGCGCGCGGTACAGTCGCGGAACGTGAGTGCCGCTTCGGATGTCGACTGATCCCGCAGGCCGGTGAAACGCGCACGCCCTCTCTAACGTCGCGCGACTCACCACGACCTCTGGCTCTGGCTTCAGCCTCAACTCTGTCGAGTAAGTACACTCTGTCGCATTAGCTGGAAAACGTAGTTTTCTAATTTCATACTCTTCTGTTTTCCTTTCGATTTGACTTTGCTTCGCCTTTTTGCCTTGCCACTCTGCACAAATAGAACGCTTACAAGTCCGAAACACGATATACAACGTTCGTTGTTTTCATCGTCGATTCGTCCACGCTTCGAAACGATCGACTGTACGAAGCGATACATCGATCGACATTTTAAACAAGTTTCGAAATCGATTCGATCTTTGGTCACAACTATCGTTCGGGATTCAGGATTACTGTTCGCTTCGTGGTGGCTGATTCTTCTTATAAGCTGCGTACCGTTTTTTTCCATTTTTCCATTTTTCCAACCGGAACATGGTAACGGATTTTCGTTTCGACAGATTTACGCTCGCGTGAGTATTTTCAAACGTTATATAAATATACAGGGTGTTCGGCTACAGATATAAGGAAATTTAGAGGATGATTCTCGAAGTCAAAATAAGACGAAAATCAAGAATTAAAAAATTGCATTCTCGGCTGTGTTTTTTAGTTATCGATAATTAAAGATCGCTCAAGATACCTCTGCACGCGAGCAAACTTCCACACATTCTGTATATTTATAGATGAAGCTTGCGTGTTAATTCTTCACGTGATAAAGATTATTCGTGTGACCCGGTTATAACCTAATAAGGTACACCGAATCCAACATTTCTCTCGATGGAATTTTGACACAAAGGCGTGTACAGCTTTCGCCATCTTTGATTACGCATTCGTGAATCATCCAAAGTAAAGATATTTATCGATTCATTAGCGAAAGATGTTAGCGTAGCTGTCAAGCGTCTCCTTAAACTTTGTGTTAGTTTGCAGAAAACATTATCGTCGCGTGTTGCGTCAAAGATGCCCGATTATCATAGATTCCTGATAAAATATTTTCCGTTAAATTCTCACCTAGTTTCTAAATTCGATTCGCGTTAAATTTTTGAATTCGTCGAAGCTACCGAAAATGTTTGAAAATATTTCTTTTTCTTGTTTATTACTTTCCTCTGGTTTCGCGTGATCGCGAGATTCAACGAAGACGAGTCTTTCGACAGAAATCCACGCGAGAAACTCATCGACTGTGAAGCGTAGCCATGTTTATAAACGTCGCGATCGTGGCGGCAGACAGTTCTACAGTACTACGTACTTAAGTTGTCGGCGAAACGTTTAAGAAAAAAAAAAAAAAAAAAAAAAAAAAAAAAGAAAAAATGCAAAGCTAGAGAATATCGAACCTGTACGCATTTCTCGGAGCATCCTCCACCGCGCCAGTCCTTCTTCTGCTTTACGAGTTACGAGACGCGACAGACGCGACGGCGAGTAAGGAGCCGTGGCAAAGAGAGGTTTCCGGGTACTCCTGTGGGAACAGTAGGACTCGCGACGTCACGGTTCGACAAGCGAGTACGTAGTCGCTGTTTCCACATCCTTGAGTCGCGCGACTTACTCTTTCGTCGATTTCGTTCGCAAAACAGGCGTTTCAGACTTCAGACTGAAACGTACTCATTCGCGTGTGCACTACGCACGTGTCAAAGTATCGTGAGACTGGTTTACGTTTTTCTGCATCGCTGCAACTGCAAATACTTACGCCGGTGATAAAACGCTAGTTAAAAAATGATCAGGAGGTGCTCGGTGTTTTTGCCACATCGAGTACAGAGAATGAAAACGCGATGTAAATGTCTAGCGTATGAAGCGAGTCTGAGTCAGAGTTAAAACGAGTCTCTGTCGGAATCAGAAGAATCCGACGTCTCGATAAACGATGAAATCGCGGTACCATTTCGATTTACGAGCGGCGATTCCTCGTGAGTTTGAGTCTCGTTCGGTCAATTTGTCTTCGTAAATTGATTCGCCGCGTCTCGTACCGGCCGACTTGCGTGCACGGCATATCAATAAAATACGTCGTTCGATCCGCGATAACACCTATTCATCTCAGCTACATCGCTCCGTAAGGATGCAGCGCATTATTGACAACGTTTGCACCGACGCTTTTTTAATCAAGTTATTCAAAATTTCTTAAAATAGTATTAGCTTAATCTGTACGAATTTTCTGACGAAAGTATGCCTCGTTGCTTTCGCTATACAAATATCGCGCTAAACATTACGCTATACAAATCATAGCAAGGTAGTTTCTTAGGTAAAAAACCAAGAGAAACCACGAGTACTAACGAAGTACGGAGATAAAGGATGATCGAGAAAGGAACGTTAAAAGATTATTCCTCGTACGCGAAACTCGTTCAAAAGGCAGAGTCCCATTGAAATTTAGCGGTCTTCTTAGACCCGTTAACGTCTCCTGTGTATAACTCGAAACTTGGAACTCGCAGCTTGGCATATCCTTCTCTTTTGTTTTCGAAATATAGGACGAGTGCGCACGGTAGAGAGAAAGAGAGAGAAAGAACGAGAAAGAGAGAGAGAAACGTCAGAGAGTTAACGTAATTTAGTAAGTATCTTCCGTCTAATAGAATAAAAGCTCAAGAAGCGGCCTACTTGGAGGGCGAAGGATCGCGACACCGGGAGGAATAAAATCCTCCGAAGGCTTTCGTTTTACCTTTTTCCAGTTCAACAGGAAGAATGGAGACTGACAAAAGAGGGAATGGGAGTATCCGTTAGACCATGAAATACGAGTGAGAGGAGTTCGTTCGTCTTAAAAGCTACGCTGTAAGCTATGGTCCATATGAAAATCTCAATAATACCGTCTCACGCTGTAATTGGGCAACCGAGCATTCGAAGCTCGGAAATTGCCTACAAATTACCGGAAATATGGACCGATCTTACGCTTCGACGATGCTGCACCATTTTCCGTACCTTATTACGAAAGTCCCGTCCAACTCCGGTTCCACGTTCATCGCGTTGTATCTCCGAGATAAAAGATTTTCTCCGCTTGTTTCTTACGCGCGTTGAATATTACTGTCCAACGAAAGACGTTACGCGATTCGTCGTTTACACGTTCATGTTGAATTAGAGAGATTCGGCGACAAGTAAGCGCGCGTACGACTGACAAAATTTGATCAACGTATCGTAAACGATGCTTTGTAAAATGGCTCGTAATATGAATGGCAGAGGGCAATCGTTTCTTTGGTACGAGCGAACGGCGATTTTCTGTTGTTTTGTTACGCTGCTAACGGTCAGTTTTCGAAGAATAAATTTGGAAATATAGACGTGCCTTTCTCGGATAGAAATTAATCGAATGAAACAATTGTTAGATTAAATACAAGAATTATTACATCTTGTGATCTATAATAATTTTATTTTTATAATTTAGCCTTCAACCAATACACAAGACACGGATGAAATTATTTAGGATTCTTTAATCTATTTAATTCAGCGGAACGAACGAGAGAGGAAAGTAATGTCGATTCGGTTGTCGTTTTAGATGATCTTTGACGCAGACATCGCGAAATAGACTAATAAATTAATTTGTGTAATAATTATTCCTTTGAGAAATTAATTCTATAAATATCGTTGAACGAATTAAAAAAAAAACGTATAATTGACACGTTAGGACGAAACAATTGATTAACGAGTGTCGGTACGGTGAGTGGACAAAACTTAGACTTTGCATACGACGAAGTATATGTACGTAGATATACGTATTTCTTGAATGGCTTCGACGATGCATGCTAAATGCTAACAGGCCGAATATACCAGCTAACTAATTGTTTCGCGCGCTTTCTGATCGACTTCAAACAGACACACATTCACACGCACACACGTACCGACGCTTCGCCTTTTCGGCAACAATCATAAGCGCGCGGCTCGCGCTTTATTATCGCGGAACGTAGATTGCAGAGTAGACTTCGCTAAATGAACATTATATAAAAGAACGATTGCAGTGGCAGCATCAAAGTACCCTACGGTCGTCTATATCGTCTACGTTCTAGAATGAATCGCGATACAAAGGACGATTGAAAGAACAAACCAATTCTGATCTCGAGAGTCTCGTCGATAAACGAAAAGGCAAACTATAAAACTATATGATAGAATGTAGGATTTCTTTCGTTTATGAGTTTAGGTAAACGTGACGTAGAAGGAGGTGTGGAAGCTTCTTAAAACCTGCGAAAAAGCGTGCCTGTGCTTCTAGACGAAATGAATTTCTGACATCAAACGAAATCGAGTCTGCGGAGTAAACGAAGTAAGTTGGTAATTGCAAAGAACGCATATGCAACTTGTGTTTTGTTTCTTATCAGTCGGATACTCTGAACACGACTGATTTTTATGTGGAAACGGATCTCTTCGAATGAAAACGAATAGCGAGACTCGATTGATCAAGGGCTCGATGTTTTCTCTCTCTTTCTTTTTTTTACCATGCACACGCACGTCACGGCGTCGAGAAATTGTGGCTGCGGTATCAGACATTCGACTGACTGTGCCTCCAGAGCGCAGGTTTGCAAAACTTTCGACACGACCTGCTGATTTTGCTTCCGCTGACCAACACGGCCTGTAGTTCCACTTTCGGAAACCAGCGTGGGGTTAGGAGTATACGTTGGTAACGATCCAGAACGATTTATCGGTGACGTTCGTTGGGCCAAAAATCATTCGGCGTTAGAACGCTCCTCATGTTCATGCGAACTTTTCGCGATTCGCAATTGTTTCCCGTTGATTGACCCACGTACGCGAGCCTACGCACGAACATGGCGCTTCACCACGCTTCACCTTCCATTTCCATTCACGTTTCTTACGAACCTGTCAACGATACGTAGAATTCCATCGCGATCAATAATCCATTTATGTGCACAGAAAACGAAGCAAAGTATCGAGCGTTCTTTCATTTCCGATTTGAGTTTCTCAGAAGTATTTAATCCCTTAACGATTTAATAAAATTACGAATTCTAGACAACAGATCGTTGTCTTTTATATTATATTGTATTTTTCTATTCGTTCTTTTTTTTTTCTTTTTTTCTTATTATACCAAAAGCTTCTGCTTCGATGGCGGTGCACCGGTGTTCGTCACTCGCGTTTTTCCCGTTCTCTATTTTCAGGTATCCTTCGGCCGTACACACCTTTGCACCCTTGCCGTTCGTCATCTCTCATTCTCGACACACTGTACAAACAGCCCTGAGAAAGAAACCGAATCTCAGCTCTCGCGGTTGTGTAAATAGCACGAGATGGTTGACCGTCTATCCACAGAGAAACCACTGGCCGGGATCTCATTTATCTATACGCTGGTAGAGACGGCCACTACCCTTACATTAGTACCGTAACAGAAAGGTAGAAGGGAACTATAAATGAACGCTTGTGGTTGTCTACCGACACTTGGCTAGAGTCGTGTGTACATGAAAAGAGGCGAAGCTGTAAGATAAGGACTAGACGATATACGAAGAAACCTCGCAGGGATAAGGGAAGTAGAAAATGGGGCAGAGACAGAGGTCAATCGTAATCAGTATCGATTGATAGATTATAGATAGCGATTTAATGAATTCTATTTAACCAGTTTAGTCGTTGCAATCTCTTTGAAAAATTTCGAAAAAACCCTTTCTCGACAGATGAACGTATTAAACATATTATAATATACTTCATAAATCTGTGAAATGTGAACGTGCAATACGAAAGATATTGTACGTCGAAATGAGTACAGGGTTACGGTAATCCCGTAGCGCCAAATTGGAAAGGACGATACGACCGTTCAATCAAAATTGCTACGGGATACTGTTGCCCCGTACCGCGAAATAGGAAAGTCCATCACGGGGCCTATTTGTCCCGTACCGCCAAATAGGAAAATCCTTTAAAAAAGCCACCGCAGCGAACGCGTTAAGCGGGTTTTCTTCCATAAAACACTTTGTTAACGCTTTATTACATATCGAACTATCGAAACGCTTCATTATTTTTGCAATAACAAGACGTTCCATTTTTATACGCGCTGACTTACGATGATCATTTTTATAAAAATCATCACACGAGTGTACGAATGCTCAACGTGAATCGTAGAAACGAATGACACGTTTCGAACAAACGCAGCAAATTCAAATGGACGATTTTGAACGCGAGATCAATTTCTATGGTGGTTTAATTTTTTTTGCAATTTCTACTTATTTTTCACGGGAACAGAAAAGAAACAAGGAATCCATAAACAGGGGGATTATTCGTGCAAAAGGTTGACGATACTAGTGGAACGCAAATGACGCGCGTCGGACTTTCATCGTGAACGAATGATGACCGCGCATCAACTTTGATTTATGCATAACGAGCTGCAACATGTGCATACGCTATTACTTTACAATTACAAAGTTGAATACTATCGTTGTTTTTGGACACGCGATTTAGGAATATTCGAGTCAGCGACACGTGTCGAGCACAGGTCATCGCGAAGTGCCTCATCCCGATCGTATCAATGTAATTCGATAAAAACTATATAATTCGCCCTCAAAAAGGATTTACAATACGAAATTATCGGAGACAGTATGTGCAAGCACGATTCGGATAAAATAGCTTCATCTGTCCCTCCATTCGATACGCTTGAACGCTTCTGGACATGCTTACGTCCCCAAATCCTAGTCGAACCCCGACAAGCAAAACACTATAGGCGAGAAAATTACAAGAGGAAAGAACAGTACAATTCTGCTAACGTAATAACAAGCAGACAAT
The DNA here is from genome assembly GCA_014737525.1 of Bombus difficillimus. NCBI lineage: Eukaryota > Metazoa > Arthropoda > Insecta > Hymenoptera > Apidae > Bombus > Bombus difficillimus. The sequence continues at coordinate 2,686,470 of JACXIT010000166.1, forward strand.
TGTTGTTAATTCCACTTGACTGTTTCAAACAGAGTAGTCCTTTACAAAATTTTATTCCTTTTATTTGTCCTTTATCTTGCAAGCTTCAATCTGATATATGTTAAAAGTATTTATAATAATAATAATAATAATAATAATAATAATAATAATAATAATAATAATAATAATAATAATAATAATAAAAGGTTAGGTAGTAGGTAATAATCGACGAATAAATTCTGACTTGAATTTCATGTATAATTATTATGATTAAAATTAAAATATCATAACACGCGCGACAAACATTGATTCTACCGAGCGCATTGCACGCGGTCACAAACATCTATCGAAAATAAAGCTATTTTGTTTCCCGATTTATAAAACAATCGTAATCAGCATTACGGTATGGAATATGTATTTAAAATAGATATAAATATCGATACTGATATAATATTTTTTAATGAATATCGATATAATTTTTGAAAATACTTGTAAACGTAATGTGACTGATTTAAAAATTGTACCATGACCGTTTGTTATTGTCAGAGTTTAATATTTGACATGTGCATATCAGTGATAAACTCCGTCCCATATTACAAATAATTCGAAATATTTCTAACAGACGCAAATTTCTCGATAAAACGAGAAATATGCGATGATATTACCGATAATTAATGACATTACGAGTTAAAAACGGAACACGTTTGTAATGGCGACTTCATCGTGGAAATAATGAAAGTTATTGGTAAAAGTCCGGAGATGACGCTACAATAGAAAATTCATGCGGCAAATGGAACAGAATGTGAATTACGTATTTCAACCTTTTGCTCCAACATAACTAATTAACAGTCTAGTCAATCTATATTCTTACATTTAACACGAGAAAGAAGAACTCTACTAAGAAAACCTACTTCGTTTAATTATCTAGATTTCTATTTCGGTATATAGGTTGAAATGTGAAATAATTCATTTAATTTATTTCAAATAATGAAATAATTTAGTTAATACAATCGAATTAGAAGAGCGATCTCTAGAAGATTTTCTAATTTCTCGATACTATTCTCAATAACTTACGATATTATTTATTATTAACTAACTATTGATTTATCACCAGTTATCTGCGACAGATAAGACGAATAGAAAAGATGAAGGAATCTTGATAACTTATTTCGTTTCGTTATGTGATAATAATATCGGAAGAAAATATTAAACGCACGCGTCGTTAATAAAACAAAACTGACACAAAGATACGAAAGCAACGGAGTAACAGAATATATCGCGTGGTTAATAAGTTACACGTCGTTATACGAAGCGAATTAAATACGTTTCAATCGTACAACTATTGGTATTTTCACTTTCGACGCTCGAGTGACACTCCGCGCCACAGTCTCGCCGTGCAAAGTATTGGTGGGAATGTTCTATCCGGTGTCAAGTCAAGCGTATTCGAAGATCCGTTCTCACCAGTGAATATGTTGATGTACACGGTTCACGAACATGATACAGGTGTTGGTCGTTGTTTCGTGAACATGCTTGTGACAAGTTGACGAACAGTTCTCGAACATCAAGAGACATAGCGATGTCTCTCCGGACCTCTCCAGGTGTGTCTAACACGGAGATGGAAAGAAGTCTCCGGAGACGGCACAGAGACCAGGAAGGTACTGCCGTCTATCGCTCACCGTCGCGCGATTTACATTGTTTTATTCGAACATGTGACTCCTTCGGTCAGTACTCGTGACTAACGTTACGATTGTGTCGAGCCTGTTAAAAACGATCTATCACACCCGAATTCCTTCCAGAGGACTTCTTTCCATCTGTGCAGGGTACGTACGTACCTACTTGGGTTTCATGCGCCAGTGAGAAACAGGCAGAGCGAAACGGAATAGGAAAAGCGAAATAAAACGGTACAGGGTCAGGTGATTTCTCACTGCTACGGTTAATGCGAAAGTTGATAGGAAATATGGTCACTTTTGGTATCATTTTGATCGCAGGAATCTCAATAATTCAACTATACTGTACTTCGTAATGATATAACTAACTCGTGTCACTAGTTCATCTTGACGTATTGATAAAAGCACGATCAATTGTTTTACGCTGTTATAAACATAGGACCATGGTAGCCGAATGTACTTTTCTCTTGCGTTCGTCAAGCGTCCGCTGAAAGTTCGCTCTGCGAGCGAACCGGTTACGAACAGCTTGCAAATAACCGAGGGACATATTGGAACATATGGAAATAATTAAACGCTTGAATCTAATTTGCATACTGCTCGCGATTAGTTTCACGAACAGAGGATTTGTTGTCTGTAGTGTTGGCGAATCTGTTCACCACCGTGCTCCGATGTGCACGCGGTATAATACGAACCAGAGAATTTGATAAAAGCCGCGAAAAACAACGTTATGAACAGTGAACGTAAAAAGCAGCAGATACATGCGTTTGAACGCCAACTAGGCATAGGATAGACCCGACATTCGATGCTTTTTCGCGTGCCACGTTTTAGGCGTAGCGTTTACTTGATCTCCTTATCATTTTCACGTCACATCCAGCTTTATCGATGCCAATATAAAGTATATGTATTTAAGTTATTTAGTTACGAATTACAATATGCGTGTACGTACTTAGTGCTCGCTTTAGAGACCACAGACAACGAGACAAGTCTGAACGCTTATCTCTGGGTTGGTATGAAAATTCGACCAAGGGGAGAGAGAAAAACTAGCGTAAGCGAGATACCGATATCCGACACGAGAACACGCGGACTACAGCGAGACAATGTAATTATAACACGCGCGATTCGAAGCTCACGTTGAGATTCCATTTACAAAAATTGGTGGGAACAGCGGCGGAAGCTAAAGTGGGTAAAAATCCGGACTCTAAAGCGGACACTTTCGTAATAGAGGTTTGAATAGTTATGTTAATTATAATTACAGACGAGGTACGTATAATTTACTCTGCTTTTCTCTCGTAACCTTTTCTTTTTTTTCTTTCGTCTTTTCTTCTTCTTTTTTCCCACTCTTCTCTCGTCTCTTTTCGTCTCCTTTCCCCTTTCCTTTTTTCTTTACTCCTCTCGACATTTCTGTTATCATAATACACGTAACTACAATTTTCTGGCCAAGAATATTATTTCAGCTCGAACTGAAAAGCTAGTACGAAGTGAAAAATTAATCAATTTTGTTTCATGAAATTAAATTAATGATATGTATATTAAATTTCTATAAGAGCGAGTGTGCCCACGTTCCAAATTCATAAATATTGCCCGGCCAAATTATATTAGCTCGTGTTAATATGTATAATTAGCGTTAGCAATTATTATCAATAAACATATCGAACAACGTTACGGAGAAGATTGTTTCGTATTTCAACGATTCGAACGAATCGTACTTATGGGGCAATGCAGAAATAAATTTATTTCATCAAAATAGGATCCATCGGATATAATACATTTTTCCTAGAAGCTGTTTTATTCCATTATTATAGAAATCTGAAGCTTTTCAATTCACACGACACTCTTCCTCTTCGGGGCTTTTATCGTCATTTCGAAATCTTTGGAACTAAAAATTGCTTTTTTTCTTTGCTTCGCTATTTTACCTTCAAAGTCGACGTCTCGTGCAGTTTCAGCTGCACTTTGAGCTATTTTTTAAATTAAATGAATTTACCTCCTCTACGTGGTTGCACGATAACAAACGAATAACAAACAGCATAATTAATAAACGAAACTGGATCTCTGAAAATCGCTATTAATTTCCAGACAACCTAACGATAGGAAAAGAACGAACGAATTATCGTGTCTTTCGTTTTGCGAAAGACTTATTCTTAATAATTGTTAAGGTTCTTTCACAAAAGTAGCGTTCGATTTTTCACGATGAACCCTTAAAGATACACGTTTAGATGTAACGAATGGATATCGAACGATACATAGGACGTATTTAGTCTGTTTCTATAATGGCGAGTCGAATCTAGTCGAGCGTAAAGTTAATCAAATCGCTACAAAGTTATAAAGAACTGTACCGAAAGAACTTGATAGTCGATGTTGACGCTGAAAGATTTTGGGAGACGATTTCCAGGATTTAAGGTTCGAGGCTATTAAGAACTTTGGGGGAAGAGAATCGGAATGGAGATCACGAGCGTTCGTTATTAATAACACCGAACGAACATTTGTGAAAGGCGGTAGTTTTCGTTGACTTAAAGGACAAAAAAATGCGATGGATGTAAATCTAAAAGCGCTAGTAGAGATTCAGATTATGCGAGTGTACCTAGTTCGAGAGAGAAATGATCCAGTTGGATTTATGGAAAATCTCATCTCTGATCTAGACGTTATTTCCGCTGGTTGATTGGATATCCTGCGACCCGATTTACAAAAGCGGCAGATGTTCTTGGACATTTCGAGGCTAAGATTATTTTCTCCAGAAAGAGACTCGAGGAAAGCGAAGAGGAAGGAACGTGGCCAAGAAAGGAGATTACCGGCACCCCCACTTGCTTCATCATGGTTTCAACATACCTATTACGCCAAGTCACAGACACGCAACCACATAGTTTCCTCGGGTTTAAAGACATTTTATTAAAACATCTGTACGCGAGATTTTACATCATTGTCGACCCAATACGAAAAGTTGTATTTTTGTTAGACGTTCGATAATCTTGAAACAGCTTGCAGTGTATTAATAATCGAAAAAGTAATAGTTGACATTTTCCTTTTATCAGGCAAATGCAAGAAGCTTTGTCCGTGTCTATCATTCACCCAGCTGAAGATGATCCACCTTAGTAAAACCCTCTGTGTAAGCCGCGTACACACCCTCGAGGGTGTTGGGAACTTTCCATTATACCGACCGGCGTCATTTTCTTTCGTGCAAGTCCCGACTCCTTTATCGCGTCTTGCGCCGTCGTCTCGACAATCGGAAAAGGAAAATAGACTAGGGGACAGCAGCAGCAGCAGCAGTAGCAGCAGCAGCAGCAGCAGCAGTAGCAGCAGCAGCAGCAGCAGCAGCAGCAGCAGCAGCAGCAGCAGCAGCAGCAGCAGCAGCTGGTAAGATGAAAAGAGAGTTGGACGTATAAACGTATAGACGGTGGAGGAGACACGATGACACAGATCGAGGAAAAAGGAATGAACAGTAGCGAAGAAACGAGAAGGAAAGAGAAGGATAGCGTGACATAAGAATACGACATGGATGGAGAAAGAAAGATGCCGCGCTTCTTCTCCCTTTTTCCTTCTCTCGAGTCGAGATTTTTTTTCGCACAGACGCGGCGCGACGCGACGCCAACCATCCCGTGGGGCAGGAACAAAATCTCGGACGATGCTGTAGAACGTAGGCGATTCCGCGAGTGTATCTCGATGGGAATCTCGAAGAGCTGGGTAACGGAGATCCGGTAATAACGCGATGGGATTGCGCAGATCAACAATCTGTGGGATTCCGCGAGAAATTTCTTGAAAAGAGACACGCTCCGGTGAATCGTATTCGCATTCGAGGCTCGAGACGAGTAACGCGGCCCGCTTGAATCGTAACTCTCTCGAATCTACCTCGGAATAAGGATACGCGCTCGTTTTCTTCCAGTTAACGATTTCATACTTACCATCTGCGATAATTATTTCGTACTTTGTAATTTACATCGTATATTTTTCGTCTTATTTACACGAGCAACACGAAATTTGGCAATCCATTTTACGTAAGTACAGCGAATTGCCGTGTGTTAGCCAACCCACCGTCTGCGCCGGATGTGCCACTAGCATTGTCCGTTACCACCATCGACATCGGTGCAGTTTCAGTTAGCATGGTTAGTAATCATTAGATTGGTAACGCCTCGGCTGAAATCACGCCGCTACACGAAACGTTTCATGGTTATCATCATTGATATCCACCATACGCTTGTATTTTCGTTCCTCATTCTGTTGGCCGGTGCGTGTCGTGTTAGCATTCATCGGTTTCAACGTAATACACGTAACGTGCGCCTAATGACTTATTATTATCAACGATGGGAAGGAAAGGAAAGGAAAGGAACGAATGAAGTTGTAACGGATCGGTATCGGTCTTCTAATGTATATGATTGATATAATGATAGGACCGAAGAGACGGGCAGTGTAGAGAAAGATGGAATAAGAGGGAAAGCGTATCGGAAGAAAGTTAAAAATTGACGCTATTTGCATCGTAATTGTTTTTTTCTTATTGCGCGATTCAATTATCGGGTTAATAATAATTTGATATTAAACGATGTTTGTTAGTTTCATACTTGTGAAACTGTTTCCCGTAGGAAGTAAGTTGTTGCTCGAAGAGTTGTTGCTGTAAGTTGCTCGAGGATGTTGTTAATGATACGACGTGAACTTATTTATCTGTACGTACGATGTACGGTTTAGGTAACGTGATCGTATTTACAAGTACCGAACAAATCTTATTTTTATTAATAGATTTTCAAGAAAAAGAAAAAGAAGGCTTGTGATAAATTAACGAGTAACTTGGTAAAATTGAGAAGGATTAAACGGAAACATCTGCAACTGTTACGAAAGAATCGATATCATTTCCATGCAATCTCTATTCAATGAGAGATCGTGACGCTGGAAGAAAGAAGACGATGCGACCTTTACACGATTATGTGCGACGAACATAAAACTTTCCGATAGGGTTTTTCGTAGGAATTCTCATTTCAGAAGAGTAACGTAGTATTACAGCTCTCGATATCGATCCTCGTATCTTATTCGACCAAAGGAACGAATAAATTCTTCAGGACTGTAGATAATCTGGTAGCACCTGTGGAGGCTCTTGTGGTCGAAGCAATCAATGCGCTTTTCTTTCGGAAAGACACATTACGCGATTCTTCCTTACAAAGAGATGGCAATAGTGCTTTATTAAATTCCTTAAACATACCTTCCACGTCCTTTAAAGTGCCTCTTCTGCATCATGGAACATTGATTCCGTCTATGGTTTCCAGACAAGAACGCATTCTTGAATTTTTAATATTCACTGATCGACAGCCTGAGGTCACAAGCTCGTATCGAACACTGATATTTAATATAAAATTAAAAATAACTTTACAGACTCTAATAATCCGTCATATTTTATACTTGTAGTATGTACACACGAACAGAGATGCTCGTACAAATACTTCTCGTATTTGTATCGTTCTAACTCTTTGCTTCTATACAAACCTTTACATCGAACGTAGAGGAATTATACGAGAAACTATTTAGTCCGAAGCTTTAAACATAAATACAAGAACTTTTCTATAATAACAACGTTTTGATATAACGATGCTAAAATGAAATTCAAGATTCATATTATAAATACGCATACATCCGACATACGTACCTGTGCATGCCTATACATACGTCGAAAGTATCCTGATTAATTCTCGAATCACGACACGAAAACCGAACAAAGAAAGTATCGTTCACGTTTGTCAAACGATTCGTTCGCGTTTCTCTTAGCGCGAATGGTTTTAACGTTCGTAAAATCCGAAAGAGTGAGACGATGAGCAGAAAGTAGAGGGAAGTTCTGGACAAGGAACACAGCCAAGTTTCACAGAGGTTACGCAAAGGTAGAATAGGTTTGGATTCGAGGTTCGAAGTTCAGCCGGCGATTAATATTTGCAGACAATGGGCAGCATATATTTCCACGGCGCCCCTTCGTCGTCTCTTACCTTCTCGTTCTTCCTTTCTACGATCTGAGAACGTTTTGGTATGCGAACACACATATGCAAACCGATATCTGTGTGCGATCCACGCTTGGTCCTTACACCTGCGGAGAGCTCGCGAGTGTGTCCGCCACTATGTCCATGTACGTGTCATGGCACGTCTGCTGCTTAACGTACGACGCAAGTTTCCTTTGTTCGGTTGAACTGCGCGAGTACTTCTCTTTCCTTCGTGCCCAACCTCTTCGTTCTATAAGAGAAAGGTGTCTTCATAGACAACCACTGACGACCGGAACCTTAAATATCTGGAACGACACCGAATCGCGCCGCGCCGGCCACTTTTCGAACGGCTTTAAATCAGAAAGTTTCCAACCATGGCCACCGTACCCTTAGCGAGCAAGTTGCTGGATTTCCTGCGCATTTACCGTGACACTCTTAAGACATCCTTAAGCAGGGAAAATTGAAGCTTTTTCGTTTAATAACTATCCAGTAACGCGTTTTGCTGGAATCTTCAAAGGGCATAGCCATTTTCAGCAGAGCGCGAACCACCAGTTTCCTTTGGAACGTTCGTCGATAGAAAGTTTCTATCGATCTTCTATTAGAAAGCAAGCAAAAGCAACGCGATTTTTCGAGCAATTTCTATACACACGTACAACAATGCCACTATATCGTGCAGGGAAAAAATTGCTGTTCTCCTTATAGCTGGATAAGATTATTTGTTATTTTATCATTTCTCGTTATTGGTAAGGGAGACTATTTGTTATTTCATCGTTTCTCGTTACAGCGAAATAAGTAGCGATAAAGAAGCAGGCAGGGGAGAAGGCAGGCCGCAGTTACAAACAGTAGATGCGATTCGTTGCCGGATTTGTTCGCTTTCGTGCGAATGTTCCGCGAAAGTGGGCGATTGTACGCGACGCCAGACCGGAACGTACAATACAAACAACAATGCGCAATCAAGTAGTTGACGGCTGACGTTCGCATTACCATACTATTGTGGAACGCTTGTGGCGGTATTTTGGAATTACCGCACCGCTTCGTGAGTGATTGTCCATCGTTCAGCCGCGAGTTACAGTCTCGAAAACGTCGCCTTCTTTCTTTCTTTCTCTCCCTTTTTCCTTCTTCTCGGCAAATTTTAGCCGAAACCGCTTGCCTTTATTAAACGCGTACGTATTAGCGCGCATTTCCGTGAAATATATTATCTTAGGAAGGTCTTCAAATAATTCTCATCCGTTTGGACGTGCTTGCATAATGGCACAGTAATTCATTGAACGAATATTTAATTTCGTTAAAACACTTTTCTATCGTCGGATTGAACAAAGTAACGATATATGTGTGTATATTATTATTCCGCAAAACGACGTAGATGGATAAAAAAAAAGAAGTCTCGAGGAACGCTCTGTGGAAAGAAATAAATATGCATGTGTACCACTACGATACTCGTGAAGCGTTTCACGCTTTCGTTTTGAATATGTATTTCTTTTGAAGAGGAGGTTTCAAACGGTGGAAGTCGACCATCTCGTAAATAAGTTTATGCTGCGATTATTCAATATTTACTAATTACTTAGCAATTAGCAATATTACAGTAAAATCGTTGAAGAATTATTCAGGGCTACTCTGTTATATCGAGGTAACTTAAAATAGAATTATAATAAGTATATACATATATCGTACGTATGTATATATATATTTATAAACGCGTGTCTCGGTGATATACATATTATGAATTGTTTAAGCATAAATGACATAAAGACTATGGCAGCTATATATACGTATAAAAATTCTAAAATATGGAACAAGGTATTATACTATGTATAATGCACAGAGCAGGTTCGTGCATGCACGTGTCTGTAGCGGGTACGTGTGTACAAGCGAAGGTGGCCACATCATGCTGACCTGCATGCACAGTTCCGTATAACTCAAGGAGAGGCCATATTTTTCGAGATCATCCAACTTCCGAGGAAATTGAACCATTCTACGGTGTATATTTTACTAGACGCCTTCGCAAACAGCCAGGCTCGTCGATATACATACATATATGTATGTACGTTGTTATACACAGCTTCTTTTACCGTTTCTTCTCAAAGTTACTTTCTGAACCTTTTTCTGTTTCACAATTTGGAAAACAGACGAAGAAACGACGTCGTACATATGTAATTCCGAAAGAGAGAAAGAGAGAGGGAGAGAGAGAGAGAGAGAGAAAGAGTGGAATAAATTTGGAAGCGGAATAAAATTTAAAATGCCATTTAGACCGGATTTATTTAGTAGTTTAGAATCAACGGGGAAAATTAAAGAAAAACAGAATCTAGAAAAAGCGAAACGAAGAGCCAAGACTTTCGTTTCACGCGTGCCTTAAATTCTCTTTGTAGCTGTATCTCTTATTGCTTTTGCAACTGAATTTATGCTTTTACGGAAAAGAACACGTAATTTCATTGAGAAAATCTTGACGCAACAGATCGAAGACTCTTACGAGGATGTTAAAGGCGTCTAATATTTTTAGTAGTTCGTGCTATCCGTAATAAAGAGATACAGTTTCGCGTCTTTACATGTTTTTCATTTTCTACGTACCTTAAATTTGATTTTGAATCTATTCTACGTTAGACTTTCATGTCACGGCGGATAACATTACTAAATTTATTGGACGCTTTTAATATCCTCGTAAGAATCTTTCGTTTTGATCATCTTGTATCGGGTTTTTGTGAAACGCTGAGAGATCGATCTTTGGTAATAAGAATCGATCCGCTACAGAAAAATGTTTAACCATAAACACCAAACATAGTTCGCTATGCTTTCACGCGTGAAAACGTTTGCAGGTATTCGGCAACTGTTAGCGCGGTAATCATCCGTCAGCAGTTTTCTCAAGCTCTTCGAAAGTCCGTCTTATATTCGTCTGTATTTTCAGCCGTTAACGAATGCAGAAGTATCGTAATAATACTTAAGGCAAACAAGACTGAATTTAAATGTTTGCGCAGCTAGCAGAGCCGAAGTTTTCATTTCGTTTACACTAGCAAGTTGTTCCAACATGAGAAACAGGAGGGTGACAAACTTTGCTTCCGAGCGCTGCAAACCTAGATGAATGAAATCCATGCGATTGCTCGTTAAATATTAGTAATCATAACCGAGCAATTACGTTAACTTCTTACTTTTAGCTTCGTAACGCGTGTATATCCATATACATGTGCGTGTGTATTAATTGAATTAAAATTATGGACAAGGTGCAAAGTGATATTTGCCAAGATTCGAGTGATTCCGTTGATTAAGTTCGTCGAAGTCTAAGAACACTGTCCTTTGTTTACCAATTGCAAATTAATTCAATGTCCAAGCTACTTGGACACGTATATCTATTTATCTAAATACTTGGAAACGTTCGACGAGAAAATATCAAAAAATACGTAATACGTGTCCATACGAATATTAATATCGTGTAATCGTACGGTAGGATATGTATACGTTTCGGTACATCTTATAAATATGTACTTACTTACGTAGAAGAGAGTTACGAGTCATTTGACGCGTATCTTTCTTGTAAGACGTTGCTAGTGTCTTACAAGAGTACTTGCTAGTACTTCTCAGTATATTTTAATAGTGACTCACTGTTACGAATTTCTATTATGTAAAATCATTGCCTGACAGGTTCATCCACGCATAATCTATGTATAGGGAAATGACACAGGTGTCAGGACGATAAAGTCACTGACATTAACAACGAAATGAACGGAGAGAGATAAGTGGAGAATAGTTTGAATCCCCGTCAGCGTCGTGCTTGATCAACTATATCGCTCGTACATTTATAATAGTCTCGGTGGCCGACTGTTCGCCGCTCGAATTACTAATTCATCTTCGGCAATTCATCTTCTTTACACGCGTTACGTAAAATAATTATTATTTATATCGGAGTAGTTGCGATAAATTTAAACAGCGCGAGAGCAACGAGACACGGACTATAGAATGTTACAGTTAAATATTGAAATAACGGGAACGATTTATCGACACGATCGTTGGTTATCGTCGCTAGGATTGAAGCTAGTACCGCGGCAAAATATTTGTCTTGGTTCTGCTACGCTATAAACGACGTACTCGCGTCAGTGTCGGTTTCTTTCGTTACAAACATCGTATCACGAGAGTAATATCGTCGCACGAATTCGAAACTCGTAATTTCGCAAGAGAAATTTCTGATCGTTCCTGAACAACATGGTAATAATTAAATCTCGGAAGCAGCACGGTACTGAGCATCCATCGGCGAATGCAGGCTTTATCGTCGCCGGCTGCCTAGGATATTGAACAACAACGGCAATCTATCCGATCGAATATCCAAGCCTGCTTCAATGAACGACGCGACGCGACGCGACCAAGAGTCGGGGGTAAAGGTTGGCGAGCGACGAATAGAGGGAGGGGGATGGCCCGCGATCAAAAGCCGCGCATGCAGGATCTCTCTGGATAACGGCATTAATTGAATCGGTATCGGACATGCCGTGGTCTCGCGTTATTCTATTACCGAAGCAGCTATTGTCTTCCGTGGTTTATAGTCATCCCTACCATCCCCTCATTGCCACGTCCACCCTTCGTACCCGACGTTTCACACCTCAGCTGATGTCTCCATTACGTTGCGACTCATCTTTCTCCTCTCTTCCTCTTCTTTCTCCGGTTTCCTCGCTGCTCGCACGAACCTTCAAGCAGAACATTACAAGATTACATTTATCTACCGTGACGTTATTTAGAAAAGTGTTACGTAGCGAATCGCCTGGGTCAATTTTCGACTTGTCAATTTGCTGTTCGAAGAGCGTGTGCCTAAAATCTATGGCAAAAAGTAAACGAGTATACTCGTCGGACACGGAGCACGTGTTCATTATTATCTATCGTACGTACATTATCCACCTGTGAATGACCATTATTTCCGTTCTTTATGTTATATCTTTCGTCCTTTCGCAGAAATTGTATTAAAAGCTTTCGCACGCGTACGTATTTACCCATACGTTACTTTGCACGTAGGTACAGTATGCGTAACATCCTTCCACGGAATCGTTTCTGGTTAAACCTTTAATTACATCCTGTGAAACACTCTGTAGATCGTTGTGGTGTGCGTAGCACTCGGTACTAACGTAAGCGCACTCATCTCCGTTAAAGCTTTCGTAATTTCCGATGGTAAGGTGGTGCGGCGGTATCGAATAGTGACATTTCGTGGGAAAAGCGGTTGTGAGCCGCTAAGAGGATTGTGAAACACTATCAACCCCTGCGAACAATAACCACAAATCGCCATCTATTATACGAACGCTTTGCCTTTTCCTAACATTCTCTTCTCACCTTTCCTCCTCTAAATCCATTACTAATAAACATCTTTCTCCGTCTAAACACGACTCTATCATCTTAGTTCGTGGCCAAAATCAACGAAAATACTGCGAAATGAATTATTTGTCGAGGTGTATGTGAACAAAGGAACGCGTGAATAAATTGTAAGGTAGATACAATATAAATTTTAAATACCGAAGTGTAAATACAAAGAAGGAATATAATTGAGCCGATCCAGATCCGCACGCTACCAGTGTTACCCTCTGACTGAAAACCTTGAAGCCATCGTCGCCTGTCTACAGTTTATGATCTTTCTTCGTCCCAGTCTTTTGTCTATACGCTGTCGATGGCTTCGGTGCTCGAGAAAACTAAAAGACCAGATGTAGAGTTTTCTTAGAAGTGGTCGCTACTTCGACATTATTAATAAAATTGCCTGTAACATCTTATCGAGTGAAACTGACGTTGCAACTCAAACAACTCCAGTAACTCGAATATCCTGTAAAAGGTAACCGTAGATATTATCAATAAAGGCAATATTATAGTATCTTATTGTTAATTATACAGGTGCAAAATCGATCATTGGCTTGGCAACTAAGCGATTGCGGATTTTGTCAATAGGTGGTCTTAGCACGTTCTTTTGTTTTGTCAGTGTGTTAGAAGCACCTCGTCCATGTTGTTTTCTCGTTGTTTGGACTTCCACCTTTAATTTAGTAAAAAAATTGTATCGATTAGTCATTTAGTTTCGTTTTTATGCCAATTTAAAAACGAAAGAACAATTGTTATTATTTCCAAAAGGGCAAGAGCACGCAAGAAGTTACGTGTCGTATATGGAAATGAAGCCTCGAAAGAAAGGCAGTGTCAAAATTGGTTTGCCAAATTTCATCGAGTACTAAGTCAGACTAAAAAACGAAAAATTTTTGTTGCAGTTTATATGCATCTTCGCATAAAGAATCACCGCTTGTCCATTGTATTTTCATTATACTTGGGCCTGCGTACTGTATATATAGGCATAGTATGTATGTACAAAGTCGCAGGAGGACGGATGTTATTGGTTTGCGTGCATAGCGTTGCTCCGCTTGCCTGTTCAGTCGAGAGTATGATATCAGATGGAATACAAGCATCGGCATAGACCTTTGGATTAAAAAACAGAGATGCTTAATCGGCGAAAGATTCAGCGAAATGTAACGCGATTAATTATCGTACAATACGTACGGTTAATCGTTAAACCCGATTATTCGATATTCGTTACACTTAATTGCTTTGCAAAGTGATTTACAGTTGACAATTAACGAGTGATAACTCCTTATGGAAACAAAAAGCAAATGAGATATTAAATTTTATTTATCGCGGAGAAACACGTTTTAAAAGCGTGTAATTATATAATTTCCAATGTAACGGGAAATATTAGAAAAAATTTTTTCGCTTTATAAGGAAATAATGGATGCACAACATTTTCGTTTTATATTATTTTATCGAATTACGTATGAACCATTTTGTTCTATCGAAATAAACATCGCAAGATTATCGACAGATTAGGTTTCATGTTTGTATAAAGATGCGTCGTTGTAAAAGACGTGTTTGTAGAAGAAAGACACTTTTCGGACAACCTGATAGGCGAGGAAAAATCGATAGAAATAAAAATTGAAGAGAGGAAAACTACACTGGACGACTTGGCATTTTTACGTCCGAGGAAACAAGTACAAAGTATAGAAGCGAAGTTGTAACAACGGGGATGAACGCAATGGGCAAATAAAGGCCGTTCGTTACGCGACGACGCGATGCTTGGCGTCGCTTGGCGTCGCGTGACGAAAGAAGCGACGGGCAAACAGCGCGACGCTTAAACGTTTTAAAAGTTAAATCGTGCCGTCGTAGTCCGGCCAGTCGAACGCGTAGAATTCAATATCTGGCCGAGCCAAACATGCCGCTCGAATCGAATGCCATCGTTTTTCGATGCATTGCAAATGCGCCCATGAATCTGTTAAACTATTGCAGTAGCTAGGACGACTGCACGTACCACGTAGCCTACGCCACAGCGCAGCGCGTAAACGCCCGTGTCTCTACTATCGCGTTGTCGGAACAAATAGAGAAACTGTTATCTGTTATCTCCATTTTGTTCGTCATCGTCTAATACGTTGGTGGATAAAAGCAACGATGTAAGTGCGAAACTGTATATAATTCTGAAAGCAATAGAAATTGTTCCAAGGAAACGTAAAGTAGAGTCGTTTGATCTTCTCCGATCGAGGCACTTTATTTCCAAAAAAATCGGACTTGAAACGAAAAAAGCTGGACGCCAACCAGATCGAACGCGTTAGCTAACAATAACTAGATACGTGCGTTGAAAGTCGTTGAAAATTAGGAAAAGTACAGGTACTACGACACGCGTAGGAATCGCGTGATTATATCATTTTAGCGATACCTAAGAGCCATTTAAAAAATACTTTAAGCAGAGAAATGGTTGACGAACGCGTTAAAATAGCCGAATAATACGGAAACATGTGAGTTACTGATCACGCTCGAATTGCGGCGTTAATTCTCTGCGGAGTAGTTTTGCGTTGTCAGCGGCGTCATTCTTGATCTACGTTATATCATCCGACCAAAGTGGTCTCGGTTAAATTATGGCGAGCGCATTCGATCTCGGATTACAGTTCATTTGGCAGATTTCCAATTACAATTAAACTGATTACCGGGGTGGGCAAGCAACGGACTAACAAAAAGCGTGCAATATCCCAACGTCATCGACGTTGTTCCGCAATGTAACTGTGCACAAACATGTGAAGGACTTTATTATCGGACGTGCTTCAATGACGTACGACGCGCGTGGACTTGCACGATTTTCACAATGTCTGG
This sequence comes from Bombus difficillimus, assembly GCA_014737525.1. Lineage (NCBI taxonomy): Eukaryota > Metazoa > Arthropoda > Insecta > Hymenoptera > Apidae > Bombus > Bombus difficillimus. The sequence goes on from JACXIT010000166.1 coordinate 2,702,188, forward strand.
GTGGTCGTGATTTATTCCGTTGGTCAAGAATCGACCGATCCGCGATTGCCAGCTTGGAAATGTTTCGTCTTATTCGCGAAAACGCGGCAGCGTTAGTTTGGGTTAGCGTTGACACGCTTACGCATCGATCCAACGATCAAATACGTTCCACACTGGCCGAAATTTCCATAAAGCGATTGCACGTACTTTTTTGTAAAATTTTATAATTGTACCATCCTGATGACAAGTCTGTGTACGATAGCATTTTAGGAAAATTAAAAACGCGAAAAAAAATTCAAGATGATCGTTTTATTTAACAACATGACGGCGCTCCGGTTGGAACGTTGAAATACGCGAAACAGTGGCTACCGTATAGAAGAACATCAAGGTTTGAACGCGATCAGCTTCTTCTCCAGATTTGAATCCCAAGGAAAACGTTTGGGGAACAATTGCAAAGAGAGTTCGTGCCAACCGCAGGCGATATAATTCCATCGGTGAATTATCAAACGCCGTGAAGAAAACGAGGGTGTCTATCGATAGAAGAACGTTAGAAAACGTTTAATTTTGACAATGTCAAATGGCAGTTGTGTAATTCGAAAAAAATGGCAATTGTACGAACTATTAACGTGGAACTGCCGGAGAAATTATCGCCAATTTTAATTTTATTTATTTAAAAATCGTACGTCTTCGTGGCAATCTTTACGTCTCTTTTCAACGACATCGTATATTATAACATAGTAATTATAAGACTTTTACCAAACAAATATTACTGGCTTTACAAGAATTTAGGACACCGTGGATAAGACATAGAACCTTTTTTAACCAACCATCGGAAAATTCCAAGCGATGGCCGATTCTTTGGAATTCGTCGAGATATAATATTGGGTTGGCAACTAAGTGGTTGCGGATTTTGTCAATACCACGTAATGACAAAATCCGCAACCACTTAGTTGCCAACCCAATAGAATACGTCGTACGTGTATATAATACATACGTGACAAGGAGATGGAAAATATAACGCACGGCGAGGAAGTCGTAGGGGTAGCAAAAGTTTAGCGAACTTACAGGATAGTCTCGGTAAGACTTTTGTCGAACTTTGATTGTAATTTGTTGAAACGTGAAAAGGCAATGATAGGATATTTGAACGATGTGGAAACACGAAAGCGAATGATCCCACACGACAAGCATAGCAACGAGAGAGTAAACCGAGGATGGGTGCGCACGTAGACGCAATTTTTCTTCGCCAGCGATAACTCGATAAATTTATAATCTGCGGTTGCCTTCCGACAAGCCTGGAACAGCCATTCATAATGAGAGCATCGCACGCGAATCATGTATCATTCTAATTGATTCTAAGTATAGAGTTAGACAGAACGGGCAGATACAGGTGTGCTTAGGGGGAATGAATATTCATCGTACAAAATCGTGGAGGAATGTTTCCTGGGCGTTTCGCATCTGTCCTTGATAAACGAACATCAGCAGAATTCATTTGTTTCTCTAATAACAGGAAGCGCAAGTTGAAAGCGACATCCGGAATATGACTGGTGTTTCGAAAATGCACGGATTAACTTTGGCCACGTTTCATGGCAAGTCTTTACGTTGGAATCATATTTCCCATCCTTTCCTTTTCTTCGTCTCTTGCTTTATCACACGTTTGCTCGCATACGTGGAATACAGGTATTTAATTATTTGTTGTTCACGATATTTACGTACAAGTAACGTTATATAAAGTACAATTTGCATTCAGTTATTGAAACGTTATTATAAATATGCGTATTTGGTAGAATCTGGATATTCCCAGAAGCTTCGAAGCGAGAGAAGTGTCCCGCGAGTTTCGAAGAAAAATTCTGGTCACGATACGATCGAAGAAAGTAGGATGTTTATCAGGTACATAGAACACATTCCCTTCGTCATTCTCCGTGTCTGATCGATTGGCCTACGATTCGAAAAATCACGGAATTACGTTAACACTTTGTCTGCCACGTCGAAATCACATGTTTCGCTCAGGACGCCGCGGAAGTATTTTTATTATTCAAAGCATATAATGGCAAAATAATAATAAATTGACGATCTAAGACAACGTTCTTTCCTCATGGAACGTTTATCTTATCGGTGGTCGTCAATGACCACCGTGGCGTCGCAGGAAAAGCCGCGACCTGTCATCATATATGACCAACGTGGCAGTCAAAGTGTTAACGATAAATAACGAAGGAATAACGAAATGAAATAACGAATGAACATATGAATACGTAATGAAACGCGCTTATTAATCTAGTATCAGTAGCTAGCTAATGGCGCTAATCGTGTTATAGCGGTGGAAAGTAATAAAGATGGAGAAGAGAATCGATATACTTGGAACTATCCAATCCTGTAGTGGCAGGAAATCAATTTACATTTTTCTGAGGGAGTATCGTTGAAAATGAATTTGCATTTCTGATTCGAGCGACCGTCGATCCTCTATTCTCATCTGAAAGTATAATTTCTCCTGAAATATTAAATTCCTGGGAAACATATTTTTGCTTGTTGAATAGCGACACGACCGGTTTCGTTGTATCCTGATTATGCTAATATTTTCGGCAAATTTCAATTATCAAAGTCGAATAATTATCGAATTGTATTCGAATGGATAGACGATATCGATTCGATCAAATTCAAACGATCAGCGAAAGAAAATGTCGAAATTACGTTGGTCCTTGTTTAGCGTTTCACGATTGTTCGACTTCTTCGAACAAGACCGCATAGCAGCATACGTCATGGCATCAGAATTTGCAAAGCGAAACTCATAAATTAATTATCGATATGTTTCTGCGTCCTTTGGTTTCGATGAATGTTATCGAACACCGAGTTCCCGCAACACTAGCAAATTTCCCAATTGAATTTGCCGGTATACTACAAAACAACATTCAGACAATATACTAATTGTAATTCGGATCAATTATCGTGGTTTCCTGGAGAAGCTTTTGCTCGTAGTTTCTCTGATTATAGAATTTACCGTGTGCCCAAAATTCACGTTCCACTAATTTCTCTATCTTACTTGCCGCGGTAAATGGTAACTATGCCCTCAACCGCTCGTTCAACTTCGAAATGGCGTTTTAAGGTAAAAGAAGATACTCGCCAGAACGTAATTTATTTTCGTCCCTTCGATATACACAAGGAAACGTAGAGTTTTCGCGATACCAGTATAATATAAAACTCTGAAACGCAACTTGCCTTGTATATCCTGTGTGTCCTATATGTTGGTTCCCATAAAATCGCAGTACAACGCTGACGAACATTTACAAGTTCCTCTATGGGATACTCGCCAACATAAACCACATGCATTTTCATTTTATACGGAGATGTTGTCGAACGTTGAGGTGTAAAGTTGACCAAAACGTAGAAACGTCGCGTCGACGCACATTCTCACGTCATGAGTGACTTAACGGTTGAACGTAAATTCGATTCGCTCCTTCGTGCGTGGCCCTTTGACCGAAACTTTTCAGCGATTCAACGCCATACAAGCGGTAAGTCGGTTATAAAGGAAATAACAAATTCGCAAAGAGTTTACGATCAAAGACGGTTTTTAATATAATTAACCGATCGATTCGATGGGCAAAATTTACTTACACGACTCGATAAAGCAACGTCGCTGTAATTTGTTTCTTTGGCGATCGTCGATCCAGGACATAGGAAATATTTTTCTTAGTCGTGAAGGCCGCGCGGAAAACCGTTACTTCCTTTCATTCATATTTCAAAGTTAGCCGCGCAAAAAGGATCACGATTCAGAATAGCGGGGATAAACGTTTGCCGCTCCACTGACCCGTTTGTTACTGCCGATCGCTAGCAAAGCGACCGACTACGACTACCGCGACTGTTGGGTCAGAACCCCTTGCAATCCTCGTTTCTCGCCCCTGTAAACCCGCAGCCTGCCACCCTTCGTACTCTGTCTGCAAGCCAATGCTGCTGGTCGCTTTTGCATACCGTGGAAAATGTGTCTTGTCTGTGTTGAAATCGGAAATGTTGCCGAGTTGTATGCAACTCCGGCTTTCCCAGTTGTTTCCTGAAATTCTCATGGTTTTCGTTTGCCGCGCCGAAACATTCGAGAAAATTACGTTTTTCGAAAGCGTGCTTTTTTCCGGAGCGAAAAATCGATGCGAGAAAAGGCGGAAAGATATATTAAAATTGTTTCGACGCGATCAAAAATGATTCGTTCAAGAGTGCTTAAACGACGGAGAGCGGACAAATGACGTTTCGGTGTTCCGATATAAATCGAATAAAATGATCGTTAGATCGACGAGGGAGAATCAACGAACGCGCCTAGCGGTACGAGGATTCGTGAAAATACGTAGACTCTCGTTTGAAATTACGCTCTGCCGTGCGATAAAAGAGGAACGAGCCGAGAGAGGAAAACCATGTAAAAACGAACAAACTACAACGTAAAACGAATATTCCATGATATAGAATTTATTATTTCGCATCGATGATTTTTACCTGATACGAGTCTCTAAACAAACGACAAATTATAAACTAATTTCGTCACATCGTCGTGTATCGAAGCGCCGTATCTCTTCAGAGAAGATACATAAAACAGAACCACAGGATCGAATCAATCGATTACTAGTTTCGTTATTCGTCCGATACGTAATCGCGAAGTTACAACGTTAAAATTTTTCCACTACGTCTTCGATTGTTACCTTAGTTGGTTGAACGGTAATATGGAAATAAAGGAAACCTATGTTGATTTTGAAGATGGACGTGATTAGAAAAATTTCATTTCCAGCGGTGCTCGCTCACTCTCTCTCTCTCTCTCTCTCTCTCTCTCTCTCTCTCTCTCTCTCTCTCTCTCTCTGGTGCTGAAAAGCCAGTCACTGCATCGGGAGTCCCGCGATCGTAGAAAACACAACGAGCTTGCAACGAAAGACGACGGAAGGAAAGCAACGAGAGAGACGGAGAAAGAGGACGAGCGAGTCTCATTCGAAGCTGTTAGAGAATAATTAATTTGGGCCCTCCGTCCGAACAGCCAGTCTTATATACGTTCCAGGTTCGTAGCGTATGGTAATGCGCTTCACCCCGCGTGACATTTTATCCCTCTCCATGCTCTTTTCACAGGGGTGGCGGCGCAGCCGAGCGTTTTCGTGTTCCAGCAGCTTGGTCCGCGATCCGTGCAAATTACGGTCGAGCACGAATTTCCGCCCTACGTTACGTTCTGGCGCGGTCGTGATTTAAGACCTCTTCCGAAAATGAAAAGTACTTCGCTTCTTTTGCCTGGTTCGAACAAAAGATGCTAAACATTCGCACTGGACGATAATCAGAGCAAAGTGGTATACCTATAGACTTCCGGGCACGTCGGAGGTGTACCTGTTTCCAAGGTAAATCGTAAATTTTCCGACAGAATATCGAGATGTATGGGTGTTTGTTGTTTCTACGTGTACAGTGTGTTCGGTTTATCTCGAACTGTACAAATATCTGGACAGACACGAACGATACGAGAATATCTTTTGTACAAACGTTGCACGATATCGAAGGGGATACAAGGTGGTGCTGTGTAACCGACCTTGCGGTGGCCTTGCAAGCTCCTGTATAGAACGCGTTAAAATTTGCTAACGGATACCTTCGTTTCTTATTCGTTTATTGTTTTATTGCTTGTTCTGGGAATATCAGAAAACTACGACCTTGTGATTCGACCATGTAACAGGGCTAATAGCATTATGAAAAATACCTTTACGCGTCCCTGTGGTGTACATGGAATAACGCCGATGTCGGCAGTACGTCGAATTTTGAAATTCAAAGATACGTAATAAGGTGTATAAATATCAGCTGCAAGAACATGTAATAAAAAGTTGAGCTATCCGTTAAAGAATTTTAACATGTGGTTGACAGGAGGTTTCAGAGTAACCGCAAGGTCAGACGCGCAAGAGTATCGTATATCAACCCTGGATGTCGTGCAATTTTCGTCTGACACACTGACCAAGTATCAGAAAAATGCTGGAAACTTACTCAAGGATACTCTCCTGTTGCGTCGATATATCTATGTACGTACAGCGTATATACCGTGACGGTGGAACCGGCAGGACATCATCTTCGAGGAAAGCTCGCCGATAAAGACGCTGAGCTTATTTGCAGCTTTCGCCCACAGATAATAAATAAAGGATGTTTGCCTATTCGATATTGAAATAAATCATGCCGACGCTATCTTATTACGCGTACGATTTACCGTGATGTACGTATATCCTGTCGAGGTTGACCGATAGAAGAACGAGCGGATGGATTTGCAATAGAAAAATATATTTAAATAAATAAAGGTAGAAGTCTAATGTATAAGTTTATGCTCATCCAGATCCTTACTCTCATAGGGTTGCAATACAATAGAATCGATAGTGTTTCACGTTCATATATTTATAGCAAAAGGACATTACCAAAAAAAGTTAGCCTTATAGCTCTAACTAAAGGCTCCAAGGAACAGTTTCTTTTTTCCTACTCCTTGCAACCCAGAACGTAATTTATATTCAAGGGCACGATAATATGGACCTTCCCTTATTTACAATATTTTTGTTTCGCTAAATTCTACTCTACGTAATAGCGGTCTCCAGGTCACGGATATACATAAATAAAGATGCAGAGTTTCTCTTCAAGTAATTACTTCGACATATCCCAAGCAAACTGTTCGTGAAACTTCTGTCAGAAAAATACTAGTAACGATCGTTCTTCGGAAATTTCAAGGCGAATGTAAAAGTGTTTAAAATCTCGAAAACAATTTGACAAGGAATATGTGCTTTTAGGTTTAAAAAACCTAAGAAACCTACATCTTTGAGAGAAGCTGAAATACTATACCATCTAAAATTCTGTACCATCGTCTATAATATCGTCGAGTTATTCGTCGTATCGTTGCCACGGTTGAAAATTTCTACTCGGCGAACAAAGTAGTGTCCCAACGACTCTACCTTTATTTTCATATGTTTTCGACTGGAAAAATATTAAGTCATGGTGAAAAGGTGGTAGCAAGGGTAAGAGTAATGACGGTAATACCGCTGAAACCCGTTCCTTAACCTGGTCGAGGGTTGCACGGACGGCAAATTTCACGAGGCTTTCTCGATAGAGGCTGCTCTCGAGGGTGGCTCCGGGTTTGATGACGTCATCATCTGCTCTAACGTTCAGACATTACCGTGTTTAATTATTCGCTACCTCCGCCTCCTTGGCTTTTCGCCGTACGGCTCTGCCGACAGTAATCGCTCGTGCCTTAACGTTTCTCCTTTCGGCGAGCAAGCGAACCGACCTCTTTCCTTGCACCAAATGAACGGTAGAAAATGGCAATAGTATAGAACGGAAGGATCTCGCACGATTGTAAAATAAATTTGCCAAAGCGTAAAGTTAATCGAGGCGAGAATGCAATAAGACGCGAAATTCGAACGATCTCGAGGCTACGAATCGATTCGCGGTTCCGTTTCGTCGTCTCTGCCCTTGATGGACGTTCGAAAAGAAAACTTTGCTCGTATCATTGGCAACCGAGAAAGCTGTTTCATAAAAATGAAGACGTATCGGCCGAGTATGCGAAAGTTTGAAGAGCGGAGCTAAACGTTCGCAACCGAATGACCCGTGTAAAAACAGTTTCGCGAAACACGCGATGGCAAACGTCTATTACCGCGTTTTCACGGCAAGACTAAAAACGTTTTTGGCATTCCGCAGCCACATAAATGGAACGGAGACTCGATTCATTATCCAATTGCGAAATTACAGGGAGGCATCTGGAAAATGTTGAATGATGGAATGCATCCAATTAAGGCAATAACGATTATCACGGAACGTTCAACGGAACGTTTCACTTGTTCCAGGTGATGAGAAAATATTAAATATGAATCCCTTATAATTAACGTTAACTAGATAAAATTACCTTAATTATCGGCGGAGCGACAGCCGGTGTAATAAATTGCGGAATCGATCGTATTGTTCGTATAATTTACTTCGTTAACGTATAATTCCGTCGAAATGAACGACTTTTGTAATATACATCGCGTTAGGTACCGTTAAATACAATTTTCTCGCGCCTACGTGACGGATATGACGCTGTATTAATGGAAATTCACGCATCGCATCGTTTGCGTTGCAGTTGTACCTTCGCCTACTCGAACACGCTGTCCATTGCACGACATATTTATCTATATTTTTTATTTTTTATTTCTAAACTATCAACTCGTACGTTTTACACGATATTTGTAGGATCGTGGTCATAAAATAATTCGGTAAATACATGGGACGGATAATGTTCCATTCCATTCTTCTCACTGTTCCGACACGTTACACGTATACGTTGATATTCCGAGTATTAAAACTTATTTTCTACGGCCGATACTCTGTTCCTCGGATAAGCAAACGATCTTTCTCTGTTACGTATACTGTGTATCTACTCTACTAAGCGTAATTAACATTTTTTTTTTTTTCAGTATTCTTTATGTGTTACGTACATTGCGATCTGAAACGTTTCGGTACAGACGTTTCAGCGAGGATCGGCACAGATGAAATTTTTTGTATCTATAAGTTCGATCTGTTGGAAACTGAAATTAAATTAGAAGACGTTCGTTTAATCTTCCTTCCACGTTTTGCCGCGGAAAAATGTCTGAAATTCCAAAGCGGAAGGAAAATGGGCAGAGAAGAACGTGAATGCGGCTTTGAAGCTACTGCTCGAAAATAAAATGACCCAGAAACAGGCCGCTAAGGCTTTCAATGCTCTAAACACGACGAATGTGAAGGCTGGCCGCGCGTCGAATCCACCTATCAAGAAAATATTAATTACTTTGCTCGTGGTACGTGTAAAAATCAAATTTGAACAAAGCTGTGTATTCTAATATCTAAATGTCTTCTCTTTGACGTTATAAATCTATTAATTAAATAATTGCTCGATACTGGACGACGATCTTTTGTTTCTTACAAATTACGACATTTTTACCGCTGAATTTCACAAAATTAATTTCTCTCCTTTTATCAAGTTCCATTTGTACTACAAACTCGTTTCTCAAATTGCGGTCTTTACCGACTCTAGCCAAAGATTTAACAAAATGATTCGGAGCGCTCGACTATGTATTTCTAATAAGCTAAAGTTCGAAACGACGCATTACTTGAATCGATTTAGAAAATCGCAACTCCAAATTGCTTGATATTATTTCAACTTTGCCTTGTATACCGATTCGTAAGAAAGCGTGTACCTAGCCACGAGCACGGTCAAAGGGATTATGTCGCAAACTTGCAATAAATATTCTATCGTCGTTGTTTCCACGCCATACGAGGTGAGATTAGACATTTTTGCTTGAAAAACTATGGTAGATGTAGCAAAGGCTCCTTTGACGTCCTTCGTATTCTTTTACATCGGAGACTCGAAAGAGGCAGCGGACAAGCGGAGTTGGTAAAATGTACCGTAAAATGTAAAATGCGTCGACTAGTTGCAAAGTAGACTCGATCGAGTAATTGCAGCGTTTTTGACGAGAAAAATTGAACGATGGTACAAATAGAAAAGAGAAACAACTTAAATTCAAGAAAAATATTCCTCGCATCGGAAATGAAAGAACGCTCGGTCGGATGAAATCTTCGAGCTTTCTTCATCCCCTAAGCCCTAAAACATTTCTCATGTCAGTTCGCAATTCTGTTCTATAATTCTCCTTGTAAAATCCATGTCATTCGAAACTATAAATCCATCAACGCCAATATTCAGGATATTGATTCCAGAACACCTTGGACGGATCTTGAATACGTTCTAGCGAGTTTAGATAGGCATTGGGACAAGGAAAAACGTTGTACGTGTTCGATCACAGTGCTATCTGGTTCCCGCGATTGAATAATGGCTGGAATAGCAGACGTTCTCAGCGAACCATACATCTACATTTGTACGTCTACAGTTGTATTACGTCTTCGTTACCATTGTTGATTAATACCCATCGACGCCAAAAGATCGTACAGCGTACGATAACAACTGCGATATTTACTTAACTTCATTTCATCGGATATTTCGAACTATGACTTTCTATATATTCTGGGTTGACAACTAAGCGATCGCGGATTCTGTCATTAGGTGGTATTGACAAAATCCAATATATTAGTTGCCAATCCAATATATTCCTGTTCTGTGCAGTTGCCGTGCAGTCACCTAAGGACACAAGACTCAAATCTCTAAGTAATATAATTGAAATGTTTGTTACGCAGTCTAATGATATATTTGCAGATTCTTTGGAAATTCTTTGCTTCTAGGTAACGTAGTATCTTGTAATTCTAGAACGAAGCACGTTCACGAGACTAATAGTTCTTCGTGGTTAACGTGAGAATAAAAAGTATGCTCATAAGGTGCCGAAGTAGTTGATCGACCCGGCATACAAATTAACGGAATAATTCACCGTGCGGCTGACATTTTCCAGGTATCTCGTATCCGTCTGAGATGGCCAAAAACGTCGGACGAACGCCGAGCGTCGCGTCGAGTCGGCGCGGCGTAGAAGACGCGCGACGTCGCGTCGTTTTGCCGCGAAATATTATAGGAGCGTGTCATTTCCGTGCGCTGATTGGAAATTGTCAGGCCGCGGAACCATCTCTGCTTCGTTGGTTGTACGGATATTAGCCGGAAGTAGGACCGTGCATCGCCGCGAAAACTTTTTGATTGCGTTTCAGGCGATGCCGAAAACCGGCCGTTACATATTCCGAGCATTGTTAATTATTAAACGATGCTACGCTGTTGGCGGTGTGCGCGCGTGTAGGTTGTGGCTTCGAACAACAACGTCCTAGCCTCGTTGACGGCCTGTTCGTTGTGTTTTGCCGATAATAATATGCACTGCTGACAGGGATATTTAGTAGATTATCGCGAACGAGACAGCTCGACAGCGGAATAGGCGGCGAAATAACTTTAGGCGAGATCTTCTGCATGAATATTGTATAGGGTTAACGATGAAGCGAGTTTAACAGATACAATGGGATGCATGCTACTTGCACGGGAATGAATATCTGGTCATAACCGACGAGAATAAGTTCAGCTTCGAGAACAAAAATTTTACGAATCCAACGGAAACGAGTATATCTCATTTCGATAATATCGTTCCAAGATACAGGATGGCTCATAAATCGCGAACGAATTTATCTTATTTTTTTCTTTTTTTTTTTTTTTTGGAATTATTATCAAACGTCTGGAAATTTATTACGGGGAAATTCAGTGCAATTTTATTTTCGATATTGTCAGGCTCGAGAGATACGTTTGAAAAAAGAATAATTTCACGTGACGGCCCGTTAAACCGAACGTGTCCGAACTTTATTTTCTTGAAAATGAAGCGCCGAACGAAAAAATTCTACTCTATATTTTCCACTTATCTTTACACATAAAACAACCTCCTATCGATTATTTGATACTGCCCGCTCCGAAATTGCTCACGTTCGAGTATACTTGACAAATTTGCAAACTCGATTTTCTCGTAAATTAAGCCTCAAATGAGAAAATTGTACTCCATATTTCGTTCTTATTCTTCCACAAGGAATCACCTCGTGCCCGCTTCTACGTGTTACTCGGTCGCTTTCAAAATATATATATATATCGTTCCGTTTCTGTCGTTAAAATTTGCAAGAACGAAAATCCGGATTAATCGACCTGCTTCGATAAAGAGAATGACATCGCGTCGTAACAAGTCAGACGGGTAATTAATTATTCGTCTCTCGGTTCCTCCAAAGTAATCCCAGTTGAATAGATAAATTCACATTGCAAAATAGAATTTAGAACGCGACTGCATAGAAATTGAACGCTAAAACGAGAACGCTATATACCTAAACAAACGGCGTTCGAATTTATCCGATCGTTTGGAACGTGTCGATCAAGCGGCATATACCGAACGAAACAAACCTGCTTTAGACGGAAGCAAATTTAGAATGGTGAATTTTCGATCCAGCCTACCGCTACACCATTCGAGGATAGGGCTTGCGGGTATCCGCTTCATGGACGTCCGACTCATATATTTTACGGCAAGCCGCAGTAACTAACAATTCCTAGTTTGCGGGCCGCCGCTATATTTTCGTCAGCTCATTCCCCCGGGGTACTTGGGAACCGCCGATTTATTACCGCGCCCCTATACGCTTTCCCTTTGCGCCGCCGCGCCGCGCCGTCAGGATACTCCAGATTCTTAGTCAATAGTCAAACATAAAAGCGAATAGCGATTAGAATGCGATCCCGTTCTGTCTGTCAAAGGTAGCAAATTTTATATTATTAACTCTCGCGCAATTTCTTGCTTATTTTGCATAACGAGAACGAATTTCGATCGTTAAGATTTGTTGTATATGAAAATAAGAACAACATATTTGAGTTTCAATGAAATTTCAAATGTCGAGAAGAGAAGCGATCGGTTTGGAATGGAGCGATCTGCGCGCGCTTTTGTTCTTCTTCGAGAACTTTTTTAACCAGTTAGCTGTTTTCGACGAGTAAACTCGTCGCGAAGAAACAACGATGTTTTACCTTCTGACGAGCATACTCGTCGCGCGTACAAAGTAATTAGAATTTGCCGTTTAAGTTGCAATTTTAGCGAAGACGAAAATATGGTCGTTAATTTTAAGACGTTTCGAGTATTCGAAGGCCAAGATGAAATAAGACGAACGAATAGACAAATATAAGCGATAGTTAGTTTTAAAGAAACTGCATATAACGCGAACAAAATGGTTGTTCTCTCCTTTGTAACACATTTTAGGTACACGTTTCTCAAAGAGATCGCAACAGCCAATTGATTAAACTTCGATTAGATCACAACGCGTGCATTTTGAATTGCAGGAATTGCAAACTGTTGTAATATCAATATCGGATCGTATTGTTATAATATCAATTTCCTGAAACAATCGCAAAGAACAGCGGTTATTTTCTCTAACAACTATGAAGAATCGGAGTGAGCGAAAATATCGATTTTGGTTCCGGTTCCGGTCCCACTGTCTCTCTGAAATATTCGTATCGCTTTGTATTCCCATCGGTTATAGCAGTTTCTTTTCCATGTAGAAAACTCGTACCTGCGAGTCGGTAACAACGGTCCAATCAAACTTTTTAATTCTTTCGAGATGGACGAAATAAAGTATAGTACAAGACGTTAAATGCAGTTGATAATTATCGCGCAGACATATCGAACATTCGACACGCGCACGAGGCGAATAGCAGGGCCACCTCGCGGGATGATAATGGCTATCAGAATTCCGAGGACGTGCCATTAGGTAAATTGTGAAATGCCGTGGATCGCGATTCATGGACGACTCGTGCAGTCGTGCCACGTTCGAATTCTCATGAGCGTGGCCAAGTTGCCAACCGAGAAACTTGCCAGTCGACTCGATTAAACTGCAAGTACACGATCGGTGCCAAAGCTAATTCTCATCGTCCGCCTGTTTCTACTTTCTAATCAGTGACTTTCAATCAAATATAATTAACCCCGCTAAATTTAATAACTCGATCCTGTCCCGAAATGGAAAATGTCATAAATGTCGCGAAATATATAGCGTTGACGGTAATATGTATTGACGTAGGTTCTCGAAAATGGAAAATCCGATGAACTATAATCATATGAAAACTTAACTTTGTAATTCCGTGGAGAACTAGCACGCTATTGAATAATCCAATGTAGAGTCAGATTCTTGTCACTGAAACTTCGCTAGAATTACACGCTGCGAACTTTAAACGATGCCGATCTTTTTAGCAAAATCGGTGTCATATGGAAATGTTGAATTTATAAGATTGAATTCCGCGTAGATTTGTTGGATTTCCAAATTTTATTACATCCGAAGGACATTTTACCGTAAGATTGTAATCGTACGAGAAGATATTATGGCAGAGCGAATGTTAATTTTTGTCCGAGGTTTAGTCTTTTAAGTTGCGAACGAAGCGTAAAATTGCGTAAAAACTTAGGCTCGCATAGTCGGTTAAACTACGGAACGTTGATACGATGTGGCGTTTCAACGTTTTCTTGAAATATACGATATGATTGAATTATCGAAATCCGAGAAAGCGTCTGTAAAATAGCCGCCGTCGTTCTTCGTCATATTTTCTCTTTTTCTGCATAAAACATTAAAATAATAAACATCTAGGACACTCGCAATTCAGCCGCGTAATAAAACGCACGTAGCCACTATGTTGACGCGGCGAGCTGACGTGTTCGCAAAAACAACGTGGCTTTTGTGCTTTCCGGGCTGACCAAAATTGAATTTACACTGGCTCGAGTCACGGTGACATACGACAGCGTGTACGCTTCTCCTCGCTGAACATGACAGAGTTCTTCTGCACCAGCTATAATCTGGCATCGACGCAAAGCTAGAGACAATACGAGCTTGGACATGGTTCGTTCGTCATCAGAGTGGAGAACGATTTCGTTGCACGTTTCCGCTCAGTTTTATTATTGTTCGCGTGCTGTTCGCGAGGGAATACAAAATAATTATACGGATCCTTTGATGTGCGCTTTCCGCGTGGCATTCGTTTCAGTCTTCCGTGTTTCGTCAAATTTGATTCCACGGTTTGTCGATCCCTCTGTCAATGTCACTGAAATATTATGAAATCTTTCAACAATGTAGACATGTAAGTGTATTCGGAAGAATTGCACGACGAGATCTCGTCGTTTAAAAATGACGCGAGATCCGACACCTATTTTATCTCATTTTGTTGAGCGGATCGACGATTTCGAAATAGTCGGTTCAAGGCAGACGATAAGCTTTCCGAAACCAGGTTTCATTCGATAGACGAACCAATGAACGAACGGTAAATCGAAGACAGAATCGGCCTCGAAATAAATATAGAAAAGTAAAAGTTCGCTGCATCGGATAGGCGAATGTACGTGATACAGTGCGAACAACAGACAGTGGACATGCATAGAAGACGGACAGTACGTATCGATATTTAAATCTTAAGCTATACGTACGAAGCAGTGATCATGATGAAGTTTATTTATAAAGCGGAAGGTTCGGACGATAGCGGCCGCGTTAAGCTCTTTGGCCGGATAAACTTTCCAGACTCCTGCATCGCCATCGATCGTGGCCCAGAGCCAAGACCTCCTTATCCTACATAATATTTTACGAGCATGGACTTTGTTTTGTACCTAGAAGGCCCGTAGGATCCGGCAGTTGCGAATGAATAGGGAAAGAAGAGCGAAACGTACATTTTTTTATTTATAGCCGTCTACAATCGGAACTTAACCGAAGGTAATACGATTCTACATGGATGATCGATCGTTGCTCGCTTTTTATTTCGAAGATGGTGATTCGTATTGTACGATAGGACAAAGATGCGCATCTTTTTGCCATATCAAATTTTTACGAACCACAATCCACTGTTCCTCGCTTGTTGCGCTTCCGCGCGATCAACGCGCGAAAGTAAGAGCGATTAAAATGACACGTAGAATTTTGCGAAATTCTAAAGTGCTCAAACGCTCATTTTTCCTATCGAAACGCGATGGACGTACGAGGTACATCGATCAGTATGAAGATCTTTAATCAACTCGCGAGAAAAATATTGCGCGCGTTAGTTTATCGTTATTCGTTTCGTTACGTATCGCGCGACTGCGCTCGCAATTCGCAAGAGCTTTTTGCTCTTACGTATTCCGAATAAATATCGTGTTGTTTCGATCAATGGAATTGCACGTTTGCACATCAAAACGAACGATCGTTCCGATGATCATTTCCGTCGCTCGATCGCAGATGTGTGCGATTAAACGCGATACACGTGCCTCTATTTGAGAAAGACGTGCCGCAAGATTAAATGTCGCAATACGCGGCTGACAGTTCGTTAATTAACTCGCGACGAACAAGATCGCCTTGCCGGCACGGCGGCAAGATAATGGAGTTAAATCGAGAAATCTGTCGCCAGTCGATATACGTACGTATGCCTTGGGTCATTAAATGCGACTGTCTGCCCGTTTAATTCGTGTAATTTCGCTAATAACATTCCACGGCAAACATCTGGTTACCTGTATCACGAAGTAACAATTCCCTCTACGAAAGTTTCTCGTCCAACACGACGCGACGAGAAATAATTTAACGCAAATTATTATATCGCAAAAGTCAACAATTTCAAAAGATAGACACGCGAATGGTAACGATATCTACTTGAAGAATGAGAAAATTAACAATAACACGTACGTACATATATAGTAACGTAGTATTACTACGACATGTAAAATTTATTACAACACGTGTAATAGGTATAAACGTTATCTACTTGTAAGAACAGACACATACACGGACAAAATTGACTGAAAATACCGATGACACGCTATTCCATGAGTCTCGATTGTGTTTAATCGCAGTCGTTTAAATCTTAATTAAATTTAAATATAAATAATTGCCGAATAAACTTTTCCGTTACTTTATCGACCACCGACAAGTTCCTCGGACTTTTTCGTAATCTTTTCACGCATCGCTGTTACCACCTTGTTGCTAATCGGCAAGATAGATGAATATCGTTTCCACAAAATCTATTCGGTTTTACCGCGCTTTTGCTTGAAACTGAAAATTAAATAAATTTACAGTTTACGCGCATTTACAAATACTTACATATATATACGTGGTAGCCTGCACGAAGGTTCCGCTTGGAAAATCAACGTAAAAACAGCATAAAACGCTGATTGAGAGTATTGTGAGAGAAATCGGAAGCAACGCAACAAATATAGAATCTAATTGTGACGCAATTGAGAAACTAGGCGACTTGATTTAATCGCAAAGGTACAGGTTGAAGGTGTTGGCAGGCAACATTTCTGGTTTAATCTCATTATAATTTCGACGCCGCGCCGGCGCTCTGTGCGGTACGGCACGGTGTGGTACAGTACAGCGTGGCGTGGTACGACGTGCCGTGGTGCCGGCGTTCCAAAGTGTCCTCCTTAGTGTATGACCAAAGTTTTCGCGCCCGAAGAATCGATATAAGACGGACAAGGCGAAGCCAATAGCGCCGGGTACAAGACGAAGAGCTCGGTTATTCGGTACGTCACGATTAATCGCTTCGGTTGCCCCCGGTATAATTAAATTAAACTTCTCAAGAATTTCACTTAGCCCCCGAAGACGAAGGTCCAATGTGTTACCGGTTCCTATAACGAGAGTCCGCTTGTCCAGAGGAACTTGGAACGTGCATCAAGCGGACCCCACTTGTCTTCCCATGAAATCATCTAGCTGTTCTTTACCCTTCGTCCTTCTATTTCTTCTTCCTGCTTACCGCCACGGTTCCTTAAAGAGGGGAATATTAACGGACCGAAGATGAAATATATCAAACACGTATATCATCCAAGTAATATAGAAACGCCAATGACTAACGTTGCTTTTAACGCGTTGTACACGCGTACTCTTCTGCATATCGATAACTGAGTGTCAGAAACTCAGTTATTAACTCTGATAATAAGGACTCTGCGTTTAAATTCCATTTTTTCTAAAATATCCGGCACGTTGATTAGTCGTTGTACAGCGATTAAGTGCGAATACGAACCAACATTAAGTTACGATCAGCCGTGTATGGCATTTGTTCGTCACGTTTGAGAAACGATTTCGTTTTGAGGCATCGAATTATCGAGGATCATAGTTCTTACCGTTATCTCGATCGTAGAGTTCAAACGGGAAGGAGAGACGCGATGCGCTCGATCGCCAATAAGAAAGCGCAGAAACGCGCGAGTATATCTTCGTGTGAAATACGTTCACAGGTTTTACGCGCTGTTAGCATTCGCGTCAGGAAGATGCTCCAACGTGAAACGAGCCACCGGTGCGCGCTGTTTCCGCGGAATTATACGATCGAAGAAAACACTTACTCGCCTGTGAAACGACCCTCGCCCCTCGGTTCAGCTTGCACTCGCGCGTGTCCGCGTTTCTCTGTCCGCTTTTACAACCGGCCTTTGATGGACTCTCTGTGTGCGCGAAGACGAACAAACGTTTTCCTCTTACGGACGAATCGAACTGTTTATCTTCGATAATGTCGTCGTACTTAACACGACTGCAACATTTTAAAACGATCGTAAAGTGTCACGAACGATCGCGTGTAACTGCTAAGCGTAATCTTTCAGAGCTTTCAGAATCTTGTAGATTTTAAATTTCACAAAGCGAAAATCGAAAGCTAATATTTTCTCGCTTCTGTCTTGCCTGTATCCAAATCTTATTGCGCGCGTAATGGTTTCTTTACGACACAGCACGAGTACCGCGTCTATCTTCGAACAATAACAAAAGACAAACAACGAGCCATCGTGCAAGTAATTGCGTAAAATGAATCGTTCGTTCGCATCAGGCCAAGAATAATCAAGCCAAAGAATCAAAACAGCGATACACTGTACTTGCGATGAATGTACTTAAGGATAGAAGAGCTTTTGCTTATTAAGGCACTTTTATACCGTAGGATTACGTGGAAATTCTTAAACGAACTGATCGAAGTAAAGTCAACGAAAGTTACGAAAGTTGATAAGATCCGTCAACTTAAATGGGAGAACCTGTTTGCAACGCTATAAGCGATAAAAACAGTCATTTAAAACATTTAACTAAGGAAAGTTCGTGTAACACAACGGTGTTGTTACTCCTCGTCGTTCCTCTATCTTGTTAGTTGAAATAACGGACAACAAATAAAATTACACCGAGGTAATTTTTACCTAGATATTTTCGCGGATAATACTTGCTAAGCTACTTAAGTCGCAGCTCCGCGTCGTTGAAATTTTTTCATTTACATTCCCTACATTTCCGGGATTACTATGTTCCACTCGGCCAGAGTTGGAAACTTTTTCACGTATCGTCAGAAATGAAATATGTACGTTCGCAGATACTGGTATCCCAGTTTCAGAACGTTCGTTTCTAAGCGTTCGTCTAAGGGCAATGTATTCCATTCGCTAGCCAATCTGATTTAACTGTTACTATTACACGATGAAACCGTAGCAAATCATCGCTCGAATAATCGTTCGACGTTACGACATTCTTCGCCGATTGAATTCGATTAAAAAGTAATTAGATAAAAATACTATTTCGCACGTAGCAAGAAATATACGTATCTATATATAAACATAGCTACTTTACGAACGAATAGTATCATCGTTATCCTACTACCTATACGGTATGCTGGATGTGTATTATGCTGTAGCAATTATGCACATCAGTTCACATCTATTGCCCTGCAGCGCTCTCGCTTGCATTCAAGTCAGACGTCTTGACTTTTGGGGATAACCGTTTTCGTTTATCATACATCAAGAAACTGCTTCTTGCAGCTCTCGTCTATTTCTTAACCACCTCGTCGTTACAGTAATTCTACTCGACTACATTATCCTTAAACGGTAATAATTAATCTTTTCGAATCCAATTCTCTTCTGCAGTTTATTTTCCATATGCGTGGTATAACATTCACGCTATTCGGACAATAGTTTTGTGTACTCCACGCCTACGTTTTATTTTTTCTTTTTTTTTTTTTTTTTTTTTTTTTTTTTTTTTTTTTTTTTTTTTTTTTTTTTTTTTTTTTNGTAATGTAACGAGGTTCGAGAGCGCCAAATGAAAACCGCTGTTACATAACACGTTTGCAAACATCGCTTTTCTTTAGGAAGTATTCTATTTTTTTTTTTTTTTTTTCTTTTTTTATAGTGATAGAATTTTGCGATAGAACAGCTTTTCAAATTTAGATAAATATCTTTACTTGCAATTTATTCAACTTGAATCCAAATAATAATTGTATGAAATTTGATTCGATAAGTCCAGTTAGGACTAGGAAACAAGTAACGCTATTTTCTATAATGGAACGGGCTGCTTCAAATTCTTATCGTCCAACCAATTTCAATTTATTTCCAAGTCTGTATCATATACATGCACCAAGCTGGACATTTAAATCTATTACCACGCATTTCTTAGGAAAAGGAAATCTTACTTTAAAATTGACTCGCTATATGTATATTTATCGTGGTTTTTCCAGCGGAACACTGCAAATGTACGCTCCATATACAACACTATGGTTACACCGTAGAGAATCGACCGAGTTCTCGCCGCTCTGTGACAACTTTGAGGCGACTCTTCAGGCGCACCTGTGTATGTACCTATTATACTTTACCCAGTTCATGAAATATTTCGTGTCTGCAATGTTGTTCGTTTCACCAGATCTTGTATATGCAATCAATTTGTATTGTTTTCTATACTTTTTTTTTTTTTTTTTTTTTTACAAGTTTTAACCCAACGATGAAAAACTGTCAACCGTTGGTAATTTAGAATGACGAACAAACGCTTTAATAATTTATAGTCCGTAACATGGGCCAAAGTTCCGGTCGGATACGAAAGACTGTACGAATTTATAGATTTTTCAAACGATTTAAAATTACTGTTCTTGCTACTGCGACGAATGCGTGGACTACGACGCAACGTAGCAAAGAAGTTACAGAATATATGTATTATAACGTAAGGTGATACAATAAAATAGGAGGCAAATAACGATCGTCAAAAGCTGTCAGGGATGAACAAAGACGTATGTACATACGCGTCTTCGCATTTCATCGTACGTTATTACAACGCGTTGGCGTGATTTATGACGATACAAATTATTAGATTCAGGCATGACATCCTTTCACGCGAGATCGTTGTTTCTCTTAACGTTCGTTCCAGTTTTTATTGTCACCAAGCCGCATACGTGGCATAGAATAAACCCGATGGTCAATGGTTCTCTCGTGTGCTGCCTTTTGAAGAGTCAGGCGACTCCGAATGTGTGAAATTCTACAATTACGCGAGAACAACGAGATATTCTATCATTATCGATATAGCTTCTCGTAGACAATCTATCATATTCGCGACGACGGTTTTGAAAAAGAAATAAATATATAGCGAGCGTCATCGAGAAGACAGCGGGTAACGAGTAAATGATAAAAATTAAATTTTCCTAAATCACGTGTATTCCTTAATACGCGACGCTTAAGATAATACGCGAAACGTTACGTAAAACTTTTGTATTTTAACTTCTAAATGAGCAACTACCTCGAGCACGGTAAACGGTAAAGGCGGGTAAATAAACTCGACTAAGCAACTGCTATCTTGTACAGAAGTGTAACTGAAATGAAAACAAGAGCATCTTCTTAAAGCATGCTCTTTAAGAGTTACGGAACTATACAGTCGTTTGAAAATGTCCGTGTTTTCTTCTGTTATTTTAAACCCAAACATCTACCGTAGAATCGAGGATTTTAGGAAATGAAGCCAAATTTGCTAAGTGAAACTTTGCATGGTACAAACCCTGATGTCGATAGCGAAGCATAGAATGTATTCGTCGAACATAATTACAAATACCGTTTGACCGTCATGAAAAATTCGAATCATTGTATAACAAGAAATACGCTACAACGTAGCTAGACGTTAACGTTCTTACGTCTGCCTGTTAATGACCTTACATGAAACAAGAAGAACGATACTCTACCAGACAATATTAAATCACGATATAGCAATATCTTTACAGATGATATTTCTACATCTATTTGATTCGCTTTCGCTCGATATTATCTTTTCTCACTGATATTACTACTACGCTGAGAAATCGAATTATGTATATAAAACTTTACATTCCGCATCATATCTACACACAGGCTGTTCGGCTACAAGTGTCAGGAAATTTAAGGGATGATTCTTGATATCCAAATAAGGCGAAAATCAAGAATAAAAAAATTGCGTTTTCGGCTCTGTTGTTTAGTTACCGACAATTAAAAATACCCCTGCACGCGAGCAAACCCTCCTTACACGAACGAAAGGAGGTCAGCCTAAGCAGCAGGCCGTATATCATATATATGTATACGGTATGCATGGAGATACTAGCATAGCAATTAATAAATTCTTGACACAAACAGCTTATCGATTCTTAAAGCATACGCAATAGTTTTACTCCGATTGAAATTTAAGCTCTCGCATAGGCCAACAAGAAATCAAACTTACAAGGAATGAAATAAAAATTAAAGATACGTAAAGTTATATTTAATATGTGATTAATCGATTGAGGCGAATCGATTTCGCGTATCACGCAAGCAGTAAGAAATGGTTTTCATTTGAACGGTACACGACATTCAACGTAAAAATGCAAATGCACGTTAAAGATAGGCCACGTTAAAGACGCTCGGTGAAAGAGGAAACTAAACGGGTAGCGAAATTTTGAAGCGGCCGGTAACACTTGAAAAACTGGAAGGCCGATAGCCAGGTCGTATATCATGCCGATAGCACGGCAAAGGATGCAGAGAAACGAGCCTGGCTCGAACTTGTTGAGCAAATAAAACGCGAAAATGTAGTAAGCCGAGGAGAAATCAGCAGTAGAGGTATCAGAAACGTATAAGTGTGTTAGTAACTAGCTTTACAGTGTTATAATATTGGTTCGCTGAATATTACTCGTGCGATCGGCCACATTATTTACGCAACGATAAATCGAAGAAAACACTTGCTTCACGCGCGACATTCGAGTGTCTTTCCGATTCCATTCGATAGCTACGTTCTACCGCGTCTTACGTCTCTCACCTTTCCTGCCACTGGCGACAAAAATCTAACCTTACTTTTATTTTGTTTCTTTTTTCTCTTTAAAATCTCTCGCACGCATCCCCTATTTCGTGCACGTTCGTATTGATTCCTTACCGTGTTTGCTCGCTAACACCAAGTACGAAAGTATCGACACATTACACGCAAAATTTCATTGTCGCGTTAACGTAATTCCGCGTGTTAGTAAATCGTGTTCGAAATTTCTCAAACAGTCTACGAGGGTTGTCTCTGTCAACTCTTGTATAATTTTCTTTCAATTTAAACACGATCGCTGATATAACAAAACGATATATTAGACAATTCATAATGTAACAGTAACAGATGTAATTCTAAGCAACCGACAAGCAACAGTTACAAGCATCGTTACCTATCGGAAACATACATAACTTGCGTTCATATATCAAGTAAAACACCGGCTAAGTGGATATAATTTTTTAACGCTTAATACAAAGTCGTTGTGTAAAATAAACGAACGGTCAGCGCGAATATTCCCCTATCTTCGTGGACGACAAGCGTCGAATAATCCTTTCGTCTAACTAACGGTTAATAACCTATAGCCTTTCCTACAGATTTTTCCTAGAAGTAATTTATCATCAGAAAGGATTCTCAACTCAACGTTGGATATCTTGTTCGGTTTAGGTTTCCCCCTCCTTGAAACTCCTGCCTTATCGGAATTACAATTATCAAAGTTAGCCGATGAACTTTTAATTAGAATCCGAATAAAGTCTGAAAGGTCGTGACAAATTGAACGACCGAGCGAGTCGGAATGATCGACGAAAAAGCAGCGACCGAAAAGACTTTGGAAGAAAGGAAAAAAAGTGTCGCAGACTGATAAAGCTTGAAAAGTAGAAACTCTTGTTTCCTGAAGGTGGCAAAAGGATCGCGACTACGCTACGCGATACGACGCGACGGGAAGCGCTCTTAGAAACTCAACAAGCGTCTGGGATACGAGGAAACGAATGGAATACGAAGGTTAGTTGTATCGTCCTTCGCGAAACCTTTTGTTCTGACGCGATACAGCCATTAAAGCTATGTAATTTACGCTCCAGCCAACAAAACAATCACGCGCCTCCGTTAGTTGTAAAGTTACACGGTCCTTGTGTAATTTTTCAGTCAGAAAGTGAAATTAGCAACGCGTTTTCTCGCACGACACACGTTTAGTTTTCGTTGAATTGTATGTGACTACAGAGGTGCCAAGTCCGAGTAATTGATCGTCTCTCGTTTCTTATTTCATTCATCTTTTTTTTTTTTTTCTTTTCCTACTAAACGACCTCTTCAGACGGAACGTTTACGCGTACGAGTAGTTTCGAACAAGTCCCCGTAATATTCCGTGTTGCGTACAGTTTGTCATCCTTCGTAACGGAGTTTAATGCCACAGTATCTAGCTAGTACTGCTACCGTGAGATCAATATCCCGTAAAGGTAGTTTCCCGGGAGACAGTGTATTTTCATTCTATTGGATCAGCAGTATTTTGGGGTCTGATACAGCTTCCGCTATACGTATGTTAAATCTAGGAAAACTGCTGTTACCAAACGAGCAGGCTGTTTTTTTTAACCACCGTACCGTGCAACTCGTATTTCCGGCTATCGCAAAAAACTGTATATCTGTTATCTTCAATTAGAGCAACGTTTCGCTAAACGATAATCCCGTGTTTATCATTTTCTAAGTTTAATATCTTTCTATCGCGTCAAGCGTTTCGTCGCTGTTTTTCACAAATTTGATCTTCTAAGTAGTTTCTGGCCCTATTTTCTTGTCGGTTCGTATTCGTTCGATCGAATATATCCAAAGAACAACTCGACTGGTTCGTCTATGGTATGAAGTAGAAGAACCCAGATGAAAGACGAATGATAGGAAACGACCGAAGACGAGACGCCCGGAGGTAGTTGTCCCAGAATCAATCTTCTGCGAGCGAGGGCGCTCTTTCTTAACTGCTAAGGGAGTTCTACTGACACGGAAGCAGAAACTATCGGCTTGGCGACGTTGCCGCGGTAATTGCACGCTTCTCGAACAACCAAGTCTTTCGTAACTGGATTTCTTGGCTCTATTCGTTGTCGAGTTTTACCGCAGTCCGGTTTTTCCTCCAATGTCTCTGTCCCATCGACACTTTGTCTGACTTTTCGGTTTTAATCGACGATTAAATTAATATTATCGTGTTGTTTTATTATATTAGTATGATTAAGATTGGGAAAATACGTGTACGCTTCAAACTATCTGTATATTGAAAGTTTCTTGGAAATTCTAATTTTTGAATAAGAATTTATTGAACCGTAAAATCTAACTGAAATACATACGTACGTATTACTTTTTGGTATTCATCGGAATAATTTACTGTCGTATAACACGCTTTCGATATGGCACAGTATGGACTTTCGTGTTGTAGCTATATGGATTACCTGAATTAAGATTTAAATTAAAACCTTATAGATTTTTAGATCATGCGAATCAGTATGAACCATTTTTTTTTTTTTTTTTTTTTTTTTTTTTTTTTTTTTTTTTTTTTTTTTTTTTTTTTTTTTTTTTTTTTTTTTTTTTTTTTTTTTTTTTTTTTTTTTTGAGTTTTTCAATATTTATTTAGTCACATTCATACATATGATATAAGATGAGGTCGTAGCATAATGAAAAATGAAATAAATTGCTTTGTCATAAAACGTAATACCACAGCATTCGGTTATTCATGGGACAATTATCAACGAAATATTACAATCTAATAAGCAAACTTGATTTTTGTAATTTGTATATATTAGAGATAGTAATTTATACCGACTACAGTGGTTTAAATACGGAGAAATAAAATAATTAAAAAGTGTTCCTAGCTTCATTCGACGTGTATTGAAAGATTAATGTTCAATGGCAACATCTTTCAAATTATTATGTGTTTACATATATTAATCAAAATATTAGTCAATAATAAGATCAACGAGTACCAAATAATACTAAATTTTTCTTTCCTAGATCAACACCGTGTTTTAATTATTATCGTTTTTCGATGTATTTCCAAATATTATATAACATTTACATTGGTGTATCTATGAATATAAAATTTATTGAGGGAGGAAATATTTTTGAATCTAATATATAGTTTGTTTTAAAAATCAAATAAAATTATGTATCAGTACTTAACGTTAAATTACTTACTGTACATTATACAGTTTACATGTTTATTTCAAATAAAATATAACTTAATAATTAGAGTAAATGGAAACGATATAGTGAAATTTTAAAATCGATCAGTCAAAGGTTAAGGTAGACAGCTTTCGATAAAAGCGTTAGGTAGTCATCAATTGATTCGGATAGGATGGGCCATGGCAGGGCACGCTGCTCGGATAGAAGCATCGGTCCCACGATCCAAAGCGCCGACAATACGATTGCAAGAGTTGTACGTAAAGCTAAAGCACTGGGCCTTATCATCGCCTAAGGCAAAACAAAACCAGTCTTTCCCACAAAATAAGAAAGATTACGGACCCGTTTATCACCGTCAAGGCCTTCCTCGTGGAAAGAAAATTGTATATGAAATACTTGAGCACAATCATGGACAAGAATCCCAATTTTTCGCCGCGCAAATTGACAAGAGCAATAGAGCTTATGAACAAATTAAGCCGACGCATACCAAATATAGGCAGATTAAGACAGCCGTGCAGCCGATTCCTGGCCGCCGTAGTACGATTCAAGCTACGCATATGACGTGTCAGTGTGGGCCTGGACAGTCAAGAGGCAAACACGCGTGTACAAAGTCCACGCAATGTACGCGTTCCGAATCTCCGGAGCATATATCATTGTCCCGAATAAAATGTGATAGCCGGTCTTTCCCCTTCGACTTTCTAATTACCCAGAGATAAAAGGAGAGAGTCGCAGCAAAGGACTACGAGCAAACACTCACCTTCCCGCGAGGAGAGAGTCAAAGATCAAGAAAAGATGTAAAGCGAATGTCATTCGGAAAAACAAGAAAGATGGTCCGGGAATCCGAGAAATGTCACTGAACCAAGTTCCTGAAAGTTGTAAGCATTAACCACTGACTGATTTTATGATCTCACTATATCGCTCGCACCCTTTATATATATATCCTAATTCGTCCACTTCGTATCAAAGTTTAGTTTAATACGAGCAACATAGAATTTTCAATAGGGAATTTCCGAAAAACGTATAACTTAATTAATAATGGTATTTTTAGCTTATACTCAAATTATAATACTTGGTTACATTTGTATAAAATGTCTTATAGTTGGACTATTAATAACAGTTGCATAGGATAGTAATTTGAAATTTAAATGAAACTGTACCTTATTTATTATCTAAGATAATCTAATAATTCATACAGTCTTCATATAATCTTCAGTTATCGTCACCATCGTCGTCGTCGTCCGATATATACTTTTTAGTGACCCTTTTCCTCCGGCCTCCTCTACCTTCGCCCTTCCTTCCTTTCAACTTGATTCTCATTCTAACAGTGGAATCTGCATCAGATCCTTCTTCGCCTTCACCTTATAAAATTTCATGGATATAGAATCGTTTTACTATGATTTTTAACATGTTTTATTAAATTATAATAATAAGGGAAGCACCTTTATCATCCATGTCAGAATTATTGCCTTCCTCTTCGATACGTTGACGCGCATTCGTAAATACAGATTGTAAAACAATGGAATCTTCGTGTATGAGAGAAGCTTCTTCGTTATAAATCTGTGCATTTTTACACAGCTGCATAAAGTCTTTCTCGAGATCGTCAAAATCGGCATACTGTAACAATAAGTATACAAAGAAAAAAAAAAAAAATTAATTTGCCAATTAAAAAATAAATAACTACGATGATCGTAAAATAAAGGAACAAGTAAAAGCTCTATAATTGCTCGCAAAGATCGTAACTTTAATTTTAACTGCTCATGTTTTATCCCCACCAGTAATTCATATAATATGCCAGCGGCTTTCCTTTCAAGATCCGTATCGTCTTCATATCAATGCAACGACGAAATTTTATTTATTTTCAATTTTTTGTTAGTACACATTTCATTAACGCGTTACAAAGATTTTTTTTGATTAAAATGAGATAAAACACGATAATATTACTATAAAATTTGGTTATGACAATTTGGCTTACTGGTCTTTCTTCTCCTTTTGCTGTCCTTCTCTACGTGCATCACTGTCGGCAACATATGTACAAAGAATTTGAAGAGCTGTGTCCACGTTTCGTTAACTACTCCCCAGCGGTTCCCACTCTCGAGCTCTTATAGAGTCTTTACTATATACAACAAAAAAATTTTATATTTACCTTTCCTTCTTCAATCTTTTGAAGTAATTTATTGATAGTTAATGGTTTTTTAATAATTTCGTAATAATCCGGTAATTCTCTTCTGGATGGTAATTTCATAAATGGTTCGCTAAGGAGCCTGCCATCTGTACTATCAGTGTAATTAACAACTACCATAAGCAACTTTTTCATAGCTCGTTTCATTTTCGGGTCAATTGAAGATCCTGTTCCTCTTCGCTTCTTTGGCATAGGCTCGTCGTCTTCCTCGCCTTTCTTCTTCCGTTTTCGTGTTTTCTTCTTCTTTTTATCGTCTTCCTCTTCCTCTTCGTACTCGGCTCCATCGTCATCGATTGCTTTCAGCCATTCTTTTTCAGTCAAACTGTCAGTATAATCAACTTCCTTCCGTTGTCTTGAACCTCGTCCAAGGAATCTATCCTCATCTTCTTCGTACGTCCACCTTTCAACCTCATCATCGTCTTTTACTAACCAATCGGGCAACTCAGCTTCCTCCAATAGTCGGGACTTCCTGTTTGGACCCAGTTTCGCTTCTTCCCTTCTTCGTTCTAAATCTAACTTTTGAAATATTTCAAATTCACCTTCCGTCCGTGCAATCATTTGATTAACCGTTTCATCATCCGGTACTTCATTTTCTTCTTCATCTTCAGCATCGTCTTGATGCAAAATGCTTTGTAAAAATTGTTGCCGTTCAGAACCAGTCGACTTCTGATCAAACATCCCTGCTTGTATAACTTTTTCATCCATGTTCAATTTGTATCTAGCTGCAGCTAATATTCTTTCTTCGACCGAATTAACCGTCATTAATCTGAGTACGCGTACTTCATTCTTTTGTCCAATTCTATGTGCTCTATCTTGTGCTTGCAAGTCCTGATGCGGATTCCAATCAGAATCAAAAATAATAACGGTATCCGCAGCTTGCAAATTTAATCCAAGGCCACCAGCACGTGTCGATAACAAAAATAAGAAATATTCGGAACCAGGATCGTTGAATTTCTTGAGTAAGTCTCCTCTATCTTCAGCTTTCGTAGTGCCATCTAATCGCAAATACATAAATCCTCTCCAACTTAAGTAATCTTCCATAATTGTCATTAACTGTGTCATTTGACAGAATAATAGTACTCTGTGATTTGTCGCTTTCAATTTCGGAAGAATACGATCCAGCAATTCAAATTTTCCAGATGCACGGTACAAGTCGGGACCAGTAATCACACCAGATCCTTGCGTACCTACATGCTCGCAGTATTTTTCTTCAATAGCTTGGAACATGAATGGATGATTGCATAATTTTCTCAATTGCACGATGGTGTTCATTAGAGCTTTGGCGCCTCCTTTGCCCTGTTTTCCCTTTTCCGAACCATCGGTTAGCAATACACCTTTACTCTGCATGTGTTTATAAAGAACCTTTTGCAGTCCAGACATATCGCATTTGATTATATATTCCACTTTATCAGGTAACTGTGATTCAACTTCTTTCTTTAAACGCCTCAGTAAGAAAGGACGTAATACTTTATGTAATCGACGAATAATAAGAATAGTTTCTTCTTCATTTAATTCTACCTTTTCACCAGTGGTTGCGAATGGAGCATTGAACCATTGTTCGAAAGTACTACAAGATTTAAAGATTGAAGGAAGTAAAAAATTTAATAACGCCCACAATTCAGGCAATTTATTTTGCAATGGTGTTCCTGTCAATAGAAGCCGATGAGGTGCCAGATAATGTGTATTTAATACTTGAGTTAGTTTACAGTGATGATTTTTCATTCTATGTCCTTCGTCGATAATCATATATTTCCACTGCAATTTTGCTAAAACGCCCTTATCTTTAATAACATATTCATAAGTAGTAAGCAAAACATTAAATTTAGTGGCTCTCATTTGTGATTGAATGGCTCTTCTGCCAGCTGGTGAACCTTTATACGACACAACTACAACACTAGGAGCCCATTTCTCAAATTCCAATACCCAATTCGACAAAGTTCTAAAAAAAAAAGTATTAAAAGTTACATTTAAATATTACAGGCGTAATTTTACCTTCTTACATTTTTATTATTTTAGAAAATTTCATAGAAGTAATACGTACGATAAAGGGACAATTATAAGAAATGGCCCGTTTACTTTTTTTTTCTCCATAAGATAAGTCACCAAAGCTATTGTTTGAATAGTTTTGCCAAGACCCATTTCATCCGCAAGTATACCATTGAGGTTATTGTTAAATAACGACACCAGCCATTCCAAACCCTAAAATTAACACAAGTTTTACAATGCATATTGTAAGAACAGTTTTTAATGCAAGACGTGTTAATGTCAAACCTTGATTTGATATTCTTTCAATTTTCCATTGACCATGATGGACGCCTGTTCTGTTACTACCTCGTGCACAGTGTGTGCAATACTGTAATACGTTTGTTCTTCCGTTTTGTATTCATCATCCTCTACTTTGGCTTTATGTATAGTCTTCTTAACCTTTTCTTCTTCTGAATCGCCAGTAGATTTTTCTTTATTTTCCCCTTTTTCTTCGCCTTCATTTTCTTCTTCCTCTTCGTCTTCATCATCTTCACTTTCAGATTCAATTGGTTCCCATCCTGGATGAGATTCTAAGAATTGTGAAAGTTGACTCATTAGCGGTGCTTCTTCGCCAGTTAATGTGCGACCAGTAGCTGTCTCGATCACTCCAACACGAGTATCTTCATTAGCATTTCCATCTTCACCTCCTTCACCATCTTGCAACTTCTTCTTTTTCTATACAAAATACAAACATACAAAATGCATTAAATTAAGTACTCATGGGTGTAGAAGTTGATAAAGATATTTATACCTTTTTACGCTTTTGTTCTTCCACTTGCTTCCTTTTTTGTTCTATCTTGTGTTGTTTTACCATTTCAGTAAGATTACTAATATACTCATCTGTCTGTGACAACAGAAACGCTAACCGTTTATCTTTCTTTTGGTCAATCAGTTTTCTGTAACCTTCTTCGTCTTCCGCCATAAGACGTCTCATACGTTCTTTCTCAATACGCTCCTGTTCTTTCTTCTGTTCTCTTTCAGCATTTGCATGATAATTTAGAACAGCTTTGTTGAGTCTTGCCAATTTGGCCACATTATTTCGATGAAATTCTTTGAAATCTTTACCATGCTGAAGTACAGAACTAAGAAACTCCTTTTAAAACAGAAATAAAAATTACATACTATTTCTCCATTTAATAATAATTTTAGCAAAAAGTTAGAAATCTAATTACTTGATGTTTTTGCCTTCGTTTACGTTCAGCTTCCAACTTTTGTTGCTTTTCGAGTTTCTCTGTAGCTCTGGCTTCCCTAAGTCCTTGTCTTTTCGTACGCTTGTAGGCCTTCACATTCACTGCAGTTTCTAAGGTAGTATCTTTTCGAGTGCATGCTAAAATCTGTAAACGACAATAGCTATAACTAAAAAGTAGCTATAACGGAATGATACTATTTATTTATTTTTTTGTTATTTATTATAATTCTTGCCTTTCGGTATAGGATGGCTTCTAAAGTACATCATATTTATACTTACATTCTAAACTCTTATCTTAACCCTTTGCGGACGAGTGTCGGCAAATAGCCGCCCAAGTCATTTTACCGTTACGGTCGGCATATAGTCGTCCGAATCCGTTCACAGTTCCCGATACTTATTTTGAGGTGTGTGACATACGTCTATTTTTCTGAGCGATGATCTTATGCGTACTTACGCACGGGTATAGTAAAACTAAACAATACTATGATTTTGATGAAAGAAAATTATAGATCTTTAGAAATCTTATCATCCGTTTAGCATAAACTCGCGATGTAGGATGATGATCGATTCAGAACGAATTTCAGTCCTTCGATGTCATTACCAGACGAATCAGTAACCTTTTTATATATTTTATATATTTTTCATAATATCTTATACACGATGCCTATAAGATCCAGAAAGAACATGTTCGATAGTGATAGTAATGATGACAAATAGTATTTTGAATCTGACAAGATAGAAGACGACGACAGTGCTTCAGACAGTGGAAACGAACTCTGTTCAATAAGGAATCGGCTCAGACGTTTCCATATTTCTAGTGATAATGACAGTGATGATGAACTAAATATTGAAGAAAATAATACAAGCCTCAACAGTGAATAACGCAAAACGTTCAACGTGTATATTTTCTCAGCTGCGCGCGCCAATACCTCTAGTCCATGGTGACGCTCGCTCGTCGAGCGGCCCCGTCCGCAAAGGGTTAATAATTACTTGACTCTGTACATTTTATCACTACTTTACATTCTAATATTCTATTCTGTTATATTATGTTATTTATTAATTACTCTTTTAACAGAGTGATGTTATTAATATTTGTTGCGATTACCTCTGATCGTAGTTGTCTTTGGAAATTCAGCACCCTAAGCATCCGTAATTCAATCTGTGCCTGGATACGGAGATCTTCTGGCATGTTAGTTGGTAAATTGCTCAATTGTTCCATTCGTAACGCTATGCGTGCTGCAACTCTATTATTAAAGAAATCATGAAATGAAGTCACTAAATCTTTAGCAAATCCATACAATATGTCTTTTTTAAATATTAATTAACATACGTAACCATAAAACGTTTTAATTGAAGAAATGCATGTGTCGCTTTCCTCGATGTATGAGAGTGAAGTTTGTTTTCACATTGGACCCTACCATGCCAGTATTAGTATATTTTAGATAAATATTTTAATTAATTCAGTAACTACCTGTTTTCACGTTCCTGCAAAATCAGTAGCGGATCTAAACCAGCTGGTTTTGCCACACTTGTCACTCTGTTAGTTTTAGCACCTGGTTGAGGAGGCTGTTGTTGTTGTGGTGTTTGGCAACCTGGTCTTGGAGGAACCGCAGGACCAATTACATTTGGTCCAGAGATTTGTGGACCTGTAGTTGTAGGAGGTCCTTGAGATGGATCTATAGGAGTACGTTGTCCCATACCTGGAGGAGGAGGCGCTCCACCTATTTACATCAATCTTAAATCAAACCCCCTGTTTGGATCATCCTACTCTACTTTTGTATTTTTATAATATTAGTAAAATTAGAAATACATCTAATTACAAGCGAAAATATATATATATATATATCAGTCATTAATAAATCAAATTGTTAAATAATGATTATTATTCAACTATAAATAGAAATTTATTATTGAATTAATGAAAAAAATATATTGCTAGATATAATTTTTAATACATAAAATAGAAAGGATTAAATGTTTTACTAAGTGAGTAGAAAGAACAATGTTAAATACATTCTTTCTCTCTATAAATAATAATTTAAATAGAAGTAATATGTATTTAATTAAGGCGGAAGCTATAACAAATAAAAATTCGCATATACAAAACATCCTGAAAATAAGCTTACAAATTCTTGTAGAATCTTGATAAATCATTCTGAACCAAAATATCATGTATTATCTTTATCTATTTCTATTTGTAAAAAATATATAATAAAAGTAAGATACACAATATTTTAAATTCCATGATTGTAGGAAAATTCTTTTAGATATAATTTCTTTGAAGAACTCTATTTATGAGACCTTCAACTTTGCTTGAGCAATTTGAGCAAATAGCTCATATTATTTGAGTTTAATAATGTCACTAAGCAATTACCTAAGTGGCAAATAAACAGTTTTGGAGCTGTGGAAAACTATGCCATGAGATTCTACTAATTAGAATTAGTTTCATTTACAAAAAGTGATACTGACATGTATTTTACTTACGCGCTTATTTTAAAAAATTTTACGTATAAAAATAATACAATTTTTCTCTGTTTGCAATTACTAAACGAATAGTGCTTGATATCTACTCAATATGTGACACTTCTGACAAAAAATAGTTTACTAAATACCATACATGTAAAAATTTGTTGGTTGTCTCTTAGTATGCTCTCTATATATAACACAGTGTATATTTGTAAAACAATACAAAAGATAGAGTAGTCACCTAAAACACAAAACTAATAACACCTGTGTTTAATTTACCTTGAACTGCAAGTGCAAGTTGTTGCGATAACGGTTGATTTCTTGCTAATAATCGATATGCCATTATCTGTACACTGCAAACAATTATATATAAAACATTAATATCTTCAGATAATTGATACAATTAATTACATATAAAATTAACAAATATATTCTATATAGTATACCGCAATTGTTGTAATTGTTGTGAACTAAAAGCTTGTTTCTCTCCAATGTTGCCTTGACGAGCCCTTAAAGCTAGTAGCTGAGAATAACGTGGATCCTCTTGAAGTCCCTTTTCTTCCATTGAATCAATAGCTTTCTGCAAGGCATTCAAATTTTCTTGTCCAGCACCGGGTGGACCACCAGGTCCAGTTTGACTCATTTGATTCACAGGTGCACCGGGCCCGATCGGCGCTGAACCTCCAGGAACAATTTGTTGGCCCTGTGAACCAGGGCCAATTTGGCCAGAAGATGACTGTCCACTTGGTCCCATTTGATTGCTAGCACCACTATGGCTTAGCTGATTGTTTGGCCCACTTGGTCCTATTTGATTACCAGGACCACCAGGTCCCATTTGATTTGCAGGACCACCTGGTGGTATTTGTACTCCTGAACCACCTGGAACCATTTGCCCTCCAGGACCATTGGGTCCCATTTGACCACCTGGGCCTATTTGTCCACTTGGACCATTTCCAGGACCCATTTGACTATTTGAGTTATTTCCTGGGCCCATTTGTCCTCCAGGCAAATTTCCTGGTCCCATTTGACTATTGGGCCCACTTCCTGGACCCATTTGTCCGCTAGGTCCGCTTCCTGGCGTCATTGGATTTCCAGGAGCATTTCCAGGTCCTATTTGATTTCCACTACCACTTCCTGGTCCTATTTGCCCTCCAGGACTGCTTCCTGGTCCTATTTGACCTCCAGGTCCGCTACTTGATACCATTTGTCCACCAGGACCACTTCCAGGGCCCATAGAACCTCCAGGTCCGTTGCTTGGTGGCATCTGTCCTCCAGGTCCGCTTCCCGGCCCCATTTGTCCAAGACTACTTCCTAATTGTCCCCCAGGTCCACTACCCGGACCCATTTGACTACCTGGCCCTCCTGGACCCAACTGACTTCCAGGCCCTCCCATTCCCAGTTGCGACGAGGCAGATCCGATACCCATCTGTCCAGGAGCGTTTGGACCCATTGGCGAGGGTCCGTTATGTCCCATTTGGCCAGGTGCATTTGGCCCAATTTGTCCACCTTGTCCAACAGGCCCCATGGGACTAGGTCCCATAGGGGTTTGACTGCTAGGTACCATTTGATTTGGACCTCCAGGACCCATTTGATTTGGTCCTCCTGGCCCCATGTTATGTGCAGTAGAACCACCTGGAGGCATTTGACCTGGCCCTCCGGGGCCTAAATGATTTCCTGGTCCGCTGGCACTCATATGTCCAGAACCTGGTGGACCACTTGCATTTATATGACTTGGTATGGATGGTCCGCTATTTAAATGACTTCCAGGCGGACCACTAGCATTCATGTGAGTTGAACCTGGTGGACCGTTCGTATTAATATGTCCTGGTCCAGGGGGCCCATTGGTGCTCATATGTCCTGGTCCAGGCGGACCACCTGAACTCATATGACCTGGTCCTGGTGGCCCAGTCGCATTCATATGGCCTGTTCCAGGGGGTCCAGTTGCATTCATATGGCCTGGTCCTGGTGGCCCACTTGCATTCATATGTCCTGGTCCCGGTGGCCCAGCTGCATTCATATGGCTTGGTCCTGGTGGGCCACTCATGTGTCCTGGTCCTACCATTTGCGAATTCGAAGGTCCTCCAGAACCCATTTGTGGCACAGGTCCATTTCCTGGACCCATTTGAGGAGGAGTCTGACCCATATGTGGACCTCCTGGTGGCCCTCCAGCAGCTTGGCTCATATGGCTTGCTCCAATCGGTCCTGAACCTCCTGGACCCATCTGACCGGGGCCTCCTGGGCCCATTTGTCCAGGGCCTCCTGGGCCCATTGGACCAGGGCCTCCTGGGCCCATTTGACCAGGGCCTCCTGGTCCCATCTGACCAGGGCCTCCTGGTCCCATCTGACCAGGGCCTCCTGGGCCCATTTGACCAGGGCCTCCTGGTCCCATCTGACCAGGGCCTCCTGGTCCCATCTGACCAGGGCCACCAGCACTCATCTGTCCTGGTCCATTTGCATTCATTTGATTTGGACCAGACTGCATAATGTGAGATGTTCCTTGAGATCCACTTGGTCCCATTTGGCCTGGTACCATAGGTCCACTGGGAGCCTGCTGAGAATTAGAATTTTGACTAACTGGCATACCAGGTCCACTCTGATTCTGTAACATCAGAAGTGGTACACTTGTTTTGTTTATCATGCAATTAATATTATTGTCAAGAAATATGATTTCTCGTGTAGAAAAAATGTGAAACATGATAATGAAATATAGGAAATCAAATTAATTAACTTCACTTTTTATAAATTTCTCAAAGAATAAATAGCTTATTTCTGTAAGTTTATTCTCAAGGAGATGGAATAAATAATTATAAATTCTAACAAGGGATGCTTCAAACATTGTTACAGTTACACTTCAATATGTGAAATAAATAATGTACGTAAATTTGTAATACATAATTGTTTTGGCAAATATAGTATTTCTGCCATGTTTTTCTAAAAATTGCTGGTCAAATAATTAATATCTTTAAAAGTGCTGGCTTGTAAACTATTGATAAAAATTTGAAATCAACCTTTTTAAGCTACAAGAAAATAAATTAAATATTAAACCTACAGACTTAAAGCAGGAAAAAGATATACTTTGATTAAATGAACAAAATTAATGTCTTTTTTAATGTAAAAACCTGTTCGTATGACTAATTTTCATGAGCTTACATAACATATATGTTCACAAAAAGCTTTGTAAATGTATAACTATCAACAAAAAAGTAAAATCAATAAAAATAAAAAATCTAGATAGACAGTAGACTTAATTGCAATTAATAACTGTAAGCTATTAAATTTTATAGAGTTGCAAAGGACGTTCTATTTCTTATAGTGAATATTACTTTAGCAGTAGGCAATCTGAGATGTGTTTTTTAAACAGATCATATGATAAATTAGACATGATTTATAATATAATTAATTGTACTGTGATACTTTGGCTTTAAAAGAAAGAGAGAGAGAGAGAATATTTATAGTACATATGATTTTTTTGTTAAACGTTGATAATATGCATTCATTTTCCTACGAATATTTACAATGCCAGAAATCTTTGAATTTGATCCTTAATCTATAATATTTCTACTAAAATTTAAAAAACAATTTGTTTCACAAATATATGAATTTTTTCCCATTGTTTTTAAAAAATATGTCCTCTTATTGCTTATCCTAGTATAAAACAATCCTTTATAATTTTGTCTACCAATAATAAAACATGCTGTAGTCATCTATAAAAAGTAAATAATATTTCTTAAATTTTGTTTTTACCTGTGGACCCATAGCGGATTGCATTTGTTGTGGGTGTGATGGATAATTTTGCTGTTGCGACGGTGGTTGTTGATTTGGTTGAGACATAGGCGGACCTCCAGGTGGCATTGGCGGGCCAGTTTGATATGCTTGTGTTGGACTATGAGGATGATGCTGTGGTGGACCCATAGGACTGCCTTGTGGGTTAGAAGGTGATGGTGCCTGCTGAGGAGGACCCATAGGACTTGGCGTTTGCGGTGGAGGCATAGGAGATGATTGTGGTGAAGGACTTGCCATACTGATGTCCTTAAACTTTTAAATATGTAAAGTTCACCACCTAAAATATATGAAAAGATACATAATATTATTAATAATATATATTTACACTAACTTTGTAGAACATTAATAATATATATATTCTCATACTAATACTATAATTAATACAAATATTCAAACTGTTTTTTATAGAAAAATCTAATAATTCATCTCCTTCTGTAATCAAGCTTAAAGACTCTATGCTATTATAAACTGACTATTATATATAAAG
The DNA here is from genome assembly GCA_014737525.1 of Bombus difficillimus. Lineage (NCBI taxonomy): Eukaryota > Metazoa > Arthropoda > Insecta > Hymenoptera > Apidae > Bombus > Bombus difficillimus. The sequence goes on from JACXIT010000166.1 coordinate 2,739,847, forward strand.
AGAGTCATATCCGTACATACCATTATAACATTCGTTTTACTACAACAGAAACAACTTTCATTTTAGTCAGAAGTTAACATCATTACAATGAAAAAGTTGATCAAATTTTATATCGATTTCAGTATAAACGATGATCAACATTCGTTACCGGCCATTTTCTTAGTGTTTCTACTCGCAATACATTAAGCACGTCAGAAATCATGGCTGTCTGCTCAAAGCTATTTCCTACACCTATGTATGTTTCTTTAAATTAAAAACTAATATAGATTTATATTTGTTATGATTACTTAGTATACTTGTATATTTAATAAAAGTTGAATCATTTCTCTTCTTTTAATAAATTTAATATAACTTGTGAAACCTAAGAATTATTATTAAAATTACAACACTATCTTGCTAACTGGTCGGAATTCTACCTTACTAACTGGTCGTGGTTATCCCCACTATTTCTCGGAAGTGCCTTCATGGAGCAGAGCTTCTGCATTATATGTATTCTATATATTTTTTCATTTAGCGTATTTGGAGTCCTGACATTTAATTGTTTTTGTATTAGTTTTGCATATAGGCTCTCAACTTTAAAATCTCACTATTACAGGTTGGAGATCACAGCCATATAAACAAAGAGGAAATGAGAATGCTCACGCCCGTAATTCTAGTTATTTCACAGTACAAGTGCTGTACGATGCGGCCAACTGCTGAAGTTAACTAAAGTTAGCATATACAAGAACCTATAAAATTAGGGATCTGCCCTGTTAGATTACAATTTAGCATTTACAAGAACCTATAAAATTAGGGATCTGTCCTGTTAGATTGCAATTTAGCATATACAAAAACCTATAAAATTAGGGATCTGCCTTGTTAGATTGCAATTTAGCATATACAAGAACCTATATATTTAAGCTTGAAGTTAGAGATCTACTCTGTTTGATTGCACACTAACATAGACAAGAACCCATTAAGTTCCACGCTACAAGACCTATTTAATTGTACGGTTCTACGAAAAAGTTCATATCTACTTTTCTATCTGAGGTAGACAATTATTAGAATGACAAAATCACGCAAGAATGAAACTAATTGTAAGTTATCTAAGAAAGAGAAATTAATTGTTTACTATACTTTTTTTTTGGAGAAAAAGAGAATATTTTTATTAATGTCCTGCGCTAATATCCTTCGCGGCTTATTGTATACGAAATTTTATACATCGACTCTGAATTTTTTCTTACGTTCATCTTACATTCTAGATTCTCTCTATCTATTCTAGATATCTCTTTAGCCGTTTATATCTTTACGTCTTATATCTTTATATATTTATGTTTTTATATACTTATATTTTTATACTTTTATACGTTTATGTTTATAAGCCCAAGAAATTCTGTCTTTCCTAACAACGGTAACTATATGAAACCATTGAACACTCATTCTATCGCTTAAGAAATTATCAGTTGCTTGTAATGATCATGGATTTACGATTTTTTCCTTTTTTAGCTTTCTATTCCAGTACGTATTGATCGAGTCAGAGCGTTTCATAAGGGTTTATTGTTTGTTATGATCGCTGAGTAAGACCCGCGTAATCTCTGTGCAGGCCATTCACAGGTCACATCGTACCCGCGAGTGCCGATAGCATGGTGATGGTCACTTGCGGAAGGAGAATTACCATTCACACTAAATCGACCATCACTTTTGCAAATTCGAAAATATTTAGATAATCAATCCGTATCTCTTACCCCCGCCAACATATTTCGTCCGATGTAATAATAAAAATATTGATTTAATTCTATTTAATCCACATTTAATTTGTTTATTTATTCAATCTATTTTTATAAATATCCGTAATTTAGCTATTACAATTTTGAATAAAATGTTTGCATTGTTACTAACATTTAATATGATTAAACTAAGATGCAAATAATAGGAGATGCATACATGGTAGTGTATGATTTATTTACCAGAAAGAAATGGTAATGAATACATGAGAGATATTACCTCACAATAGCTCTAGCGATAATAATGCACAAACAGAATGCACAACTTAGTGTTAGAATTGATGTACACAATGGATCCGATTGTACGAGTGTAGTTAGTTTTAATAATATAGTCTTTTTGATGATACAGTAAATACTGCATCAAGGATGGAGTATTCGGGACTACGTCCTTTCTAAATCAATTCCAGAAAGACTTGTAATATTAATATTCCTACATAATGATAATAGCATTCAATTTTAATTTTAATTCCAAGTTCTTAAAAAATTTTGAATCACTTCTTTTTCTCTGTTCACTAAAAGTATATTTTTTATAATATTTTCATTAATTTATCCGAGTTACAACAAGTCGGATTGATCTTCGTAAATTTATATGTAAAATGCAAACAGAATCATTGTTCGATGGTAGATGTTAGGATTTAAAATTAAAACTAGAACTTGTAATTATAATAAATTTATTTAATTCTTTTCTATTACAATATGTCGATTTGGATGTTTACATCAATAACATTTAATTTATATGTAAATAGAAGAATCTGTAATAGGCTTTTGTCGACAGGCATGTGCATTAAATTGTTCGTTTCGATCGACATCGCTACGCGAAAAATCATACTATCTTTTCTATTCTGTTTATGAAACAGTTCTACTTACCAATATCGGCGCAATTTAATACACTTGTCTAACAACAATGATCTACATAAAGCTCCAGTAAATTGGAAGAGTTAATAAAAAAAAATAAAAATTTTCTGAAAGAAATTAGAAGAAACGAAATTAGACATTGCCCCTTTTTAAGTATCTGTAAATTATTTTTTCTATTTCCTCTGTGTCAATCTATTCGCGGTTTCAACGTAGTGAAACTTTTTTCTGAATGTAATATGTGTATAGACTACAGCAGAATTAGCATCTTTATCTTTATTATCATTACGGTTAAACACTACTAGTAATTGGTTATAAACCTCTGTGTCATCTATGTTCTTATCACTGTTAAATCTAAAAAGTTGTGTCAATTATAATTCATTTTCCATAAAATCTTGACAGTAATTGTGTTGAGCTACTTAGATGCCAGGAACATTATTAGTCTGAAACAAAAAAAATGTAAGCAAATGACTTTTCTTCTTTTGAATTTCTTAATAAAAGATTATTATGTAGATGTATGTGTTAGTTTCTTACCTGAAACTAATAGCTCTTGCAGCGAGAAGTCTATTGCACTCTGCCGTATCAGGTAAAGGTAAAGGTAAGTAAGGACTTTCGATTTCCTGATCAGTGAACTCAAATTTGTGTATTCTTGGTTGTACTTTCATGTCCCCAAAAGGTCCTTTTAATATCAAATAATGAAGTGGTAATGGATACGTTGTTTTTGATTTTAAGATCAACTATAATACATTAAAAAGCATATTTAAAAAATTCATTAAAATGACAATCGTTGATTTTTTGCAAAATATTTTTGAATTTCTACATACTTGATAAGTCATGTCCCTTTCTGAACTCTGAGTAGGATCACGTTGACTGTTATTGATCCTCGCTTTAACAACCCATTGATTGTTAAACGCCGTAAAACGAGAAGTTTCGTAAAACAGTTTATGGACAAATTCATCTGTACGATATGGCTTCATTTGTAAATCTACAAAGGACGAAATTCTACAGATAACTCCTATCCTACGTTCTCTACGTGTCTATTAATATAGCAGGAAATGCAAGAACAAAATGATTTTATTCAATATTTCAAATGTCTCCAATGAGATATCTAGAAGTCTAAATAAATATTTTAATTTGGATAAATCTGATGACAGAGATTGTTTCTGCTGCTGCTAAACAAAGTACAGAACAAAGTGAAATATCTTTTATAATGTTTTCTAAACAAGACTATGTAAGAGATTGATAGCCTTAATACACGAGAAACAGATACGGACCGTTGAATGTGATTTTCTCGTACGACAAAAGATCAAAGACATTGTCATACAGCCTACGTTCTTCAAGGGTACGGGCATCGATATCGCGCAGGGCATCCATTACATCCAGCCCTGAACGATGTGGATGTACACAATGTGCCTCGTGTTCTGGACGTTCGTGATTTGGTCCACGCCATGGGCAGCCAATTCTACTGTATTTGCAACTGGATATTCTACATACACACAACATACATTAATATTATTTTATCCAGTTCTATTTATTGACATTGATTACCTTTCTTCGCACATAGTCTCTTCATGACGTTCCAAGGAATTCCTTGGGAATTCCTTTGCACAATATTGACATTCTGCTGGTAACTCAGATACTGCTTTCTCAACTGCCAAATTTCGAGATGGAGATGTTCTGCTGATCTCGATTCTGCAGTTGGGACATGTTGCCATTTCATCTCTTAGCCTGGCATCTGCGAGGACATGAGTGAAGCAACCGGCACACATCAAGTGTCCATTTGTACACTGTGAACATTGTTGCAGCATGTATTACTAGCATTCTTAGTTTCATATTGTAAAAGATAATCCTAACTTTGTTGATAACTTTAATTAGCCTGTTGTATCTTATTACATTATATATGTACAGCTATGTGCAAAATTTAATTTGCCAGCTCTAATAAACATATATGTTCTAATATTGATTAAAAGAAGAGAAGAGATACTTTTACTTGAAATAAATAATTTAACTTTTCATTTTGCACAAGCTGTCATATCTTATACTTTTCTTTTTTTTTTTTAAATATATATATGTACAACCCTTATAACACATTAACCAAACTAGAATAACAAAACTAATATCATGTATATTACCATAATTTGATGTTTTTAAACCTGAAACACAAAATTGTAATAACACTATTAATAATTCAAGTAATCATATTGTGAAACCAGTAGGTTTAAAACAATGTGAACATCATCGAAAGCAATTGTCATTAATGTTGCCAATATTGATAATAGAAAGGAAGAGAAAAGGATAATGATGTGTAGGATAAGTGAAAAAGGGTGTCATATGCGAAATAACTAACTAATAACCTTTAAGAATGTTTATTTTGTTCAATGCTTTTCAACTATACATGTTATACAGATTTTCTGGAAATGCGCTTTCTCTCTCTCACTCTCACTCTCTCACTATTAATCATAATTGATAAACATCAGTTCCGCATGAATCTACAATAAAATTTTTCCTAGTAACTAATATCTGGGTGGTTCCTTCATCTTGATTACTTCTTACAATAAACGTAATACTTTGTAATTGAAAAAAATGTATTGCTATATTATATGCTAGACTATAAAGATCTGGTGACTTAAATAATTCCTGTTTCTCTTTTTCTCTCCTTCATTTTCCTAATTGATTTTATTAGAATATCAACAAGGATGAAGTTAATGTTTAAACTGCTTAAAATCAAATATTCTGTGTAATATCTACGAGTTCACAAATGCATGAATACAACGTTCAAACTTGCATACCTTAGTAAAAATAAAAAGTACATTATGCGCTGTGCAGCGCACTAAGTAACTTACATGTATGCATCTCTATTATGATGGGATAAACGCAACATTCTTCCCACTGTTTTACAGTTAATGAAGATAGTGAATATAGAATATGTTACATATATATATATTTCCATGAATAAAATTGAAAAAAGAACTAAGGACAAAATATAAATAGAGTACAGGTAGAATGAAATGCTACAAATTTAATTAACAGAGGAGCTTCTGTAAATAAATGTTACTAAAAAAGGGGTCATTGCTTGGGCATGCATACATACAATAATTCTCTTTGATATATCTGCATATTGCTCGCATGAGTTAAAAATTCGCCATTAATGTACATCATAGTGAGAATTACTTTACATGCATGCATAGATATGTTTATCATAGATTTGATGTCACCTTTACAATACAAATTATACAAGAAAAAACACTTAGGCAGTATATTTACTATAAATGTTAAATATTTAGAAATTCCATTGCAAAAAATTATTTTATAAGAGTATATTGTATATGAGGATATTTTTTATCATCAGTCAGATTTTGTTGAACTTTATAAATATGTATAACAATGAAAAATAGTATAATTGGAAATCATAATATTTGTATTTAGCAAATTAAAGGCTGTTCTTCATACATCTGTTTTTTTTTTTCAAATGTTCAATACCACTCTTATTAAGAAAGAGCATACAGTTACCTACCTGTAATTATATTATTACTATCTTAAAGAAGACAATTGATAAACATATTTTTATTTCTAATAGTAATAAAAATAGCTTAAATACTTATAAGATCAAAACTTAAAAATGAAATTATCATCTGCATGATTATAACAATTCCTGCAATATTAGAAAAATAAAATCTTACTATAAAGGCAAACTATTGAACAATACATATGTTATAATCGTCAAGAGAAAAGGAGGGTAAGAAAAATGGGCAGAGTGAGAGAGAAAGAATTTAACACAGAAACAAAGTAGTATTAAAGGCTGTCATTAATCGATTAAAAATATAACTCAACTGTAATCAGTAATAAAATATATATATAGGTATATTACAAAACACAAGCCTTGAATAAGAAGCGATAATAACTCCAGAAATATTTCAGCTTTTTTCAAACACACATTTAACTATTAAAAATATATTTTCATTTTTGTATCCCTTTTATTTTAATTTTACTATCATTATTTGATTGATCTTTTATTAAGTTTTTACTGTATTCCACCGCGATCGACATATATTTGCACTTCAATGAAAAGTTACTACTGCCAAGTTAGAGCCATAAAACCGAAAACAACAAAAGACGATTTCGTGAAGAGAAATGTCAACAAATTGTCACGGTGCATAGTGTGCATAGTGAACGTGAATTAATAAGAATAATTCTTGCTCGGTAACATCTATACGTACGTATTATGTATGACATACATATCGACGAAGAGAAGTGCACCCATCGTCCTCGGGTGAAAATGTCGGATAGAAAGAAACGACGTTGTTAGAGGAACGACGTCATGTCATGTTAAATCCACAGTATATACCGGATCAATAGAACGTATCATTCGTAAAAAATATCGTAGATAGCGCCAAAGCGTGGCACGTATCGAAAGAATGGCAGAAAATATTAAGAAGCAATAATAATTCGAAAACTTACCTGATAAACGGCCGCCTTGGGTAAATCGAGACAAACTGCGCAGCAGAGGATGCCGCCCAAGCGGTGTTCCAACTTTTGTTCGGTTTTCCCATCGTTCCGTGACAGTTTGCGACGCTTTTTATCAGGCTCAAGGAAGTCCTCGATTTTGTCGAGATCGTCGCGAATCGGGGTGGCCGACGGGGCCTGCTCCGAAACGCTACTCGACGATGCAGCCTCGTTGTTCGGATCCGCCATATTGATTGTTTTGATTTTTCCTCCGAATGAGCGTGAGAAATGCGCAGATGTCAAACGCAAACCACGCAATAATCTCCTAGATAGAGACAACACCGATCCGATACTCGTGCGAAACGTAATGAAATCGGTCGATATATTATTCAAGGTTAAAAGCCAACGCATGTGAAAATTTTCGTGACATTTGACTATTCTATGAATTATTTTTAGCAAGATAGAAAATAATAGTCTTGTTGTTAGTAGAAAGGAACCCGCCAAGAAGAACGGTATTGATAGACTGTTTCTTTGAGACTTTGTTACCATTTGTCATTGTTTCGACTGTTGTCGAATATGATTTTTCAAAACTTAACGTCTGATCTTTTTACCATAAAATGAGAATTCAATTCGATTTTAGGATTACTACATATCCTTCGGATGTGAATTTAGTTGACGTTTCGAATATCTGAAAATTAGAAAATCGCTCGTATCGAAAGGGTCTCGAGTCAATCTTCAGTTAATTTTCTTTCAGCGATTTTGAACGATTAAAAGTCTTTATGAAAATGTCATAGCTTGATAACTTAAAAACATAGATCAACTACGCGATACAAATTCAATTTGTGAACAGTCAAATACGCATGTCGTATACGTAATACGTATTTATCTACATAGGATTATCAATGAGGTACATAATAATGAAAAGTTTATTTTTTTTTAGTCGAAAAATTACATAAATGAAATCGAAAGATCCAGAAGAGTAGCCACCCATCTTTTTGTAAGTCTTGAATTTCATTACTTAATTTTAAATCACACACGACGAGGTAAATACTGTTCATAAAATAAGATAAGTAAAAGATAAAAAAGTATTAAGTTTTATAAAAACCATTATAAACAATAATGAATATACTAGTAGATTCGATGAACGAGAGTTAGGTAGAGGTAAACATTCCAGCTAAGATTCACTGAAGGGAAAGAAGCTTGTTTTATTAACGAATTTTGGATGCATCTCCTTAATTCTCGTTTAATCTGATTTAATCTAATGAAGAGCAGTATTTATTCAAACATTTCATTATTTGATGGAATTTCATAATAAAAATGCTATAGACTTCTCGAACAATCCGATATAAACTAGGAACAGGAAATAGAGAAAAGAACAGCATAATTGAATCTGAATAATCAATTCTTTATTCGCACATCGACGTATTGTCGTTTATACGCGTTGTTTTTCTCTTTAACATTCATACCAATTTCATACAACTTTCTCACGCGATTCGTCATTATTATTCCTTTTTTTACCTTCCATTTCCACCTATGAATAGGTTGTTTCGTTCTTCGCTAAACTGGATGAACACGCTATATTCACAATTGCTACAGTCCACCAAAAATGGCTACGCGCGTAAAATCATTATACAACATCCAAACGCAAAGAAAAGTCGAAACTTGGCGTGTATCACCTCTTACATAACACAAATGAGTTTAGAGCGCATTTAAAATATAATAACGCTAATTATAAACTGTTTACGGATTACAGTACATTTACATTGTCTCATACAAGGTGATCCATTAAATTACACGTAATTGAACGTACCTTACAAAATACGTTCGAAAGAAATCAAGATGGACGGTGAAACATTAGATATAGTGGCTCACGAGAGGTACTTGTACATTTATAGAAATATTTGATGTATTATGATGTATTTATGTTATGTGTATTATACTAAACATTTTGAATATAATCATGATAGTTGGATCTCATTGCAGTGATAATGAGATATCAAAATATTTTATAACACACATAATATGTACATAAAAATATTTTGTGATGAATGTTCAAATATCTTCGTGAGCCACTGTATGTAGATTAAAATATAAAAATGTCAAGACTCTTTCAAGATACTGTTTAAAAAATTTAAACGGCCTTAAAATATTCTTTGCATATATCTACTTATTTACTTTAAGAATAGTTTAACACCATCTGTAAGTTCCTTTTCTTATAAATAAAATTAAAAATGATAAAAATGATCACCCTGCACAGGAAAATAAACAAACATGAAAGTACAACATTACTATTTTGTTATACTTTTTTGTTTAGGTTGAATAAAAATCCTACACAATGCGTTTTGTTCACTATATACTGGCTAAACAAACTTTCTGGAGAGGCATGGACAGTACACTTCCACCATACTTTTAGTTTTGAACACTCTGTACAATATGTCATTACTAAAAAGATGAGTAATCTATGAATAAACGAAAACGAAATCAATCGTTAACTTGTAGAATGTCCGCAGATTGTTAAATCTCTCTAACATTTGGCAAATCGATAGACTATGCTGCGCTATAAATAGTAGAAGAGTAGAAAACTTTATTGCGAATTAGTGGACATCGTAGTATGGATATACGCCTTCTAAATTTTTTATTTCTTCTTTTTTTGGCTTATTTTCATTTTATTCTTCCTTTTTGTTTCCTCGTCTATGTTTTGTAACGCAAGAACAAGTGTAAACGCTCTTTGTACTTTTTCGATGGTGTACCTGAATAAATTCAGGTAGCCGCATTACAGGCCGTGGCGTGCTTTAAAAATTGGCATTTGTCACACGGTATTCGACCTGGACAGTACGTACTAGACGATTCAACGTATATCTTATTGCTCGTTTATAAATAGCTCTCAGTTTTCAGACATTATCTTTTTTTTTTCTTCTCCTTCTTTTATACAACAGGATAATCCACTTAAATATCCTCGTAGATCATTCTGTGCACACTTAGGGGCAGAGACTAAGAGAGATCACATGATTCAGGTCATAAGTATTTACCTCTCTATATACATGGAATTTCTCAACGTACTTAATTTATTTCATATTTACAACATACACACGCGCAATGTCTCCTTATGTTCTTCCTAGGAAACAGCTAGTTCGCTTTTGCTATCGTACAAGATGAAAGCTCGCTCGGACATCACCATATTATAAATTTCTCTAGAAACATTTTACGGATCTGATCTCAAGCGTTTCAACGGCGCCTCATTTGATACTGAAAAATAAAAAGAATTTGTGTATGGAGACTTTATCAATTCTATTATTATCTAGGAATTCGAAAATTTATTCATTATTTTTCGAGGATCTGAAAATTTTGCCATTATACTTTTATTTCAATAATCGTTTATGTCAATATCCTACGAAATTTTGCAAATTTCTTACAATATTGCGAAAATGTAACATTCTACAATAAGTAAAACTAAAATTAAAATGAAAGAAATGTGTTTATTACATGTGAATTTCCCATAAGTAGAAGGGTACATAGGAACACGGATACATATACACGTCTAACAGGGAAATCAAATATTTGTTGTTTCGTCTGCACGAGCAGACGTTTGCTTTTCAAGTCAAGGCCCAAGACGGTTGAACGAAATAGCTTACCTAACACACTGCGATCTTGTTCCGTGGTCGCGACGTCACCGATCGACTCCTCCAAAATCTTCGTCTTGATCAGCCTTTGGGTCTGGGTATCCGGTATCGCCGCCAATATCAAGCTCGTTGAATTTTTTACACTATCGTACGATAGTTCTAATTGCTTCATTTTCTTGCTAATTTCGTCGTTAGCTGCGTGAATTTCTTTCACCTACGAAATTTATAAATTTATAAAAAGATACAAATATTTTCTCCAAAAAAATAATCTTTAATAAAGAGTCTCTTTGCAAGAGTTATCCGACAAGTTATATTAGGTAATTATTTTTTAGATCATATGGAACATATACGTACTTGAGTATCCAGTTCCTTAACAGATTGTAGTATGGTAGTCTTCACACACTCTCTTTCTAAGGATATCACCTTCATGCTAACATTTTGAGTTGTTTCCTGAAGCAATACCAGCTTGTCCTGCGAAACATATCACATTTTTCAATCAGTGAGCGCATCACAACTTTCACCTTTTATAAATTCTCAAACATTTACATGATCTTTCTTCTGATCTTCTGCCACCCATTGCACAGCTCTCGACAATGTTTCATTGATGTCCATCAATTTATCAGATAAATGTACGATTGTCGCATTCAATTGTTCAGTCTTAATCTTTGTCTCATTTGTAATCAATATCTGAGGCTTTTGTGTAATATTTGACAATTCTGTTACTGTGTTCTATAATAAAAGAAAAAGAAAAATAATTTTTTAAATTCTATTCTTGATATAGAAGTAGATTGCAAGTAGATTTCAGATTTTTATGCATTTACGGAAAATTTTAATGAGAAAAGATCGATTATGAACCTTGATACTGGTAACATTCTGTTGTATTGTTGCTTGGACATCTTGTATCCTAGCATTTGATTCTTTCAATGTTGTTACCGTGCTACTCAGGTCTTGTATTTGGCTCCCGAATGACACCACACTACTGGAAAGGTCCTTCAAATCTCCTTGCACTTTAAATAATGCTGGGTCCTCGTTGAACCAATCTTTTGCTCGATGCAAACTACGTTGAATAAGTGCTAGCTGTAAATAAATTTTCGTGTAAAAATAAATCACTTATTATACCATATAGCATATTAGTAATTTTTCTATGTAAATTAAGAATATTTAATATATTTATTAATGAAAAATTAGTAATCATTATTGAATATCATTTTCTTTTTTATTTTCAAGAAAAAAATTTTTATGTTAAGAAATTACACTTAAGAAATTCGAGCATTATGAAATTACCTGCGTTGTAAAATTATTGATTTGAAGCTTGAGATCTGATAAATGAGTGAAGATAATGCTCTGGTTGTTCTGAAGATCTCTCGACAGAGAGTGACATTTTTGCAGAGCATCGGGAACACCTTCGCTACCGGCTATAACTGCAACGTAAACGATATCTTCTTTTCTCTTTTTCTTCGTTTCGATACGAGTATTTATACGTGATACGATAATTCCAGAATCGGTAAAATCTTATCGAATGTTTTAACCAGAAACAAACAGGTACGATGAGTAAACGTATACGAATCTATTTGTTTCCTATTGGAGTCAGTCTTAAATACATAATCCGGCCTGTGAGGATTAAAATAAATAAACTTCATCGAATACTTGAAATATCATTGATTACGAATTTGTATTCATTTCGAAAGCAAATAAAACAATGTTTAAAGTCGAGTTGTAATAAGAATACTTGAATAATAAGATACTTCCGAGAGGATTCTTAGTTGGACGTAGGTGATATCGAAATAATTTAATATGTATTTGTTTAAAGTAGGTAAATATTGATACCAACTTAAAATTTCTTGCTACTCCAACAACTCTAATATCAGCTTTAAAATATCTCAGTATTGGAATATCGGCTTTATGTTAACTTAAGAATTACTTTTCTTGATGTGCATCGCAATTATCCTCAAAGACCTGACAGAGAATAGTTCGAATGATTTCTACCAATCGACACCAAGTACATAATCCAATATTTGTCAACATATCGGACAGACGATCTCGCTCGGTTAAGCGTATTATTATGATCGTCGCATTATAAGCGAATTACGTACTTAGTGTCAGACTAACAGCCTTATTTTATAAATACCTTTGAACCACAAATTAAGATAATCAGCTAAAAAGGAAACTAAAGTAAAAGAAGTATAAGAATGAAAGAAGAAAAGAGAAGTTACAAGATGCATTTCTATTCTGGAACTCGATTATATGGGGATCGATTCACGTAACAACGTGATTGGATTTATGAAAAAAATAAAAATAAAACGAAAGATAAAAGAAGTGTTCTTGACTTACAAGCGAAGAGAATTTAATTAAACTCTTCACCTTGAATTCTTTCCCTTTTCGATTAAAGTTTTTCTTAATTTCTCGAATTTCTATTATTATTGAATCAATTACTGTATTACTCGATCTGTATTATTGGATCGTAAGCGACTCGTATAACAGTTTGGGCAGAGTTATACAATTAAAGAATAATCTATTTTAACCCCTTAGTTTGTGTCATTGGATTATAGATGATTATAGTAGTTTAAATTAGATTTAAGTCAGGGTAATTAATTTGAATTAATTTTACGACATTTAATTTTAATTTAAATTCTATATCTTACTTGATGGATTCCATTAACAATTTTCATGATGTAAGATACAAAATATAAATTACAATTACATTACTCTAACCGACCTAATTGGTAAGCGTGTGAAATTAATTTGAATGATGGACCTATGAAAGAACTTCTCTTTCGTATTTATTACATAAAATAGATACAACACGTATAGATATACATTAGATAAGATATAATGTATGAATTATACTGTATATCAACTTCTTTTGGCTGCGAAGCGGAAGCAAAGAAATATATATATATATATATATATATATATAAATAATATAAATTAAGATTAAGTACCTACTCCAGCTTTATGTAAGCCCTTAACTTAATTTTAGATTCGAATTAAAATAAAATATCTTTTTTCAGGTATTTAATTTTTAATTTGTATTCTGTGTTTTATGTAATAAGGACCATGAATCGTGTTTATTATGCAAAATATAGAATCTAAATTAAAACGAAATACCCTATATATAAATTCAATTCTAACTTGGATCTAAAATAAAGTATTTCTTTTTTTAGAAGTCTCTCTGGTGAGCGTTCTTCAAAGATGCAATATACCTTGGTCCAGTTCGGTCCGTAGAGCAGTAAGTTGCTGACGAACGTCGATGAACAGCCAAATTAAACTAGCGGTTGCTAATACAGAGGCACAAGCCAGAAAGGCACTACAAGCTTTAAAAAATCCAGGACAAGCTCGACTTCGTCTGCCTCTGCATTTGCGGCCATTTCTAGTCGATATATTCCAGTATTCCGATCGTTCGTCGCTGCTATCTGATAGTAACTCCTAGAAATTGTTAGGATGATCAGTCCCAGTCTGTCTTTTGCAAACCTTTTTCCTTGACGTTTATTTCTTACAAAATCTCCTCATATTTATACTATTTCAAAACGTCTCTATAATTTTTTAAACGATTTATTCATTTAGTTTGTAATCTGTTTTTAATTTAATTTTGTTTTTCTTTTAAGCCTGTTTATTTAAAATGTTGGGAAGTTGCAATACATATCTGTTCTTTGAGATGGAAATATTTCTTCCAATGTTTCATGATCAAAGCAAGATGTTGAAGTAAGGCTTAATTTTGATATTAAAATAAAATGTTAGATTCCTAATCCAGATATTATTAAATTTTATTCTTTTTTATGATAGTTTTCAAGATAATGTCATTTCTCTTTCATTCAGGATTTAAAGTAAATATAATAATTAAATACTTGTTTTAGGTACCATTTGTTATTCCAACTGTCCAAATAAGAAAATAACCTTCTGGAAGAATGATAGACGTATCGTGGCCAATCAAAAGGTCAATTGAGTTGAATAAGATAATATGGATAAGAAAATATATAGCTATAACATATACGCATTGCATACAGTTGTACAAGATGCAATTTATAGTCGTTTTAGATTGATCGTTGAAAAGAAAATTAAAAAACAAAATTTACGATTATTTAATTTCATACAGAAAAAGAAGCAACAAAAAGGATGAATGAATCAAGATGAATACTTGGAGTATCGAGTAATTAGAACAATTATTCACATAATTTTAACAAGATTAAACATTTGATATTTAGTATTATACATAAAATAGCAAAGAAAAGGCAATTAGAAGCAAACAGAATAAAGGTGGAACAGTCAGGAAATGTGCCAATTAGATAAAATCCTGTACTATTTGTCCATAAACTCTACATTCTCTCTAATCCTCTTACATATAAGGCTCTTATCCACTCTCTGCTTACTGTTAGTACAAACTTTTCCACGAAACATTTCAAACATTATTAATACCACCTATTATATGGTCCACATAACATTATACCCAATGTAAATACTATTGATATAATATGTTATATTATATATTATTATTAATATATATTATCATACATATTATCATATTACACATACATTTCACATTTTACAAATTAATCAAATCACGAATATTCTGTATTTCCATTGAGAACATTTCCAATTCCAGTTTGGTAAAATTTCAGATTTATCCAGAAATTTTCACCAAGTATCTCTTGTTATACCTTAAATCGCCATCTTATTCGCAGTTTATCCAAAACAAAATATTATATAAATATTTATATTTGTTTTTATTAATTGTTATAAACTACTTAAAATAAGAAATTATATAAGCAATACATATTTCCATTTCAACTTCCGAAATTTCATATTTGTTCTAAAACTTTCCTCGGTCTAATTAGCTATTTTCTGATGAACCTATAATTCAATCAAAGCGCGAAATAATTTATGAATATGTTTTAAATTGAAAGAAATGTCAAGTATTATAGATTTAAGAAATTTAAAGAACGAAATTTTAGAAGGTATTTTATTCCTATCAGAAAACGCCTCTAGCATTTAGACACAAATACGATTCTCAATTTAAAAGAACATTTTCCTAAAAAGGCTTCAATGTTTACAAGAAGGTTTACAAACGGTAATCACTTTATAAAGAATATTTCATTCTTATTAAAAATCATCTTATTACCTAAACGCATATACAAGTCTTTGATTTCAAAATGAAAATTTAAATTTTTACAAATTCGAAAGATTTTACAAAGGGTTCCATCTCGTTCCAGAGAACATTTTTCGTCATGGTCAATCGATACGTACTTGAGAGCTACGTTTTCCGGAACTCCGGCGGGAAACAATATGCGGAGGCGCCAAGGCATCGAGCTCCTTCCGTTTCTTCATCTTCTTCGTCGGCTGACGAAGGGGCACTGTCACCGCCACTGAGTCCATCTCAAGCAACACCGAACCGCCTATCTTCGTTTCGTTTCACGCGAGCTTGTCGCGCACGAGGAGTCCCTCTTTCTTTTCTTTCTTTATTTTTCTATACTTCTTTATCAACCTTTGCACGATACACACACGTTGATAATCGTTCGCAGCAGGTTCATTTCCGTGCTTAAAATTCGGTCGCGTTTTCACCGTTTCAAACTGCGAGAACGCGACGATCTATAATTCACAGCTCTGTGATCACATTTTTCCGATCCTATCGTTTCCGCGAATAGAATATTCATTGGTATCGTATCGTGTGATCATTTCCTCTAAAAACAGTTGAGTTTGCACATCAAGATGTATGTTTCGATCCGTTCCAATTTTTTTGTTTGTTTGAAATATTGTATAGTATTTTTATAATGGAACAGTTTTATGAGAAACGACTAGAGTGAATTTTAAAAATTTGGAAAAATTAGACAATAGTGTAATAGCTTCTTCTAACTCTTTGAGTATTTAGCATTCTCATTATATGTCTTATGACTGTGAATTCATTAATTGTTTAATAATTTACAATTATCTAAATGTATGTTTGTTAAAATTAAGAGAATTGTACAGTGTATTTGCAAATATTCTCAATTTTTCAATTATTGAGAAATTCGTTTTCTCAACATCTGTATATCCAAACACTCTTGGAAAGATTCTATATTCCCATTTTTTTTTCCAGCTTCTCTATTGTTCAAAAATTCTTTCATCAGGAGAACAATCGATCATAGTCAAGCTTCTAAAAATCTGTCAGCGATTTCTTCAGCATACCCCCGTATCGCAATATCGATCAATCGATCGGGATGCTACAACAGCAAGGGACCGGTCCTCGAGTGGTAGGAAAAGAGGTCAGGAGGAACAAAAGCACCAAAAAGGCAACGGCAAACAGAACCTCGACTAGCTAAGAAAAAACGAGGAACAGCAAGAAAGAAGAAAGGAAAAACGAAAAAAAGAAGGGAAGAACATAAAAAAATGGGCACAAGGTGCGATAACGTGGCCACGATGATTGTAAACAATTTAAGTGTATCAGTCGAAATTGTTCAAGGTAGTCGACTCGTTAGATAAGGAAACTCGAATAAAGCACTCGAACGTATGTACATTATACATATGCGTTGTTAGCAACGCAACGCTATCAAGTGAAGAACTATCGAACTTTAGCAAGTTGAATTTTACACATCCTCCAATATGAATTTTAAAATTCAATGCGAGGTAAAATAATCTAAAATAATCTAAATTTTTGTGTAGATTATGTATAGTTTAAGTAGTTTGCAATTTGTTGTTGTTGTTACAATGTTTGTAATTCTTAGTGGCTGATTATAAATGTGCCTTAATACTGATTTATTAAAGAAAATTGAAACTGCGATTAAAGTAAAATATGAATTTTAATCATACAAGATGCGATGCAGAATCAGTGTATGCATATTATAAATTAATGTTTAGATTTACATAGATTATGAGCATTACGTAGATTATTAATGATTTCTTAAGTATAATGCGACTGATATCTGTAGCGCTATTTAGACATGACATTGCCTAAGGCAAAGTATAAATTCACAATTTTATGAATACATTTTATCTTACGGGCAGTTTTTCCCCGGTTGCAAAGATAAAAAAATCTTCGTTTAAACGAATTCAATAATTCTGAAGATAATTGAAGTTAAACTATGGCTACAACGACGCCATAACACCAAGCACTCCAACTCCTCAACCCACGAGCATCGACCGGAAGCCACCAGTGGAACTAAACCAGATGGAAGGAAACTTATGATAAAATTCGAAGAATTTCTGCGTCATATTCCGTCGAATAGTATCTTTCTATTGTTAAAAAATTTTGTTAATTTGTAAAAAATATGAAAGAATCATTATTGCGATTTCTTGCATCAATTGTGTGCCAGATTTTCTTAAAACATGAGTCTTTCTCTAGGTTGAAACTAAAATAAGATTGGGACATAACAAATTCGAAACGAATCTCAATAGAATACTAAAAAACTTCTGTCAATCGAAAAAGGACATAGTAAATCTTACACTATGAATCGTCACTATTTGTTTACTTGTAGATATATCGTCGTCGTCGTAGTATTACGAAACTCAGGATTCGCAATTGATCACTGTCATGGACAAGGAGAAAAACACGAAGAAAGGCGTGATGGAACAAGAGGAATCGCGTCACGAACCGAACATCACCACGAAACGTTTCATACTGCGGGTTCTCTTATCATCGTCTGCCCGTCGTACCTGACAACGTATACAGGTAACATCCGTACGAATACACTACCACATGAATGAACATCGTTCTGAGTAGATATTTGTGCAGGTATATACATTCATACAAAAGCAAATTGAACGCGCGTGATCGTGTATCTAGCGAGAAAGAATGGAGAACAATGGACCAGATGTGGTTGTCGTCGAGTTACGATGGTTATTTTACTGTTATAGCAAGGAAACTTTTTAATAATGCTTGTGATTGGATGTGTTGGTTGGTATCGACTGCGTTGTAATTAATGTCCTGAAAGTGGAATTTTTGTTTTATGACAATCCAGTCGATCGCTCGTTTGTTTTTTAAGGTATGTTTGAAGAATGCGAGGAAGTTGAAGTATATTTAGTTTCTAATCTATACTTTTTTTTTTAGAAACAATAATTGAAAACATGTATTTATACTTTTTATCTTTATTTTAGCCTTTACTTCCGCAAATGAATGACTTGTTCTTAGAGAACTTTTAAATTGTATGACATTATAGAGGGTCAAGTCAAGACCTTGCTATAATATGGAAATCGTTACAGATGTTAGAGTTGTTATACATATGGAGAGAGTTATAAACGTATTAACCTTCAATCGATCACAATTTCGCTTAGAAAATCGTAAGCTATTAAATTATTAATACACGTTATTAGAAGTTACTAAACTGTAGAATATTTAATTCCATACATATTGTAGCTTTTATTTCATTAATTGTATGCTTTCGTTGCATAAAATATATAATATAAAATAAAAATACATATAAGAGAAAATGTGTCGGATTAAAAAGCTATTAGTGTCATCAATGATCCAAAGATGATAGAAGGTTACTAAAATACAACACTACAATAATAAGCAAGCGAGAAATAAGCTTTATAAAATATAATTATATGAATACGTGTTTGTAAGTAAAGAAAACTTCAAGAAAATAAATAAAAATAATAACACGTATTACGTTATACTCCCAGTAATCTACTTCATAAATATTTCATACAAAATAGGTCGGACTTGGTAGAAAAAATATCCTAATGATTCTACTTACATAAAAAACTGGTAATAAATTAAACTTAATCACCTACACAACCTATTAACTGATAGATCTAGATGGAAAAATGGAAAATGAATTTTCCATGAAGATACGAAGTTGAAAAAATATTCTTATTTTATATCTGTTGGAAGTTTAGATAATAACGATTGGTGTCTGACTCTAATTAACTGTTAAGTACTTCTCACATATCAGAATGTCGGTTTAATAAACGTTTTATGGCGCCATTAGGTTTCTCCACTGTGCACCTTATCTACAAATTGGACAATAAAACAAGGGAACGAAAGACAAATGATTCGGTACATGTTTGGAATGTTTCTGACCAGGAACTGGCGCTTCTGAGATGAAGATAAGGGAAAACTAAGTATTCGATAAAAATTTGTTCGGATCTCTATAATTCCATGTGATTTAAAAGTTTCATACTTTTGCATCTATATTCTACTATTTTCTACGTTTTTATCATTATATCATTAAATTTCAAGCTGGCAATTTATTTATAGCACTTGTAAATTGCTATGTATTTTCTTTGTGGAAATAGAAGATATAATCAACAGTATCTTTTTTCTTGCAGTAAGCAAGGAGACATCCGGATACAGAGGATTGCAAAAAAAATGGAAGATAGAAAAACAACAAACGGGATGAATAAAGAGAAACATATAGTAAAACAAAGATCTGGAAATATAGAATATCTCTAAGAATAGACAATATAAAAATATAGAACTTTGATACTGCAAGAGTGAAAGATCTCGAGTAAAGAATGGAATTTCAAAAGAAATCACGAGAAAAAAAACGAAATATTATAATTTTTAATCAAGTAAGAAGCAAAAAAATCAAAAAGATGTACTTCGCAAGAATATGTAACCTTGAACAAATGAAAGCTCCATAAAAGGAACAAAACTTCGATAGAACGATAATTAATGTGGTATAGAATGTTCAATGATTTCGCCTAAAAAATAGAATCCTCACGAGTGAATGTCTTTGACTATTCAAACATCACATTTATCTCAAGAACAACTTATTCCATTCGTAAATAGAATTCTCTTTAAAAAAAAAAAGAGAGAAAAAGAAGGGGATGCTATAAAAATAGAAAGAAAAAGAAGGGGATACTATAAAAATAGAAATTTCGTCAAAGAAAAATTATAGAAAAAATATTGGATCAAAAATAAAGCTATAACAAAATAATAGAATACTTATATTTAGAGCGTCTCAGTAATGGTGACATTGACTAGAAAAAGACTACAGAAATACAAATTTTCAAAAAAAGAAATTATAGTCTTTAAAAGTAGATTGTTATAATAAAATTCCTACATTTTAAGTATCTTACTAATCACAGTACAATTGTAAAAGACTTTGTAAGATTAGTCCTTTCTCCAACGAGAAATTATAGAATTCTTAAAAGCAGTAATGCTGAATCAAAAAATGGATATCTCTACTAATATCCAAAATGACCCATGCACTTCTGATTTCATACACCTCCTTAAAAGTGTCCAATTTCGTGAAAGCCGAGCACACATGACTTCACGGTAACACGCAACGAACGACACAAATATCATCGCTGTACTCGCGATTAGCAGCGATCGACGACGCGACTTAATCGCGTTGCGCCGCTTCCATCTCAGATTACGTTTGCACAACAGTGCAAAACATCGAAATGAAAAATCGAACGTTTCATTGGTTTCTATGCAACTTTTTCGTTCTTTATTCTTTATTTTTCTCCCTCTATCGATCGAAGAGGAATTATCTTTATGATATTGCTCAATTTCGAGTAAATCTTACGATATATTATTCATAGGCTAGACTAAGAATATATTATCAATTAAAAATCGATTATGATAATTGATCCGGGACGATAAACTCGATTTTTTGGATAATTATGCACCTATATCGAAGTCTTTTTAAATTAGTAGTACAGTAATTGTTTCATTAATTAATAGTTTTTCTTAACTTTTGTTCTATTGCTTTATCTTGCTGTAATGGAAAATTTTTAACGATTTCATTTGGAAGTTGTTAGAAATAGCCACTCAAAAATAATTCGTAAAAATAGTAACTAAACTGCGAATGTTCATACATTTATAGGAAATTTGAAATTACAAAAATTCATAAAAAGCATATGATACCCTAAAATAAATAAAATATTCAGTTTAATATGTTATAATATATAGTTAATGAAACGAATTTCTTTAGTCATATATATAAAAAAATTAATTTGTAATTGACAATGTAATAAAATTATCAATTATTATTTTAACTTTCTTTGTTGCTTTAAATACTTGTTCGTTATATTTTGTTCGAGACATGAAGTCGCAACTTATGAATTTCTGCTGTTTTTAACGCCCATATCTTATCAATTCCAGGGCTGTATCGAATAATATGTACAACCTCGTTCGAGGGAATTCTCATAAAAATTTAGAAAGTACATTTTTAAAACAGAAGCTTCATCTACTATGTTATGCATTACTCTGAGTAATTTTAGATGGTTGTAGTTGTATTATTAATTCAATGATAATTACGTTGACAGGCGATTAACCGTCTGTCAATATAATTCAATAGTCTATTTGCATCTCCTACATCTCAGTGTAGGTGATACCTTAATTATTTCATGTGATGTAATAATTCACGAAGTATCAGATTCCAAGACCGAGGAAATCGGGAAATCCGTTGGCTCAAAGTCATTTTCTTTCGTTTACAAACAGTTTTACGAAGATTCGTCTTGCTTTTATATCAAAACATAACCATAACCTAACCTTTGAAACTCAATCAAAATTTTTTGTAAAATTTTAGTCATTTTTAATTTTTGAAATTGTAGTGATCTATTTCTTTATTGTTCAATTATTTAGAAATATTTTTGTATAATATTTTCAAATAATAACGAGAAGTGTTCAATTTATATACCATTTCCAATTTTCGATATACACGGAAGCAATTGAATCAACCTGTGGAGTGACGTAATTATTTTGACACGCTGTCCAAGCAAATTAGACGATTATGTTTTTGATAAAGCCAATGAGGAAAATAATATAATTATTATAAATAGCATTTTCATATCCCTTATGATGGGTATAGGCTTAAGTAGCTTCAATTATGATTTCTGTATGAGTAAACAAAAAGAATGACAGACAAAATGACCAACGTGCAATAGAATAAACGATCAAAGTATATTAAACAGTTCTAACATATGAAATACCGTTAATTGTCACATGTATTTATTGTGTATACACTACTCAACGATACCAATTGAGGATTGACGCGATTTCCTTTAAGGATATGCTTTAAGGACTAAGTTACATCTTGTGAAAAATTAGGAAGGAGCGGATATTCTTAAGCGATAGTATACGTGATCGCAAGTGTTACGTATCTGTCATAGTCGCGGGGGTTACTTAAGCAAATCGACCCCCTCGTATATCCACCCCTATGAGATAGACACAAGACTTTTCGTACGTCACTCTATTAAAGACACTTCTATGTGTTCGCTGGACGATTGGGAATCAATAAAAGAGGAATAGAACCGTGTACACCTGTCGACCATCGAACGCTTCAAACACCAAAAACCACGAGCACTTGGTGCATGCGGAACTTGACCTACGTCCGGTATAAATTATACATACGATTCTCTGATCGATTCACGAGTCACAAACTCCACAATACAGGAACGACAAATCGTACTAACACACGATTTATAACTTAATATACCGCTTTAATAAATTGCAGACTGTTAAATGAATCAACCAGCATTATTTGTTAAATGAAATTATTAAAGGCTACGAACGATAGAATACGAGACGAAGAACGTAGACAACGCCTCTGCTATCTCACCGCGTACCACTCGCGCTGTGCGCAAGATATCGACTGACTGAGGGTTGGTACGCGGCCGTGCTCGGTCTATCCTGCTAGGGGTCCCTATGATAACAATTCGCGGTAATAGGGAATTTTGAATTGATACGAAGTGGAAGAAACAGAGTAAAATAGGAACGAAAGAGAAGGAAAAAACAGCAACGCGCGAGACTCGTAAAAATAGAAAAATAGAGCCGTTGTCAGCGATAACGCGACCGATAAGATTCGACAGATATCGATGTGTCGCCACTGTAAATGTATATTGAAAAAATGAAATTGCATATCGAATATTATCTCGATTTTGTGGCAAAATTGTAAAAGAGAAAAAGAGAAATATGGCATTTTTAAATGGAAAAAATGAGAAATGTAAATTAAATTGAACTTGAAAACATTAAACGTCACAACGTTTAAATTTTACATTAAACGATCGATATTTCGATTGAAGAATAATTTTAGCGGAAACAAAAATGTTCCTATTTATGACTATTTATATTTTAAACTTTCTTGTCGGATCTTTACTGTCGAATACATTGCTTTTATATGAACGCTGATCTAAATTTACGATGCTGTTGGAAATAGCAAAAATAGACATTTACATATTGGAAATTCAAAAATATTCCACCTATATTTCACCAGAGGAATTTTTACTCGAAAATTTCATAATATGAATTACATTCACATGAGATAAGTATGAAGATTTTATAAATATATGCATTAGTTTGCAAGTTTTTGTTACTTTGAATCAAGCAGTAGAAATGAATATAATAAAGTTCATAAATTATAAATTAAGTCAAGTTTACTAATATTACTTTACAATAACAGTATGATTTTTTGAATTTTTCCCAGTATCAGTTCCAGAATAAAAGCGGCATAAAGCAATTTTAGTAATTATCAGTCACATTCAATCATCAATAATCAATATGAACTTGATAACACGCATAAATGAAGAATTATGTGCTTACCTGATTTTATAGAGATATCCATCCTTTTAATTTCTCCATATAAAATAACAGCCAGCCAGGACAATGCTATCAACCAGAATGTAATTAGGACTGCTGCCAACCACAATGATATGATCCTCATATCAGACTTGCTACATCCACAGGAATCAGTCTGCTTCATTTTTGCTGTGGCACTTGATCGATGTTTCCTGTGACGTGGTGTTATATTTTACACATAATTTACATACTTAGAACTTCAAATTTAATCGAAGGTTTACATATAGGTTTGAAAAACGCGCGTTTTTTCTTACCGTTTAACTTTCTTCTTTCTAGGTGTAAGATCCAAGTCCGATATATCGGAATCACTTTCCGACAACAGATCAAGGAGATTTATGGTTTCTTTGTTGTTCGAATTCTTCATTGTGATCGGAGAATCATAGCACGGGTCATGAAGTTAACAAACGGACGTGAAATCGTATTGATGGCCAGTTCAATAACATAACCTCTCTAATCAAGATGTTAGTCATCAAGAAACCTACTTTAGCTAGTAGCTATCTAATATTCACTCTGATTACTTCGACCATATATTACGCAACATGACTTTAGAGTTATTTCTGATTCTCACATATTATTGCTTTGGTACGGTTGTGATCAAACGATCCATCCTCATGTATCTTTCACGACCTAACCTACATACATACTACATAACTCGCGCATTGTACTACGCAAGCACGTTTTCTTTTTGTATCATTCTGACATCTGGCGGGTGAAGGAGTAGATACAGAAAAAGTGCATTCGATGCACAATTTATTGCAATTAAATTTATTGTGTCAGATCAGCCCTATTTTGCAAACATTTATTATTTACGCAATTCGCAAATATTTTTGTTGTTTACTTTATAGTTTGAACTACGCAATATTATCAATTTGTAAAATGCGCATTAACTATGTTTATTAACTGAGATTTTAAAATAATGCCTAATTTAGGCAATTTTAATAGATTATGATTTATAAAATTAACAAGGTTGATTTTCAAATAATTTAATTTGCTATTTAATTAGAAAATATTGCATTTCTTGCATTCTTGCTATAATTATGACGAATTATATCCTTATTTAATTTATTTTTTATATATTTTATACAATTTACATGAAACTGATAAAATTGTCAGAAATTTTTATTACAATTATAATTATTTTTTTTCAGTTGGGGAAGTAATGATTTCAATTGCTGTTTAATTAGCCTCAAATCTTCGTTTGGTGATAAGCCCTAATAATCTACAAATTTGTCGTTAGAATTACAATAAATAATAACTATAAGAAATAACCAAAAATACTGAAATAACGATAAAATAATTATCTTCGTTCCAGTTAAAAACAAGAGAACGTAAAACAATTTATAGCGGCGATGGAAAAACAAACCTTGAGAGGTATTTCCTTTCTCTTTATTTTTTTAAGTATCCTTTCGTTTAGGGTTTTACTGAACACTTCAGGTTCGACACGTCGAAAGAATAGTCCTTCTAACGCATTAATTAGCGTGCACAGCACGTTACAACGCTTTCCATTGGAGACGGCATCGCATCCGGTAGAAGTTCGGTCAAAAACAATCCACGTGGATCGCATATGACTTCGCTGCAAATTTATCAAAATTTATATCGTTAATTTGATTCACTCTCGACATCCATTGACCTCGATAAGTGAATCTCAACTCTTTCTATGCTTATTACCAGGAATATACTTTATTACCAGGCCAATAGAACGCATGCTATTTTTGTTTAATTGGTATAAAAAAGATTAAAGTATAATTTAAAGCTTAAAATAACTAACATATACTTTTTAGAGCATATTTAAAATTAAGAATAATTAATTAGATAAAAATATAGTACAACGTTTTTAAAGATGAATTTTATAAAATTCTCAATGATGTCAGATATCTTTTAAATACTTTCAACTATTTTTTCAAATCTTCAATAGTATTAGATATTTTCTAGATATTTTTAAACATTTTTCCCATGTATTTTTATGTGTTTAGTTGCCGTTTGAGATTTATTAAATGGTTGTTGTTAAAATTAGGAGTGAAGACACGATGATTTCTTAATCCTCCTGATGATTGAAATTTGCGTTGATGTCTGGACGTTCGGCTGGCTGGATGTGACACAGCCGAATTTTGAAAAGCATCAGCTATGCCGACATCTTGCCTTCGAGGCGCCCAGTTAATATTGTGGATACATTCTTCTCGTTGAACACAAAGATTTAAACAGAACACTCAGTCACAGAACAC
This sequence comes from Bombus difficillimus, assembly GCA_014737525.1. NCBI lineage: Eukaryota > Metazoa > Arthropoda > Insecta > Hymenoptera > Apidae > Bombus > Bombus difficillimus. The sequence goes on from JACXIT010000166.1 coordinate 2,766,245, forward strand.
TATAATATCTAACGAATTTGATTAACCTCTTTCTTTTTCCCATAATTTTAATATTCTAATAAAAAATTAATAAAGATTAAATTATATATTATCGAATATATAATAAAAGATTAGAAAATATGAAAATCTTAATCCTGTGTGTATGTGTGTGTGTGTGTGTGTGTGTAGATTACTAAACGCTGCATGCTTTTATGAACAAGATTTAAGAAAGAAAACCTACTAATTATTACGAATGCTGTACTTTGATATTTTGCATGCCTCTACATATTATGTTTCAGCTTTAAATTAACGATCTACTAAATATTTACTAAAAATGATCTTAAATGTAAAGTATGTTTTCTCCAATTACTAATTATTTACCTATTATTTTATTAACTATAAACTATTAATTAATATAACTAAGAACAATCTACAAAATTAATAATCACGAACATAAAGTATATCTTCTTCCATCTTCTACAATAATATACAGCAAACTCCAATTTTGCCCTAAAAAAAATCTAAGGTACCATTTAATTAATTAATTTAGCCAGAAACAATCCCAAGCAAAAAGTATATCTTCTTCAATCTCTTAGCACAATGTCCACAAACTCACACTCTTCCCTATAGCATAGAATTGAATGCAAACAAAATCAAGCTAAAAATCGTCAAAACTTACCAAAAATAGTCTTACCTTAACAAAATAACCAAGGAGACCAATTCCCAAACAAGGAAAATACAATATTCTCCGTAATTCTGTATTTTTTCTTCAGGTGTGATCTTGATTTTATCCCTCCTGGATAGTCCATGAAGAGGATGAGCAGTAGAAAGTACAGTTGACGCGTTATTCGAAAGAGACACCTGCACGAGGCTGGAGACTCGCCAAATAACTGATAGCGTGGGCGTCGCGACTTCGAAGACGACGTCGAACGACCAAAGTCGAGAGGGGGTGAAGCTTCCCCGTTCTTCTTGTTCCATTGGTCAGGAACCGATTGTGCGATTCGTGTCTTCCTCCTCTCCGTCTTCTGTTCTTACCGATCGTCCCTATCACTGGTATTGACGAGTTACCACCTTCCGGTCGACAAGGCGTTAATGAAAATCTTTTCTAGGACCCAAGCTGCGAATTGTTGCACCGGTAGAGTCGTCATCAGTTGCTCTGATTTAGAGAGGAAGATTCATGATACCAAGATGATGGAGACCTACGATGAGATTTAAGATTAATTTGCGATCGATAAACTATTAATGCACTCAAAGAAAGTAAGAAATTACAATTTCTACAAATTAAAATTAATACGAATTTTAGGGGTTGGTTTTATGGATGACGAGACGCAATGTATATTTAATATTAATAAGATTTTTATTAATGGAGTGCGGACATTTATACATATTTATATTTTCATGAATATAATTGGAATTTATGTAGAGAATTTTTTCTTTCGTAAATATCATAACGAGTGTTACATTCTTGATATTCTGCATATTTCATATACATTCTACACATTTCTACACCTTTCGATTTCTCCTCCTTCTTTCTAATATAAATATATCAAAATTCGCACTCAGTTTTTAATAAGCAATCCAACCATCACGATTTTTCAATCATCAAAATCTAAATTCCTCCACATCGAATTAAAATAAAGATTCTATACTCTTTGCTTCACTTCGTCTTTGAAAAACCGCATCGAACATTCCAAACAATAATATATTATCTTTAAACGAACATCCGACAAAAAATAACACAACTTACGAAATTACAAAGATTCGTTCGAACGGAAGAATGGCCACTGGAATTGAAGTTCCGCGTGACCAACCGGAAGCGTGCCCGAAAAGCGAGCGTAAGGTGCCCTTAAGAAGGATGAAAATGTCCTCAGAAGAACTATAAAAAGCGTTCCACGGGTTAGCAGGCTCGATCACGAGCGGAGTATCCCTCGGGTCTCTTCGTGACTTCCGGTTCTTGGTAGCGGGCGACGACGCGCGTGTGCCAGCGCGGTGACCGGATATGGTGAAGAACCGACTGACCAAATCGTTCGACGGAGAGCCGCCGCTTCGCGTATCGAGCTTTTCATGCGAATCACGCGTTCTCCTGTACCAAATACCAAGCTCGTATCGGTGACATCATACTCCGCGTTGTATACTTGTGCCAACGTGCACAGGTGAACGCGTGCTAGAGTATACAATTGGATGGAACGATGTCGTCGTTTTCAATCACGAATCTCAGTCCTTTCTTTGCCGTTGTTTGACTTTAATCGTTTAACTTGTTAACTGGACAATGACTGAAAAATCATAATTAGAATTGACTAATTTTGATAATCATGGAATTAATAGTTAACAAAAAGTGTCAATTTCAATTTAATGTAGATATGATATAACGTCGAGTGCAACTTCAAAAGAGTATTGATAATCAGTATTTGAGATTTTTATGCTGTTTTTTTATTTCTTCATACTATGTATTGTTACGTTACATTAGTTACATATTCTATTTTTTATCTTATTTTGTTATTCTCTTCTGATTGTTCAAATTCCATCAGAAACCATTCTAGTTGAATTAATCCCTTATGGATCAAACGAAACAATCCTTTCTCCATCTATACATCAAACTTGAAATCCTACTAAATAGACAATGACAACAAAAATTAAGTAGGAAACGAGAGAGTTAATAAGAAAGTTCTATCAATGATATATATATCTCGATTGTAAAATAAAAATTTCAAACACTTCAATTTTCAATCGTAGAAGACATTAAACCAAAATTACGACAACATAAGCAAGCTCTTACTATAAATTATATAAACCAATAACACCCAACATTAATGAATTGTTAAAAGCTTTCACTAACGACACTCATGAATTCTAAAATAGAAATTCCGACAGAGGAAAATGGAAAGTAAAGAATTACGAGGACAAAAGAAGGAAGGAAAAATGCGAAAGATGAGTAGACAGAAGGAGGAAAGTTTACGAAGAAAGTCATCGTAGGGTTCGGTGATTCGTGGCCCATCGAGGTTTCTCTTCTGTTCTTCCTTCGTCACGGTATTTACGTGACGAAGGTGGCAGTAGAGAAGGGAGAAAAAACCAAGAGAAGAATAATTAATCAGTAAGCGAATCACGTACGCGGGGATGCATATATAAGACCATAGAACGTCGTGTACTTACACGAAGGAGCAAAAGGAACGCACGTATGCACGAGCCTGCGTATATACCTTCCATCCGGTTCTGGATAATTCGGATGCCTAATTTTGTCCTCTTAGAAAAGTCGATTGGCAGAAATATAAACTACCGTGAAGCTAGGAAACGATTTATGATTATTTTCTATTATCCTATATTTTAAATTTTGGATCATCTTCTGTGCTACTTTATCTCGATGTAAAGAATAAAAAATAGAACGCATTGGTTTGGGTTGTTTAACCTTTTACATTTTACGTATGTATATTTTTACAGTTAAACATTTTATGATTGTTATAGAATAAGTGAACGACGACGCTTGTTTACGAATATTGGAGATTTGAGACGCTGGAGATTGATGGTAGAAAATATGACAAATTTCGAAAGATATGCTACTAACCGACCATGTGATCGGCAAAATCTCGGGAAACACCCTCACGACTAGATAAAGAAAGAAGCGAAAAGCATAACGAAGAAGGAATCTCGAAGGAAGTAGGCCGTGCAAATGAGGAAGTCTGTCGACCTGCTCTGAAACTAAAAAATCCAACAGTCGCCTGCTAATTGAAGAACAAACAGGCACAGTTCAATCGGAGATTCTGCAGGAAAAATTGTGACGAAATTTATTTTGACGACTCCATTATGATACGAAATTTCTACATTTTTAACTTTATAAACCACGCAAACATCAAGGAATTATGGTTCAACATTTGAACTTTCTTAATCTTCCTTTTCCTTTCGCTAAAGGAGCAGGTGGATATTCCGATCCAATTTGTATTTATTTGTTACACATAATCGAATGCTTCCTCTTAACAAATTTTACAAATATGCGTATAAATGTGTAACGAGTACACGTAGGATATTTAGCATAATTTATATCACGCATACCGATCATTAACGATAACAATTAACCCCAGTTAAGAGGGAGACGATAACGAGTTTCACCTGACAGCTTCTCTACCCAACCGTTTTACAAGCGACTCATAATCAACGATACTTTAATTTGCAAGCTCTCGATACAATTATCACCGGCATCCTTAAGTTCATCAAAACTGTCTTACTATCACACAACTACTAATATTGCGCTCAAAATAACCAAACCACAACCTACCATATAAATACTATTTCAGTCGTTGAATGTCTCCATCTGTTACATAATTTGAGCGTTCAACCGCAACATTTTCGTCTCTAAATGCGCAAAAAGTGACTAATGGACCTTACATTCTTATGAAGATTATTGAGGAAGTGGTACCTAAATAGAGATCTGTTTTACGCTATGAATATTATAACGAGCATCTTTATGCAACATTTTTGCACATTCAATTTCACATAGACGAATAGAAATCCACGGTCTAATGTCCAGAGTGGTACGATAAAAAAGTAAAGAACTAATCTCAAACTTTACCTACCCTTTTATGAATAATTCCAAGAGTTCTACTTTCTTTACACTTTCAAAATAAATAAACCAAAAGCCACGATTTACTAATCGAGCAACTAAAATCGATGAAAAGGATGTAAGCAACTCGGACCTTACCTCCATTTCTACAAATAATTCCAAAAGTTCCATTCTTCCAATAAAGATTGCTCCCAGCCGTGCTCTTCGCGGAAAAAAGTCCCTTTAAAATACCGATTTCATCTTGCTCCTTAGTCAATTGGAAGATCCGTTAAACGTCTCACACTTTGGATAGATCCCGTTCGTAATTCGCGATACTCGCGAGATCGGTTGGCACATTCCGTGGAATCGATGGGAAAACGAGCGAAACCGGCAATTACCATTAAAATAAGCACGATTCACGAGCGCGACGCAACGAACGAAGGAAAAAAGCATTGTTTCGACCAGTTACAAGCACCGACGAGACTTTTTATCTGAACAATATATCGCGCTCTTTTGCTTATCGCGAAACCGTGACTGATAACTCTTCTCTTTTTCCTTCGTTCTTTTCCTTTACCTTTTTTTCTTTTTTTCTTTCTTTTGAACCGCATTTTATCGCCGAGTGTAACAGGTAGCTCGTAACACGTTGCGACGAATCAACGAACCTCGTCGCGATTATCGAGCCGTTTTCACGGTTCGTGGCTCGCGAGTCGAACACCACGACCCGTTTGCAGATCAGTGTCGCCTCGACCAGGAAATCGGTCTCGTCTTACAGGATGCCGGTGCGTCAATATTGACACGTTTCTTACGAAACCACCAGAGAAAGAGGAAAGAACGGAGATAAAACGAGAGAAGGGCAGAATTGAGAATTTGGAGAAGTTTTTGGGAGGTGGCAGGATTTCAAGGTCGCTGGGTCTTTGGTACAGTTCAGGGTCGTTTATGTCATTGATCGTGATTTAATGTAGGGTAAGGTGATGTGGTATATAGGGTGTTAAAATTGCTTAGCGTTGGATTAGTTAGTTTTTTATGTTTGATTTTTTGGAAAGTTAGGAATTTGTAAAAGGGAAAATTCGGATGTTGATTTAAATTTTATTATAAATTTACTTTATGGGAGTACAAAAGAATTGTTGAAATAGTTGTTTAATTGAACGTAAAAGATGGTTTATGCGTTAAGGATAAATATTTTCGAGTACAGACTAGAATTTGCAAGTAGGTGCGGATTTCCTTAGTGGAAAAGCGCGCTAAATTTCTTAGAATAAAGAAGGAAATTCAAAATTTGAAGATTCAAAAATTTTAAAAATTGAAATGTTGATGAACGATTGAAAGATTCAATAAAATTTGAAAATTTTCAAAATCTGTGTAATATTTGAAAAGTTCAGAATTGGGAATTTTTTATATTTGTAAATTTAAAAATTGATCCATCTAAACTCGCGGATATTTGAAAATTTAAAAGTTCAACAATTTTGAATGGAATTTGAAACATTGAGGAACTTCAAAATTAAATGTGTGTCAAATGCGTGATTCCATTCAGATAATGGAATTCACCTGGGTGGCATACGTAATCGTTGATCACGGAAACAGGAAATTGATACGATCGATCAATGGACAGTGGTAACGATAGGTACTTAACTCCATAATATTATGACCTAACAGTTACGAGAAATTTCCCGTTAGCGTTGTAAATTTCCTTACCAATTATACAATTAGACAATTCGTGTTTTATCTGATAAATTCAATAAATATCACAAGTTTGTTTCAATATTATTGTAATTTAATAAATATATCAGTAACATCTAATTGCAACGGGGGGAAAGTAATAAACGTGAGAATCTAATTGTCAACACTTTTATTGTTTTCTTGTGTTAAACTTTAGTCGTTTATCGAGAAACGCTAAATAACAATAGTAACGAGTATATAAGATTATAAGGTAAACATTAAAAAGAAGTAGGAATATGTGGATATTTAAACGCATAAATTCGTGAAAAGGTATAAACAAAAAAGTTGGGAACAATAAAGACTAGTAAGAAATAATAGACAACAAACCAGTTGCATTATTTCAACGACAACCAAATAAAAGCAATTATCTAAATATTGCGAATACTTCGAATAATAAAAATCTCAGTAAACTGAATAAATTATCGTAACAAAATTACATATACATATGTGCTTAATATTGTGCGATACTGTTAAGTAGGATCATTGACAATAATTTGTGCAATAAAAGTTACATAATTATATAAGATTACTTAAAGTAACGAAAATTATACGCTATATATACCTTCTTTAAATATTCAGTCAATCATAAGAAATATCACAAAGAATATAAAAAGAAATATGGGAATAAAATTTGGAACATTCCAATTGTCTGAGAAAATTTTTAATCAATGTATATGTATTAAAATCGAATTCAAGATTGTCAAACGTTAGTTTGTAAAAAATTAAATCTTCTAATGTTTTTATAACAAGCTAAACGTACATGCACTTTAATGTTTCTCTTTTAAATTGGTGTAAAAGTACTATCATTATATTGAAGTTTCTCGTATTAACTTCTATTAATACTTTGACCTTACTTCCGTCTATGCGCGGTTGGCTACTAATATTGGCATAATTTCCTTAGAATTAAACTTGAACGTGTGTAATTCAATAAATATTTCTTAATTAAATATACGTTTTAATCTTTTGAACTATTTACTGCTTGATATCCTACGTGAATTGAATTAATTTATATGTCTTGTAGCAACTGTTGCATACATTTGTTAATGATACAAAAACAAACATTAATAATAAAACATAATAACAATTAAAATAAATTCAACCTCTTTTCAACAACAAATGTAAAGGAACACAAACGAAACGATAAAAAGAATTGTCCCTCCTCCAAAACTGCAACTTAACCACAACCCATTAATAAATCACATAGTTAAATCCTAACAAATATACCTAATCTTCCATTGAGTAAGTTCGATATGGTTCTCATTACAAACATATATAATAACACAAATGTCTTAACAAGACGTCAAAAAAATTAATATATAAAGACATATGTAATAACTATAAAATTCGATGGTGGGAAAGTCAAAATGTTATAGATTAAATGTACATTAAATTAAATCTAAAGATATCTTAGTACGGTGTATATATAATAAAGCAGATTATTGCATTTGTGCTTCTAAACTGTTCACACAGGATCGTAAAATGCATATGGTCATGTGGTTTTAATCAACAATATACTTAACCTGAAGATCGCAATAAAAAGATAATCATCATATAGCGATAGCTTCGCGATATTTCTATCTCTTTCGGTCCACTATCTGCTTTTACAGATTAAAGTTGTTATTTTTCTAGCATTTAAAAATTAAATATAGCTGTGATTCTAAGGCATACGGTTGATATGCTGTTATAATATCCTACGAATACTACAATTAAAGAAATCGAAATGTTTCAAATCCCCGTATCATTCTATCTTATCTTAGATCTACTTCGAAAATTCCTTTTGACGATCTGATAATGTACTAGTAAAAAATTTATATAAATAGAATGAAAAAAGTTCCATTCTTCAACATTTTTTTTCGTTTGCTTTTTCTCCCTAAATATTGATCGATGTATTTTCTTATATTGTAACTGCAAGAAATTAGCATGTATAATGTAGGATTACTCTATTCCTTAAGCTTATAATTTGCATTGTTAGGTATTATATATCTTTTAAACATATCTAAAACTATACAACGTAGTACAGTGCCGTTTCCGCTAGGCTGGTTCTAGCTGTTTTCACAAAATTGCATTCGATAGAGATGTGCAGTAGAACAATCAGTTCTACGTGATATTAAAATTGCCAAGAAGTATACGTAGCTGTCCATGGAGTGACGACCGTCCAAGATGGAAATTGTGCCAAGAATCGTTTAAATCTTAAAGATGTTTGGTGTTCACCGTGTAAAAAGTGGCCACCTAATGCTATTGATAAACATGGAGTTTTTGGCATACTATTTACCTATATAAAAAATACATGTATATTGTAAACGACGTTAGTAAAGTAGATATAAGTATGTTCTACATACTATGTTCTCTACATTTTATGTTCTACATACATTCAATTCAAGAGAAAATGTGAAAGGAACACAATCGGACGCACAAGAATAATAGATAAAGTATGTTTCTCTATCATTCCATTTAGGTCCTTCTAACGGCTTCCCTTCCAAAATAGACCATTTTCCTAAATGAACACCTTTATATGGAGATAAAATTATACTTATATGATCAGGACCTGAAAGTAGATTTCGAATTAAATGTTTAATTATTATTTAATAATTTATATAATCACAAAGAAGTTACCTGTGACATTGAAGGTAAAATTGACAATATTCTGTTTTATCGACTTTGAAATGAGTTCAAGTTTTGTTGGTACATTAATCAATGGTGCAGGACCTGGAATCCAGCTTGTTTTCCTGTAAAACATTTTTATATTAAATATGTATTTAATTAAATTTTTCAATGTGTTAGAAACCTTAAAAATTTAATATTAAACAAGTACCATAAAAATGTTGTAACAGGCATAAAATACGGTAGGCCACAATATAATTCTTTTTCACAATCTTTTATTGTTGATGTTACGGCACCTATTTCAGGTACCATAGTTTCCACACTATGTGGACTATTCATGTCTAAATCAGCTATCCAATATCCTGTTCCAGTGTACCGCAAATTACCATTTACGTCGTAATATTGTCTTTGTGTGTGCTATAAATTAAATATTTATTTAATATTATACAATTACTTTCCAATTACTTACAGAATTGTAAAAATTTCATTCAATACCGCAATCATAAATCGTTCTGGTGCCAATGATGACAAATCACCACTATAAGGAAAACCAAGTGGAGTCAAAATTAATACACCTATAGTTATTAAAAATATTCCCACTAACACACTCAGGATTCTCTCTGCATTTTTTATTAAAAGTACAAATGGCAACTAAACACAAAATATTAGTTATTAAATTATGTCCTTACAAACATTTCCTAAAGCTTTTGTTTTAATAATAATTTCAATAATTTACCGTGAAACTGAGTAATAAGGAAAAGAGAATGCATAACATATTAGCCATAACAACTTCTGAATTTATACTGCTACCAGATCGTCCCATTATGGGTATAAAAAGATAAAGAGCTCCAAGTACTAAGTAGAACGATTGTATATAAGGTAGAGACATTGTCATTAAATAATAAAACAGCCATTTCCAACCTACATGTAAAACCAATTAAATTAATATATTTAATTTCATCATATTATTGCTTCACAATATTAAAATTATACCTCTCCACTTGTTAAAGAAATTACATCGAAGTATATTTCCAAGAGTAGGGAATACAACCCAATGTAATGGTATAAAACCAGATCGTATCTCCAATATAACACAATAGAAGAGAACAGACATCCATATTATAGAATATGAATCACAGTATATTTGATATAAGATCCACGCAGATTTAACTTCCTATAAAATATCAAGTCAAAATATCAGTTAACGATTTATAATGTAAAGCATTGTTGTGTGTATGTTACTATAAACTTGCCTTCTTTTGACGTGACCCAATAAATAAGAAAAACGTCATTGACACAAAGATAGTTGGGACCACATATAAGAAAAACAACCATGCTGGCCTTGCATACCAACTCATAACTTTCCCAAGTTTAGTAAGAATGAGGGCGATTAATGTACATGAAAGTATAGATACTAACCATGAAACGATTATTGCTCCGGTACATAATAGTAAATGCTTTAAATATACTGATTTTTTTACATCTAAATAAAAATAAGAACATTTAATTATATTTTTTATTCTATAGTAATAAATTCAATTTAATATGATATAGATACCTCGCCGAGCATTTTGCATGTTTAGATATATTGAATATATGCCGGCAACTATACTAATAATATTAATTGTACTTGACGCATACTGTGGCCATCTGACTACAAATGTACCTAAAAAGTCAAAGAACACAGGATTTCCTGTGTGATCTTGAGGTGGTACCTCGGATAAATAATTATCTAATACTATCCCTTGTAATAAAGCAAGTATATTATCTCCAGTCCTTTGTAAAGACCCCAATGGTATTTGATGAATATTATCAAACTTAGTATGGTACACATAACCATTGGTTGCCCAAGCAAAATCAAGACCTAGGAATTTTTAAAAATAGTATTCTTTCTAAAAGCAAACGTATAATATTAAAATAGATAGTGTAGAATAAATACCAGAAACGTTCCCAAAGTCTCTGAATATTCGAAAATCAGTATCTCCAGGTACAATACCACTTTCAAATATTTCTTGAGCTAAGGATGATGCATAGGGATAAGGAACAGATTTAGCATATATCTACAAAAGAAATAAACATACATTTATAATATCTATAATAATAAAAATGGGTTAACTCATTATTCAACAGTACCTGAAGCATCCAGGAGCTATCAGGTCCAGCCTGAAATAATAATTCACGACCGCCTGCACCACAAGCTTCTAAATTTATAAAAGCTCTGACCTCCTTAGCCCAAGGGTGTTGCGTTATAAAGCCATGAGAAGCCTGTATAATTTAAGCAATTAGTACCTTTCAAAAAATAAAATAAATTTAATGTGTTATCAATATTAGACACAATTAATGTACCTGTAATAAGTTCTCTTCAGCACCATTAAACAAAAATATAACATTATGCTTAAACAACTTTGGACTATGAGAAATCACACGTAAAATTTCTAACATCACAGCACAACCAGCTCCATCGTCAGAACCACCTAAAATAGAAAGCTATATTAACATTTAATCATTAATAATCATTAAGTTAAGTTTGTATGGGTGTTTCCATTAATTATTACCAGGACTTTCTGGGAAGGTATCAAAATGACAATTTATTAATAAACTGCTCTTGGTAGGTCTATGAGGACCAATCTTAACAATGACATTTTGTACATTTCTGTATACATTAGTCATTCCATCCAGAAATTTTAAAGGAAACGCTCCACTATGCTTGGTTACATTGACTAGAATCTTATGGTTCTCATTGGCATCTTTGACTATATTATTGATAATGTTTGTTAAATATTTAATTGCTAACACTTCGTTCTCGTAACTTCCAACAATTCGTGGCCCAATATATGTGATATTTAGAAGATGATTATGTGCTCTTTCTGCTATAAATCTTCCTGGATATAGACCTTCTTTATCTGTCATTAATGGCTCAGGTAATTTCTTCTCAAACGTGATAATGATGATAGATACGAAAAGGTAGAAGGTAAACAGAAAGAGTAAATGTTGAGTTTCATTTGGCAGTACTTCTTTCTTTTTTGAAGAAACCTTATCCTGGTATACCACATCACTAGTAGTTCTTTTAGAGACATGTTGACGCAATCTCACACCGTCTCTCTGAAAGACAGCATTATCAGTACAAAGAAGAAAATGAAAAACATACTGATCAAAAGGAACAAAGATAATCTTACCATTGTCTGTGTTTAAGGCACTTTGAAAAATAATTAAACCTTTGAATTAAAATTTGATCAGAGACAAAAGGCTACGGTGTTCGACGACTCCGTTTAACTCCGTTCGACGCATTGACCAAATAATGAAGTGCGTCTAGTACAAATAAAATTTCTGATGTCTTTTAATATTTCGTATAAAACAAACAAAAAACATGCAGAATTTTATTAATGTTTCTTTTTATTACTTCAATCAAACGTGATAATCGTATTCTCCGTAACAATTTTAAATAACAATATCACTGCTATGATTTTACATGCAAAATTATTATAATAAATGCAGTACTGAAATAAGAATCATCCCTACCTATCGTTGTGCCTGTATTTTTGATTAAAACGTCGCAACTCGTCAGTTACTTCAGGTCCGTTTTTTCATAATTGCACATTGGTCTATCATGGACCGTTATTATCAGCCAATTTAATCCCCGTTAAAACATATTTTTTATATATGTTACAGCCACACGTATTCATGTGCCACTGCGATTAGATAGCCATATCATATTTTTTATGTAAAGATTTGTGCAAGTGCTCGTTAGGTAGGTTACTCGATACTTGCTAACACGAGTATCGGGCCTATATATATCTGAATATAGCATTGCGGAAAAGTTAGCGAAAACAGAGTATCTATCTATTATGATAAAATCCTAAATCTAGAAAGGACGTCCCAAAGAGCAATAAAACACTCAAATAAAGTAGCGGAGTATTACATTTTTATGAATGAAAGATGCTGTATCTCCATCGCGTGCACAACTTCTACTCTCGATACTACTCAGTTATGTAAAAAGAAAATTGCAATGTTACATAATTATACAATTACTTTCGAAAGAAAGAACGTATGTATATATATATATGTGTGTGTGTGTGTGTGTGTGTGTGTGTGTGACAAATGAAAAAATCGTCTTACTAAGGCTAATATGCTCGGCTAATCTCCGATTGCAAATTAGTACAGTACATTTGCTGTTTTGGAAAAAATTGACTCTGTTGCTACTATAGCATTGTATATTTACAAGAGTCTCTTCGCTTTTGTACATACATATATGGAATACTTTCACGTAGCATATACCTTTAAGATGCTTTGTAAAACATAAATACTCAGACAGATATGTGGACTATGTCAGTCATCAGTTTTGAGAAGTCTTTCTTGTATGTTAACAGATGTTAATCATCTCATCACCGATTACGAAGTTGCAAATAATTTATGTACAATTTACTTGGATATTTTAAAGTTTAAAAATAGAAAGTAGATGACAAAAAAGAAGAAGGAATTAACGAAATTGGTTAACATAACCAGATTTTAAAAGCATTCATTGTTTTTCACTGAATATTCATATAGCTAAATCAGAAAAAAGCGTAAGGTACGAATTTTGTCTACACAAGGAAAATAAAAACATAACATAGATTGCGATAATTTATTTAAATTTGATAATTTATAAAAAATGTTGGAGCTGTTATACATTTAAACTGAAAATTGTCGCTATACATAAAATTCGTTTAAAAATTTAGTAGCTCTCGTTAAGTACTGATTTTTGTTACTACATTTTGTAACTTTTAAATACAGTCAAAAAATAGGAAATTTCTATCATCTTTTATAACACCTAATTTTGTAATTTTAATTTTGTTGTATCCTTCGAGTCTATATGTTAGAAATAAAAATTATATTTCAGTAGATATTATTAAAAAATATGTATATGTATATTTATATATTTGATTTTATTATTCAATATATCTATATTTTATTATATCTAGATTATTACTCTTGTATAGTCCACATTCATAACTAAAGTATAAGATTTGATAAGTAGATATTTTTAAGAATATAAACATGAAGAATACTAAAAAAATTAACAAGAGATTAAATTGAATATCTGAAAATATTTTAATGAAATTTTTCAAAATATTTCACTTAAATGTGTGAGAGTCTAAATCTGAAGTTGTATTTAACGTGTTACGTATTTAACCCAACCATTATGAAGGATTAAAATTCATGCAAAAGCCAGATATGATAAAAAAAATAGATACAAATGCAATCGTTTACTGCCATCTGTAGGAAGGAGTTTTAAAGAGGCCATGAAATTTGTTCATTCGACGATAAGGTTCTAATGGTAGGGACCGATTCCATAACTAGCAGACGATCAAGTCTAGCAGACGACCAAGTCTAGCAGACGGCGCATAGCTAGCGTCGTTCGCGGGCGCTTGTGACTTTGTTTCAAACTCGAGGATTGTGGAACGCCGATAGACACAGTTTTACGTGAACGAAAAGTTTATCCCTGAAGCGGCTACAAAATCGATTGAAAATGGATCCCGAAGCATTCCTGGACATGGCCAATCAGGTCATTAAATTGAAAATGTTTCCGTACTTTGATATCGCACACAGCGTACTCTGTGCTTTACACGTCAGAGAAGATTTGGGATCCGGTAAGCCCAAGCCTACCCGACCAATTCTAAATTTAATCTGCTCAGAACCAGCTTATACCTTTTCTAAGATTGTGTTTCGCTCCCAACTATTTTTCTTCATTATTCTTGTTTAACTCACCTCCCGCTTTATTTATTATCTTATTTTTTACTTATTTTATTATTAATAAATTAGCTCTCCCTTAATCTCATTTAATAATACTTAAGCTAAGAGATTCTTTTTTTATTCATAACAATTAGATTATTTTATTCTAAGTGTTAAAGTAAAGTCTTATTACCGTTCTGTAAGTTTAATGCTATAGAATTATTAATTTTTTTGACATAAAAATACAATTTTGTTACTAAACATATTTGATATTATTAATATTATAAAAATAGAATAAGAAAATTAATACGAAATATATGAAAAATGTTCAAAGAGAGAAAAAATTATTCCCACATGGTATGTGGCATAATTAGAATAATTCTATTTTATGACATTCACTGAATTTACCTAGCTAATCTATTTCAGTATATACCCTTGTGGGCACGCCAAGTTTTTTCAAACCTTTGGCCTCAATTTTGATTTCTTATAATTTTTTGTGTTTCTTAAAGTTATGCAAATAACTTATTATAAATAAAAATGGAAAATAAATAATTGTATTGTAAATATTTCCTAAATATATGAAAGCTTATTGTGTAAGAATGTTCCCAGATATAGCTGTAAAACTTTTTGTATCAATGACTTTCTTATGCAATGAACCATGAAGCAGCAATCTTTGAACAATGACTCAAAGAATTTCTGTGCCTTTTATATTCCTTGGTAGTAGTTATGGTATCTAAAATCATATGAAAAATAAATTTTATTGTGAAATGTATTTCTTAATTATTTTCGTATTTTTTTAAATAAACTTTTATGTAATTTAATTTTATACTTATCAGAGTGTTAAAAATATATCAAAAAACATTATTTTCATGTTTATAGTAGACTGGCATTATATCTGCAAGAATACATGTAATATAGTATACTTGTAAGGATTCCAAGTGACCTACTTGAAAGAACCTGCCCCTTTGATATTTCATGGTATATTAGAAAACAGGAAATTTATCATATCTTGGATGTGTCTTTCTAAATTAAATTAAACATTTCTTTACATGTTACTAATTAATAAATATTTAAAAATCTTTGAAAAATGTTGTACCACTAATTTATCAGACTGTTTCAACTGTAACTTTCATTATTTTTCATAACTTCATACTATCACAATTCTATTGAATAGGTGCTCAAGCATTTTCTCGGAAACACCCTCTTTCATGTTGGCTTTCAACAATGTTGGTAGTGTTTGCAAGTGGTATGCTATGCAATGGTCTTTTAGGAGAGCCGATTATTGCACCTTTGAAAAATACACCACAAGTGGTAGTAGCAACTATTGTTTGGTCAGTATCATTAAATTAAAAACTATAAATCTCTATTAATAATTTAATGAATTAATATCTTTCCATAACTTCAAGCTAGATTCCAAGCTTCAGATCTCAATTGTGTCTTTGTTGCACTTGCACTTTGTGCCAAAGTGTAAGTGCAAAGTACAAGTACAAGAAAAACACAATTGTTTACAAAACCAATAATATGACATCTCCCATAACATTTAATAAGGTATATTATTATTTAATTATTGCACAGGTATATGATATTTTATACACCATTTGATATTGGATATAAAATTGCCAAGTTTTTACCAGTAAAGATAGTATGTGCTACTATGAAGGAAATATATAGGTGAGTACATAATAATAAGCAGATATTTGTTTTTTATCTTATTCTGTTATGTTTATATTATTTTGCCATAACTTACAGGTGTAAAAAGGTATATGATGGAGTATCTCATGCAGGAAAACTTTACCCAAATGCATATCTTATCATGGTGTTAATTGGAACACTCAAAGGTAACTTTTAATATCTGAAAAATAAAAGTAAAAGTGTATCGAAATGCAAAATTAATTTATTTAATTTATTTTAGGAAATGGTGCAGGTTTTACAAAACTTTTTGAACGCCTTATACGAGGAGTATGGACTCCAACTGCTATGGAATTTATGCAACCTAGCTTGTACATTTACATCTTCTTTCTATTTTTTTATAGATTAAAACTGAAATGAGTAATTCGTAATATTTTACCTTTTAGCCCTACAAAAGCATCAATGGTTGCATCCATTATTTTCGTCCTTGATAAAAAGACTGATCTCATCTCAGCTCCTCACGCGTTAGTTTACTTTGGTATCGTTATTTTCTTCGTGTATTTCAAGGTAACAGGAATTTTATACTCTTTCTTAAATGAAAGCTAATCGTTGCTAATCTTGTTTGTTACTAAGTGCTAATTGTTATTAATATTATTTCAGCTATCGTCCATTTTGCTTGGAATTCATGATCCGTTCGTACCTTTCGAAAATCTATTCTCTGCGTTGTTCCTCGGAGGAATTTGCGATTGGTTAGCCAAATTGTTGGGACGAGGCCAAGCTAAAGATGAAAAAGCGGATGCCAAGAGAAAGGACTAAATGTTTGTAAACTTCATTTACATAATATTAGATAATACTACGTACATGTAATTTTACTGCCATGTAATTTAATTTTCAAGTTTCGATGTATAATATTCATTTCTTCTTTTTTTCTTTTTTGATAGGTACGCATAAAATTCTCCCAATACGAACGTTAATATATTAGCATTGATATGCTAAAAATCAATGCATGGAATCAATTTAAACTAGTCAGGCCATACTCGCATGTTAACGATGCGATACATGATCATGGACAAATCATTAAATATTGGAAGTACAATAATTTATTAGTATACATATTTTAATAATGACAAGTGATATATTGGAGAGTATGGCTTCCACCGTTATGAATACCAACAGTATTATCTCTGTTGACAACAACTTGCCAACATAATTGCCTCTCCATAATTAATTAGACAATTTTATATGAATAACATTACGTAACAAGTAAATTCGTTATGTTTTATAAAATATAAGAGAATTGTATTTAAAATCGATAAAATCTTTACGCGAAGGCTAAAAACGTATTTGCTGTTGATTTTTTAATAATCTATATATACAGGATTTCACACAATGTTTTAACAATTGAATTAGAAAAAAATTGTTGGTACGTCATTTTATAGGGTGAAGTGCAATTTTTAAGTGCATATTGAGACATATTGTTAGTAATGTTCAATTCAAAATATCCTAATTTTGGTATATGTATTTTGTGTGAATGAATAATTATCAATCTGTCGTACGATATATATCACGAAGAAATATACTCAGGTTATCGAATTTAAGCGTTAAGATAATTTTAATGCATATTGGAACAATAAGACTTCTGATAATAAAACGGATAACAAATGAAATCATCTATACATGACGTAAATATATCAACGAGGAAAATTATAACTCTTTTATACTATTTTATTATAATTAGATACTGACAATTGATATTTACCTACCATGTGAATATAATTTGCTATGGAAATTAAATAACATAATTTTCATATAATATTCCAATTGACAGAACGTTATACATTTTCATGTAATAAAATGAAGTTTGTTCTTCTATACCTTTCTGTCGATTTATCGTCTTTCCAACCTTTTTAATATGCAAGGGTTTAGAGGCAACAAGATTGCTTCCCAAACCAAGTCTTCTGAGCCCTTATTATGTATCTCCTATTGTAAAAAAACATGAAAAATATATCATTGCTTGTCATAATTTATAACAAATAAGGGTTGACAAATTCTAGTCGATACCCCAATACGATTAACAAACGGCAATTATTTAATAAAGGTTTCCCGAGGTGCAATACAGTGCGACATTTGAACAAGAAATTGGGACAAAAATCAAAATTCGCTGGCTACGTTTGCAAACCATATTCGCCACGTTCGCCGATCAGGTACGCGCGTTCGTAGACTACGTTCACAGCCCACGTTCGCAATCCACGTTCGCAGTCCACATTCGCACATTTGTAGGCCACGTTTTCACGTTCCATAGTACAGTATTTGAATAAGCATTCAGGACAAAGATCAAAAAATACATATAATATACAGTGTTCCTAAAACTTAATCCTTTATTAGGTGATCCGAGGTAAGTAAAAGTCTATTTATCAAATCTTTGTTAGTATTTTCCTTACTCCCTCCCTTAGTTAAAATATCTTGAATATTTATTTCTTTGTCTAACCACACACGATGACGTTTAAATAAATAGTGCAGATGCCGGGAGTGATCTTTCCATTTTTTCGCCCAGAAATCATTTATTTCGTCTTCCATTTCGTCGGATATTGTGCCAGCATTTAATAAAGGATAGAGATTTTGGGTAACATTAAACATTTTCTTGAAATAAATGCAGTCAGAAATCCATTTTTCAACCAAGTCACTATTACGAATGGATTTCACTTAAGAAATAAAGAACGTTCAATGTAGTAGTTTGTAATAGAAAAATATCATATATAGTAATGTAGTGCAATATTTTTTTAACAAAAAAACAATCAAAATTGCAGAAAAATTTGAACCATTTTTTTACATTGCTCTTTAAAGAAAGAAAAATGTTTAATTTGGAAATTAAAATTATACATATCTTTGCTCAAATTCACCATATTTAAGGTGTAACAAACATTATTTAAGAAGAATTAACAAAGAAGAATATATAATGAATGAGTGAGCTAATTTTCAAATGATTAGATTTTAATATACAAACAATTTTTAATAATTCTTTATCGATTTTGGGGGGAATTATTACTTACATTTATATACTTACAGACTGATTAAGTCATCGAATAATAAGATCAAAATTAAATAATAGTTATTCCGATTTTTGTATATCGCACTGTGCGTAGTTTAGGCATTTTTCCCAATTGACGCACATAATGGATTATGCATATGCAGTTAAAGCGATTAATCTATAGCGTTACTCAATCTGTTTTTAACAAGATATTTCTGTGTTGTCGCGTTAGCGTACACACACAACGTAAATACGTAAAAGCATCCCAATCCGTCCTTGTACGTTCATGTCAACGCTAAATGAAACATCAGGCCTGCCATAAGTCCTCGGACTATCAAGTGAACAACTACGAACTTGCCTGTCCTGAATATAACAAGATATTGACTTCGAGATTGGACCAAGGATTCTCGTTCTACTGAACGAACCGATTTCACGTGATCCGATCTAACAACTATACGGGATTCTCTTAACAGTTAGCTTCTCTAATTCCATCTAATTTCATCGAAAAATTACGGAGTTCCTCTAAAAATCACACCTTTCTCTGTCTATATATGTAAATGTATATAAAGAGTTCTATAGAATTTAAGGGATTTCTCTTAATCTTTGATCTGCATCAAAGTTATTGCTCATTTCTGAAGATATGGTAGCCAGATATACTAATGACCGTGTTTAAAACGATCTTCATTTGTGATAACAACTGTTTCTATATGCAGATATAAACAAGATATTTTTAAAGATACAATTTTAAAGAATAAAAGAATGATACAATAATAGATTTAAAAAATATAGCAATATCCAAAAGAAAAAGTTAATATGAGATCAATGTCATTTTAAGATCATACTTACTTCTCAAATAAACCATATCTTTTTATTACAAGATTTATTTATGTATTCTATATGTTATATTAATCCTAATGTTTAATTATTTGCTTCTAGCGTATGTATATTTTTGTAGTGGTCTCATGCATATCGGAATTTTCGAATTAGTAACATTTGAAAGTATATCATTTGTTACATCAGTCCAGTCATAAGATATTTTTCCTTTACAATTTATATCGCATATATCGTAACTATCGATCATTTCATTTTCGCGCTCTTTACGAAGAGTCGATTTTAAATTGGCTTCGTTTGTTATTTTACAAACAGTGGACGGAATGCAAGTCGGTCGACCGCATGTTTCTACACGTTTGCTTATACATTTCTTTTCAAAATGTACGTCCTTTTTCATAGTTAACGTTTCTTTATCCGACCTTACTACCGCCTGATTTTCATTGCACTTGATCACTCGAACCAGTATCGGATCTCGTTTCTGGGTACCCACGCTTATTCTTTCTGTTATATCTTCATACTTTGCGACACATACAGAGTCCTTGAACAATCGAGTATCACCTTGAACTTCTATGTCCCGATTGCACAGCTGCATCAACGATCCACTGATACCAACATCTTTACAATTCAAACGAGTACAAACTTCTTTGTCTATCATTGGATATTTCCTCTTCATTTTCTCTAATAGCAATATACTGTCTTCCATCATTCCTTGTCTTTTATCCATTTTCGTGAATGTGGATTGCAATATTAATTCGAAAATATCTTCTTCAGTCATGGTTAATTTATCATTACACATGGTAAACGTGCCAATTTCCTTCAAACTTGGTTGTCTTCGAACTTCTGTCAAAGATGATTTTTTATCAACCTTCTCATGAAATTCTTTCACATCATCTCTGATAACATTTGGCTCTAGCATCATTATATATTCTTTGATTGCTGTCACCATTTTGTCTATGTCGATGAAACAATTTTCCTTTAGGTGATATTTATATTTGTCTGAAATTAAACCTCGTTAAATTATGAAAATTGATACATAAACTTATAAGGATCTGTTTAATTTTATATTACCTTGCATTTTTTGTTCGTGTATAAATAATATTTTCTGCAGAAGCTGTTGTAAAACTGAGAGCATGGTGGGATCTCTACTAAGATGTAGTATATTCAATGGACACGTTTCTGTCGTACATGAATCCTCAAATTCTTGTGCTATCAATCAAAACAATTTTGTAAAATTAGTGTTTTATATGCATAGTATTGCATTATATTTTGCTAAGCTGCAAAACAGTACCAATTAAAATGCTTACTTCCTTTTTCCACAAAATGTTTCAATTCCGTATCTCGACGAGCACAACATTTCACAGAATCATCAGACTTGGATCGAGTCAAAGGAAATTTTTCTTTAGAAACGCATTGTACGAAGTTCGATTTGAATTCTTTGATCTTTTCCGCTGTCACACAGCCGACGCTACGCACTTGATGCAAGGACATGGTAGTACCAAATTCTACCATCTTTTCAAAAGACATACGGTAGGCTAAATTTCCTCGTGATACACAGATACTACTCTGTATTCCTTTCGAAGCTTGATCTACCACATGTATTGCTACTTCCTTCATCTCTATCGTATCAGTCTTATAATATTTATCTTGCTCTTTCCCTTTCTGGTCAATTTCATCTGTAGTTTGAATTGATATACAAACTGTATTTTGCACCGCTTTGTCAAAAGTATCTATTGCGTTGACACCTATTTCACGTTTTTTCCTTCCAATAGAAAATCGCGTTTCAATCGCAAGTGGTTCTGATTCTGTATCTTGTTCCTTCTTCGTATCTCGAGAAACATCTTTTGGTACAAATTCAATTGATTTTGAATGTTTATCCGGATCTGGCAGAACTAGTTGGGTAGAAGCTTCTATGGTACCCAACTGTAATTTACCTGTTACTACAGGATCCACCTGTAGAACTTGCGTTTGAACCGATATCGATGCTGGAATATTATTTTTTAAAACCATTTTTGGATCTTCGCCTTGTTCTACTTCTGTATGAGCACATTTCTTCGTAATTTGAATAGGTTTCATGGCTGGAGTAATTGATGTCCTTGCAGAGAGTTCTGTTATTAAAGTTACAACAGATGGATGTCTTGTTATCAAAGATGCAAAAGATGCATGTCTTGATAATGTCTGTAGAAATTCCAAATCCTCGGAGTTGTTCACATACTTTTTTAAATATTCTGATAGATCAGTAATTCCCATGGATCGGAAAGGTAAATCTGAATAAAATAGACAATAAATTTAAGTTGGTATCTGCACATACATCCAAATTTTAGGATTTCATCCAAATTTCAAACAGATATTTCTCTATAATAAAAATTGATTTTTTACATACTATCACGCGTGACTCTGTCACATTTTGCACACGGGCTGTATCTATCAGAAAGATTTTTATTGTATTCCGAACAAGAAATATAATCTTTTCTTTCGTTTTTGTTACAATCAATCTGCTCATGTTTCACATCTTCCCAACCACACAGTGGACATTTTAAAAATGGTAATTCATAACTGTTACCGTTTTCTCTCGTTAAAGGAAAATCACGGTTAAATCTGGTATCCATGGAAGTATTTGGAATAGCTGGAAGATATTCTTCTTAAAGTTAGAAAAAACTAAACTATTCGTACTCTATCATATTTCTTTTCAAAGTTATTTTTCGAACAAATTTTTTACCTATCTCTTGAGATTCTATATCTCTGGTGGGTTTGTGGTACAAAAGTTCATCTATTTCATGATCCCTCGAATCATTTTTCTTTGGTCTAAAGGATGGACAAGGAACATATTTTACTCTTTTCTCCCTTTTTTCTTTTGTTATCGTTTCCCCCGTTGAATTACGTTTCCCATCCAAACAAGATGGTTTTTCCTGCGATTTACTCTTTGAAATCATCCGACCGCTGGTGGTATTATTACACGGATGAATTTCCACAAATTTTGCTTCTAGGCTCACTCTTTTTCTTTCCTGTGAAGTTTTTATACTATCACTGCTCAAGGATCTAACAGCAGAAGTCATTTCTTGTTGATGAAGTTGACCGCTCTGCCTTTCTTCATCATCAATCACCTTCGCCAACATGCCTGCTACTACATTGTACCAGGAGAATGGTGATTTATATTGTTTCTGAGATTGTAGACTTTGGATCGTTCGTGTTTGTTCCAATTTATATCTGTGCTAATGAAAATCATTGTTTTCATAAATAGTTTTGTAACCATTGATGTTAGAAAGTAATCATCTCTAAAATCAATCATAATCATAAAAATATTTAACATAGTTTGTTAAATATTTTGTTAAAAATTTTATAGAAAACATTTCGTATTAATTTTAAATGTTTGCTTCGATGTTTAAAAAATTAGACTAAACTTAATTTTTTTGCATTTAAGATGACATGAAGGTCATAATACTACAGTAAATGAAGAAGGCTGTATATTCTTCTCCATTCGGTATTGTGAATTCCGATTATTAAACGCAAAATAATCATTTTAAAAAGAAATTACATTCGTTCATGGTGTTTTTTATTTTCTCTCTTATCTCTTTCACAATATTCATTACCAAAAATTCCGATCGTACATTACTTTTCTCTTATGCTCTTGATCTGGTGCAAATAATCGGTTACGGTAAAGCCGGGTATGCAGAGATCGTTGATAATTCTTTGCAATGCTTTGTTCTTCTCGTAACAGTTATAGTAATGTCTGTGATAAGGGTTCCAGAGGCACGGATATTGCTTGTACGCTTTTAAAAAACTGATCACTAATCTCTCGTTCCATTTGGACGACATTTTATAATACGAAAAATTTACCAACAGTATTTTAATACAGTGTCTCTATGAAAATAGTGTTTGCGGTTTCTTATACGTTTATAATTTTACGACTATCCACAAGATAAAATCAGTTTCAGTTAGAGAACGCGACTGAATTTGATCGCGCGATACATCGAACGGAAGCATTTGTTAAATCACTCTACGTTATTTTATTAATTTTGTTTCGCTACGATACTATACATTAATACCAGAACCAATATATAGAATCATATTTCATATATTATATCTTTGAAAAGATTTTTTTCTAAGTACTAAACAAATACAGACAATTCGTAAACATTATATTCGTTGCTTGCAATCGAGATCGCAGGAAGAATCTGCCTTGATCATGATTACCGGAAGGCCGCAGCTGCAAACCATTTCCTTACGCAAAACTGCACATTCGCTGCAGCTAGAAGCTGTACAGCAATCCAAATATTTCAGTTTCATATGATCGAGACGTTCTTGTGCAATTAGATCTTGTATTCGTTTCTCCAACTTAACAGCAATTTCTGAAGACAAATTATTTTACCTTAATAATTATTTTTGTAATATATTACGCTATCAATATTCACCGAAACTTATATTTCGCAACTGAAACGCAACACTCTTGCCGAACATGTCAAACTCGTCAGTTTTCCTTCTACCTTTAATGTCTTTCACTGGTGGAGCACAATCTGTGTAACTAATGTCTGTCTCCTTCTAAAAATTATTTCGTACATTTAATGTTACTTGTAACTTTTGACAAACTTTACATTTATTCTCGTTGATTGAACTAAGGACAAGAATCTATTTACTAGATCTTTTTTCATCAAGTTAAAAGGTACTTCATTTTCCATACACACTTGACAAGCTGTACATGCGGTTTTGAAATAAGAAAGTTCAGATTGAGTTGCGTGCTCAGTACTGATACTTCTGATGTTACTCCCCACATCGATTTGAGATACTTTCTGCTGGTACAAGTAATATTTGCAATCTCTTGCTGTGGTTTGCGAAGTAGTTACACCCTTCTCTTCCGCCAGGAAGAAAGGTGGTTTATCTACTTTCCTAAGTGGACCATGTTTTAATATATTTTATTATGTACACTAATATTAATCACTATGCAAATGAAATAAATTACCTAAGACGAGTACGAGGTTTAGCTATATTCGATTTGTCACAATAACAAGTTTCATATGGACAACCACAGTCTGTGCTTAATGCTCTCGGTTTCGCAGGGACTGAACGTGTCGACTGCTCCTGTGTTTCTTTATAGCCATAACTTTCGTGTGTGTCCGTTTTGTCACTGCATATCTATAACAAAATTGTTATAATAAATAAAATTTGTACAATGTGTTCTGTTATAAGTTGATATGTACCTTGCAGCAATCACTTGTACAATTATAAGTTGGTATAAATGGGAAAAACAGTTCATGGATTATTGGAAACCAGTTTGCTATTGGTCTATAAAACTTCTCACAGGAAATTGCAGCGCTGATTTTAGACAGCTCATAACAGTATTGGGCCTTTACACAGGTAATTCTTTTGATACAATCATAAACTGTTAAACAGCAAACATTCATAGAATCCACAATTTCTTTGTAAGCTTTGTAACGGCAACGTTTGTTCTTATAATCCGGATGAAAAGGATTTCTTAGACATTCGTGTTTACTGTAAAAAATGACTAATCTCAACGTTAGATTATCGGTCCATGCAATTGGCATGATAAATTGCTTCGATCATTTGTAGCATAATCAGGTTATTTAATCCTCCACTTGCATAGATGCCATTATTTACATATCATAAAAGCTATATGTACATATCTTGAGCTTATACTAAAATTCGTAGCAAAAATTTGTATGCTGAAAGAATGCAATGAATGAATTACGCTCGGATTATACATCATACATACGTAAGATTCAAAAAGTTACTAGAATTTAGAAAAGTATACATGAAAAAAAAAAAAAAAATGAAAGAATACATGAAGTATATAGTCTGTTTAGCTATTGATTTTCTTACGCAAATGTATGTGCATAGTGAAAGAATAAGATGAATAATTCTTAATATAAATAACAAACGATATACAAAGATCAAAAAATTTATTCAGCCATGTTTGTTGTTAAAAGCATCATTATAACAATATCTTAGAGATTAAATTATTTTAAATTACATCTGCGTGTGAAATAAGAATTATTTTTAACCATAAATTCGATGTAATATGTTCTATGTTATAGACTAGAACCAGCGGTGTATACAACAAAATCTAACCCTTGAAGCTAGCATTTTCTTAATAATTTATTTTTATTGATAGAGTTGTCTTTTATATTAAGTAATTCGGCTTTTTATAAAAAAAAAAAGTTGCTTTAAATCCTTAATAGATCTTCGGTTATTAAATTGCGCATGCATTCGTAGCTTCAAAGTATTCAAACACGTGAATATGTAACAAAAAATGTCCATATAAAACCATGAATATGAATAATTTGTCACATGTTTGGTAGCTTTATATTCTAAAACAACTTATGCTCAGTGTGAAAAATATTAGCATTTCCTTGTATCATGCGTCATTAACAAAAATATACATTTTGCCTCTAATACAAATAAGTTTGTATGATTAACTCTGTTACTTATGTAACACCATATTATATACAATGTGATATCCTTTGTATATAACAATTATACATGTATCTTTTCATATTTATTCACTGTTAAGATTATCTTACTGTATTATCTTACTTATCTTACTATATTATTTGTGCTATCGACGTAACCTTACGAAGAAGACTCAATCGTCGAAGCCATTGCAGGTAATTGTTGAGGTACAAAATTTATAACTTCATGATAAACAAGTTCTACAAATAATAAAAATGAATTACCGCGCTAGTAATATATTAATGACTATTTATAATATATATATATAATTTATAATATATATATAATTTATAATATATATATATATATATATATTTCAGTGGAAACATATACCTTTCCATTTTTCAACAGGTAAATCCATATCTTCAAAACTTTGATCATATGGTAAAGATACTGGTTCATCAGTTGGATCAGCATACTGTGCAAGATATGGGTGAGCTAAAGCTTGTTCTGCTGTAATTCGTTTCTCTGCATCTAGTTCTAACATTAATTCAAGTAAATCTATAGCTGAAAAGTAATAAAAAATATGTTAATTTAATTTATAAAAATAATTTTAATTTAGAAGACTTTTTAAATTCGGTAATTACCTAAAGGATTGGCCCCGCGAAACACTTCTTTGAAGTTCTTTTTTTTTAGCGGAGGTAAACTTTGTATATAGTTTCTCGCCTAAAACAATATTTTTACTTATTAATTTTCAATTTTTACATATAATTTGCATTATTTCAATATTTGACATTTATACAATATTTCATGAAAATATTCTTCAAAAATTGTGCATGTAATACCTCATAAATGCGTTACATATTTTTGTTATAACTCATATTATACTCTTTTTGTGGCTCTTTTAATATTAATATTACCTTATATTTTAAACTTCAAAGCAAAATCATATTATAGACAAAATTATTTTTAATATTATGGAAAGAATTATAAAATGTGAATAAATAATGTAAAAAATTTTAATTCATAAAAAAAATAATTAAGAAAGATTGCAAAAAATATTTATCTAAAAAAAAATTACCTCTTGGCTGGTAATTTTGCTTAAAGTTTCCTCTGTGGGTGTACCACAGAGTACTAAAACTCGTGTTAGATGATCAATGTCTGCTTAAAGTTAAGGTATGTTTGAAGCATAATTTATTATACAGGAGTAGGAAAAACTTAAAGCAATGTAATATGAATTATGGTTGTAATTATTTGAAGCATTTGTTAGCATTCCAAAGTACGAGTTATAATATATATATGGAAATAACATATATTCACCAAACAAATTTGTAAATATCATGAAGATAATTCTTTCATTTTAGTCATATATATATATATATATATATAGTGAAATTTATTAATCAGGGAAATATTGATAAAAAAACATGTAACATGCGAGGCAATTAAATCGTAACACGTTATCAATGAGCAGCATGCACTATTTAGGCTTTTTCTATGGATAAATTCTTATTTAACAATTTAAAAATTACTTACCGACTCTGACGATATTTTTTGCATAAACTCGTCACGTGGAGTACCCAGTATCTCCATTATTAAGTTCAGTTGGTGTATATCTGCTCTTGCTAAGGTTCCACCACACCTTTTTCTACTTTCACTATATGGATACTTTGATTATTACATAAATATAACAGACAATTTCGTGCATTGAAGCATATTAAAAATTATATACATATTTGAATGAATTTTTACTTGTAAAATAAAAGCTAATTTCCCTTGCTATCAAACAGAAGCTAGATTAAAACATTTTTTGTCAACTGACAAATAAGATACTATGTAATTAACATATTAGTAAAACAACTGAACATTTTAAAGCAGGAAAGAAGCCATGTAGAGCCTTAGCGAAAAGCATATCTTTTAATTCTGAGATGGTTAAAGATGGTTAAAGATTTATAATATTCATTGAAGATGAATTGTGTAAGAAGTTTTATGTGCATACAAGTACAACATAATTAGATGAAAACCACAAACAACAAACTTGAATATTAGACATTGATATTAAGAGGAATTATAAAAAGCATGATTGGTTGTAAAAAGGATACGATCTGTTCCCGGAAATAACGTTCTCCCCGTTAATAGCTCGGCCATTATACATCCAACAGACCATATATCAACTAAAAAGCATAAATATTATACTATTGTGTATTATAAGATATTTGCAAAAAGAAAAATAATAACCACCTGTTTGATTATAATGCATCCAATTAAGCATAATTTCTGGAGCTCTGTACCACCTTGTAGCAACATAACCAGTCATTTCATTTTCTGTAGGTCTGGCTAATCCAAAATCTAAGATTTTCAGCTCACAATCTTCATTCACGGCTATATTAGAAGGTTTCAAATCCTAAATTTAACAAGAATGTATTTAAAGTACTCTATATTACATTTAAATTGTTATTATCAGTTATGCTACTTTACCCTGTGTATTATACTCGCAGAATGAATATATTTGAGACCACGAAGGATTTGATATACAAGAAACTGTACATGATCATCCGAAAGTTTCTGAGTTCTTACAATATTATTGAGATCTGCACCCATCAGATGCGTGACTAAATATCTATTAAAAGTACATGTGATTACTAAAACATGATAAGGAGTCATAATCAAGGGGTTGAAAAGAGATAATCAACATTATAGAAGTACATAAAAGCACTTACACCTGCTGAAAATCTTCTAAAGAAGAAGAGGGATGGAATACATCTAATAAACCAATTACCTGTAATGAATTATGATTATTTCATTATAAAACTCATTGATTTTGATTTGTACAGGTCAATAATAGCATGATGGAACTCACTATACAGAACATAGTTGTCCCTAAATTTAGTAACAAGATAAAGTTTCTAAATCCATTAATTTCTACAATGCCAACTTCAAAGATATATTAAGCTTATATATAATCCACATTTGTGTACTCACATTTTCATGATTCATATGCTTCAACATACGAAGTTCCCTGTATGTGCGTTTTGCATGCACAGCTGATTGGAATGGTCTGGCTAACTTTTTTATTGCTACTTTCTGCCCAGTTTTTGTGTCAACTGCCGAGCTAAAAATATATATATGATTCCTTAATCCAGTTTCTACTATGATTTACATAGAACAAAATAAGAATATATATAATACATAAATACTCAGTTGTAAGATTATGTGAATGTATATTTATAATAAGGAAGTAGAAATTCTTGTAATTCAGAAGGAAATCAATAAATACATACATATTACAATTTACATTTACAATAATAAACTTAAATCTTAATAACTAACTTAAACATAATTATTTAAAATTATATAATATATGTATATGTAGATATCAATCTTCTTTTATGATCATAAAAGGATTTATCTTTCTAGAAAACACAATGTATTTCATGTACTTAAAGAATTAAATAATAAAGTAGGAGTTAATATAAATTTACTAATCAATTATCAAATCCAAGTGGAAGTTCTGTAAAATGTTTCACCGAGAAAATTCGGGTATAATACATCTCATTAAATTCATCTTCACGGAAAAACATTGTCAAATAATTCTAATTTTAGTTTGGCCCATGATGTAGAATGCGACGGTACACGAGATACTTGCACGAGCTGCCGCAATCGTAACATTTACGTATTGATAATCTCGTTAAAATCTAAATTACAAAATAAGAAAAAAGAAAGAATGACATATGTGTATATACGATTTCAAGTGGCATAATGAACGATCGTAGAAATGTCAAGGTTATGATTGGTTCATGGTCGCAACCAAATCTTAAATTATTAACGAGATATGTAGCGGGATCGTTTAAACATTATAGACAGGTTCCCGAATAAGGAACAATCTAAAAAATATATGAGATTAGGATGGTATTATGCAATTATCGAAACATATAAATTTATGTTGGAATTGTTTTTCTGAATTCTTACCAGACCTGACCATAAGCTCCTGATCCCACTGGCGTGAGCATTTGGTATCGTTCCGGAACCTCCCATTCGGTCCTATTTATTTCGATTTTATGAAACTGCGGCATGCTACATTCAATTTCTCAGTCACGCCGCTTGATAAAAGAAAGAATAACAACAATTACAGGACAAACACCACGCACTAACGTTTGGAACCGGAGTTTACAGACACTTCATGCATTTCCAAATTAGCCCAGTATTAAAAACTATATACCACATCTATCGTATAATCGTATGTCTACGATCCCTCGAAGTCGATTCTGTATTCAGATCGATAGCGTATTGAAATTTTTTGTAACGGCGAGAGGTCGATTTGTCTTTCTCGATACTTGTTTTTCGTCGATTAAACAAACAATGTATTCGATTTTTTTGGGGGGGATTTCTATGCAAATTCTTATTTTTGAGAACATAATTGACAGACTAAGTAATAAATGGATATCTATCCATTTTTGGGAAATATAAAGGTGCAAAAATCTATAGAACGAATATAATACATAAATATATACAATATATCCAAGCAGAGTATTTATCATAATATTCTGTGGATGAAACAAATTTCTATTTAAATAAAAAAAAAAGAAATAATTTAAATTCCCAAAAAAGAAAATATAAAAATCTGGAACAAAAATTTAAAAATATACAATAAGAAAAGGTTATGTAACTTTTAAATGGGAAGTTGACTTATGGACATGGCCCACTCTATATGTATTTAGTCTTATTCCATTGTCTCTTTCCCCTTAACTGGAGACAGCTTTTATTTCTGCCAGTTAGTCCAGCGGTTCTTAATCTTTTATTTATCACAGATCTCCTTTAAATAATTTTTTATTGTCGTGGATCCCTAAGACTTAACTCAAGATTTAAATAAGTAATGTGTCAAATATACATAATTAAAACACATTAATTGTTCAACAACCTTCTCGGAAAGAAGAGATTCATTATAAATAAACTAAATGATTTTTATTCGAATAATATAAAAATAACTTGCATGTATGAAGATTTTGTGTTCCCCGGGGACTGTGGATCACAGGTTAAGAACCGCTGATCTAATCATGTCATTTCTCACATGTGCCTTACCCTCTCAGTTATCATCTTACTCTCACCAACTTGAACGATGACCCAATAACCTAATCCATGACGGTAACGCCATCTATAACTTCGCTGGTGCGAAGAGCTAGGAACGACTTAATGTAGGATATGATGTGTGGAGCTATGATTGAGCGATTGTAGCGCCACTCTCTGTCAATTATTGCGTATCTAACACAAAAGAAAGCTCTTGCCCCATAACTGGCGACATTAGTAAATGACGTGGTAGAATTTGTTAGAAACGCGATCTTTCTTGATGAATATGAGCATAAATGATGAAGAAACGATTGAATACGAGCCTTCGATTAGAAACGTAATCGAACAACGGTCTTTGCGATGGATATTTGTCGGTGGTAAAGGTGGAGTCGGTAAAACGACGTGCAGGTTAATATTCTAACCTCAAAAGTTCGTTTGTTTATCGCAGTTCGATCATCGCTTGTTTTAATTTCCAGTTGTTCTTTGGCCGTGCAGTTATCGAAAGTCAGAGAAAATGTACTCATCATATCTACTGACCCGGCGCACAACATCTCCGACGCGTTTGATCAAAAGTTCAGTAAAGTTCCGACGAAAGTAAAAGGTTTTGAAAATCTTTTCGCTATGGAAATAGATCCAAATGTGGGCATTACCGAATTACCAGAGGAGTATTTCGAAAGTGAAGCAGGTATTTTGTTTTATCAATGCTATACCTTTGCATTACACTTTATATGCTTGCAATGTTGTTGGTAGTTTGATGAGTAAATGTACACATAAATTGCTTACAAAACAGTTTCAGGAGGAGAAGCCATGAGATTGAGTAGAAGCATAATGCAAGAAATTGTTGGAGCATTCCCTGGTATAGACGAAGCAATGAGTTATGCAGAAGTCATGAAGTTAGTAATACTTTGTAATTTAACAATATTGGTGAAACCATAGAAAAGCTTTCTTGCCTTTGATTTGGATGATTATGAAATATGCTACAGACATTAATATCTTGAACAACTTTTTTCTATATATATAAAAAGCATAGCATCTCTCTTAGTTTTTGAGATATTTGCAGAAACCTGTTGATACTTTTACAATTCTACTTATATTCTACTTATTCCACTTATAGTTGTGCATCTATGACAACATATGTGTCAATATTGGTTGCCATCTTCTCATCTGCTTATCTTCTGTTTATAAACAAAGGTTGGGCAAGCTCGAAGGTTCAGCACAAAGCTGCATATGCGAGGCTGCAAGAAATATCTGTTATTTATAATTTATAACTTACTTAAAAGCGAATATTATCAATATATTGAGTTTTGGTTTGGCTTAGGTTATTCTATTCAGCCGCCGAATGAAATAATAACAAATTAATTATAAAAATAGTAGGCGAATGAATAATCGATATTGTTTCGCGAAAAAAAATAATTGTTATTATTTTATACAAGCGTTCCCGGCCGCCGCGTGGCAGCCGTATTAAAAAGTTTAACCCAAATGCAAAACATTGATGATATCCTTTCTTAATTAAATTATAACAAGTATTTCTTGTAGCCTCGTATATGCAATTGTGTACGGAACCTTTAAGCTTGCCTGACCCTCGTTTATAAACAGAAGAAAAGCGGCCGGCAGTCGGCAATCAATACTGACGCATATGCTGCCAGACACACACAACTATAGGCAGAATTCACTGTAGTGGTACCGGCAGATTTTTTCGAATCTCTCTAAGCGAAACTGCCGGTTATATGTATAGGAAAAAGTTGTTTAAAATGTTAAGTTTTACGACATAACTAAAAATCATCGAAATCGGAGGTGAGAAAGCTTTTCTGTAGTTTTACCAACGATATTTATATGTGGTGTAACTCAACTGTTTGATATGTTATCCGTATTTTCAGGTTGGTTAAAGGAATGAACTTTTCTGTTGTTGTTTTTGATACTGCACCCACTGGTCATACTTTAAGATTATTATCATTCCCACAAGTAGTAGAAAAAGGATTGGGGAAATTAATGCGGCTGAAGATGAAGATTAGTCCTTTTATTACACAGGTCAAAAATATTTAGTTTAATGAATAATATGTAGTATCAGCTTAAACAGTATTACAATTTCAAAACTACTTTGTTACAGATCAGTTCATTATTGGGAATGACAGATTTCAATGTAGATACATTCTGTAACAAAATAGAGGAGATGCTTGTTGTCATTCGACAAGTTAATGAACAATTTAAAAACCCTGACCAGACTACATTTGTTTGTGTGTGCATAGCAGAATTCTTGTCACTGTACGAGACAGAAAGACTCGTACAAGAATTAACAAAATGTGGTATAGATACTCACAATATCATAGTGAATCAGTTATTATTCTTAAAAGAAAAATATACATCTTGTAAACTGTGTCTTGCTAGGCATAAAATACAAGACAAATATTTAGAGCAGGTAAATCAAAATATTATGATTTCATATTACTTCATATAGAAGCTTAAGAAATTAATACAATAACTCTTTTCTAGATAATGGATCTTTATGAAGACTTTCATATTATCCGGGTTCCTTTATTAGAAAAAGAAATTCGAGGAGTCCAACAAGTCAGAGAATTTTCGGAAAATCTTGTAAAACCATATAAGCCTTAACGTCTGTACAATTGACATTTCGTAAAAATATATAACTTTGACATGTAATCAAAAGATTTTTAAACTAAAAAGATCACTTATACATGATGAAGTTTGTATAAGAGGTAATACTTTTTTTATAATATTTAATACAATAGGAATGCATATATTAAAAATTTCAGTCTGGTGTACAAGTATATTAAACATTACTTGATCAATTATATATGTGTAACTTTTATTTTTGTTTTTTATACTACCGATTTGATTAAAAAATTTTAAAAAATATTTCAATTACTAGAATTTTTTATGAATAGAAAGGATATCACTTAATAATATTAAGTTCTTTTCCAATATGTACAAATGCGTTTACAGCATATTCTATGTCCTTTTCTGAATGTGCAGCACTAATTTGAACACGTATTCGCGCTTTATCTTTTGGTACTACTGGGTAACTAAAACCAATAACATAGATTCCTTGTTCTATAAAAAGAAAACGATTATTATACGTATTGCTAAAAACTGATACATTACATGATATATTGTAAATATTTACCAATCATTTTATCAGCAAATTTAGTAGCTAATCTTGCATCACCTATCATAACAGGACAGATAGGATGATTGTCACCAGCAATTGTAAAACCAGCTGCTTTCATATTACTTCTAAACAGATTGGTATTATTTTTTAAACGATCCAAAAATTCCATAGAGTTTGTTATTAAATCCATAACCTACATACAATATTAAAAGATAAAAATATGAGTGACCATATTATTTCTGTTATTTTAACAAAAAAAAAATTGACATTTTAATATACCTTACTAGCTGATGCAACTACAGGTGGTGGCAATGAATTTGAAAATAAATATGGTCTGCTACGTTGTCTCAACAAATTAATAAGTTCTTTTTTACTAGTTGTATAACCACCTGCTGCTCCACCAAGAGCTTTGCCTAATGTGGAGTTAATGATATCAATATTTCCTAATTGATTAAAATAATCCTCTGTGCCTCTAGAATTAAATTATTCAATATTAAAATAAACTTTATAGTTAAACTAATTATTTTTCAATAATACAATATATTTAAAAAATATAGAGTAAGTTAAAATAAATAAAACCCACAGTAAATTTAGGTCTGAATTTTAAAAGAAAGTTAAGAAATGTGAAAAGAACTAAACTAAGAAGTTTAATACAAAATGTATCAAAATAAATGCAATTACCTTCCAGCTTTTCCAAAAAAACCAGTAGCATGACAATCGTCCACAAACGTAAGAGCGTTATATTTCTTTGAAAGCTCTAATATTTTTGGTAATGGCGCAACGGTGCCATCCATAGAAAAGACGCCGTCAGTTGCAATCAACCGTAAACGCGAAGACATACTATCCTGTAGCTTATTCTCCAAATCTATCATGTCCCTGTGCTTGTACCTTTGCAAAATATAATATATTTTTACATAATAAAGAAAAATAAAATAAATTTAACTCACTCACCTCTGTCTCCTTGCTTTACATAACCTGATACCGTCAATGATGGAAGCATGATTAAGCTCATCACTTATAACAGTATCTTCAGATGTTAATAATGCCTCAAATAATCCAGCATTTGCATCGAAACAAGATGCATAAAGAATAGCATCTTCCCTACCATGAAAGTTAGCAATTTTCTTTTCTAATTCTATGTGAATGTCTTGTGTACCACATATAAATCTAACAGAACTTAAACCTGCTCCATACTTATCCAGAGCAAGTTTTGCAGCAGAAATTACTTCTTTATTATCCTAAATTTAAGAAATAATGAAAATTGATTAATACGATAAACACAATTTTATCATATTAATTTTAGAAATTCTAATACTTACTGCTAACCCTAGATAATTGTTGGCACAAAAATTTAGGGCCTCTGTTCCATTTGCTAATACAATACGTGTTCGTTGAGGCGAAGCAATTACTCTCTCCTTTTTCCAAGTACCAGCTGCTTCTATAGCTTTCAATTCTGGTGTTATACATTCTGCCAGTGAGCTCATGGATTTTCCCAATATTATCCATCTTCTATTTTGAAATTTTATACCTGTTAAGAAAATAAACATTTAAAACACAATGTTTTTGTTCATAATTATAGTTCAATCAAAATATGGTAAGAATAAGATACATTTATTAAGAATAGAATTCATATTTTAGTGCACTATACAATTTGTAGTATATCTCAATGAATACTGGAATAATGCTTGATTCTGAAGAAGTGAAAGTATAATGAACTAGACAAACCTGTTTAGATGTATAATAATCTTCAATCTCTGCATAATTTTGTTTTGTGGGAAATGATCTGTATGTAATCTTATGCAAGTGATATAATCTATATCATTGAAAAATATATTAAATATAAAATTTGATAAAATTGTAATATTTAGGTAAAAATAAGAAACAATGATTATTTTCTATCACGTTTATTTTACAAGCTTTTTACATTTCGTCCATATAATTGCACTTAAATAATCATTAATAAATATCTATTATTCTTTATCATTCAAATAGTTTATTTTCTAAGTTTTCTTGCTTCTAATGGATATTTTTATAGTACTAATATTTGGCAAATAGTTTTCTGTATATTTTAACAAGAAAATTTTTAAAAACATTTGCTTTGTTACATAACACTACCTGTGCTATGGAATTACCTTAATTCACGTGACATATGTATACTCAAGATTATTACATTATAATAGGAATATTATGTACTATGTATCGCGGACACGATAATACCTATTAAACAAAATATTAGATTTGCATTTAAATAAAACTAATATTCTCTAGTGTTCTATATACGATTTGGAATTACTTTTATTACTAAATTCTGTATTTGCTAAAATTTGCCAGTCTTTTTATTCATAAATTGCATTCTGAAATCTCACTATTTGGTCTGTTATTACTTGGTCTTAATTATCACGTACTCTTACATAATAATTTATCATAGAACGAGAAGTAATGTTCTCTCTCCTAAATAACTCTGCTATTTGCATTATCTTTATTTGATAGAGAAGATGCGTGGACGAAAATTCGAGTTGAAGTTAAACTATGTAACATTTACAGATTATCTAAGATACAATATGTAGACGATTTTTAATTCAAGATTAATACCAGCAAAAATTAATGTACATACAGTTTTGCTTCGCCTTTAACACCTATAACATTATATATTAAATTCATTAAAAAACGTATAGCGAATTTTTACAATGCAACAAAGAAACGATAGTTGAATACAATTTCACGATGATTTGTTCTTTACAGAAAAACGAGTTGCTAAAGTATATGCGCGAGGGAAATTGTGCACGATTACATAAATAAGTCCCAAATATATAATGATGGCAATTGTAAGAAAGAGATCAAATACAGCTGGTTTTACGCTGAAATAAAATAAACTACGTTATCTACAAGAAATAATGTTGATAATAAATGAAATAATAAGTGAAATTTAAAAATTTACCTGTACACATTCAATATTGCTTTTGTAACATCATAAAATACAAATTCTGGATCTTGCTTGTCAGGACTATGCAAGGTAACTTTAACATCTCCCAAATATCTAGCCATTGCTTCTTTTAATGTACCAACTAACATATTATTTTTGTCTGCCAGTAATGTAGCAGCCCTTGGTTGCGACGCTAAATAACTAAACCATAAGGATAATGATTCCTTAGAAACTCCCTAAAAAAATTAAATTCAGTTAATAAAACAAAAAGATGCATTTTCTCATTTCTCTTACTTAAATGATAAAAGGTGTATACCAGAGGATCCATGAAAACTTGACTAGAGCTCAAATTGTATATATGTCTAGCTAATGCTTCTGCAACTGTTTGTGTATGTTTGTATAATCTATCTATTTGTCTTGTCTCTATTACATCTAAGATCGTTGTTCTAATTGGATCTTCATGGCTTTTCAAAGTTGACAAAGTTGTAGCTGGAAATCTACGAATACTATATCTTTCGTGTTCCCAAGCCAATGTTTCATCAGCTAGATTGATTTTTTTGTGCACGCCTTCAACAGTAGTCATATTCAATGACTCAGACACAGTTTTAAGCTTTTTGTAAAAAAGACCACCTGTAGAATTTTCTTTAGGTGGTTTGGAGACATGCACATAAAGATTATCGCTAGTAGATACTGTGTCTAGACAAATAACATATGCAGCATCCTAGTAATTGAAATAATATATTATATTATTACTTCAAAATTTTGAAACAAATGTATGATGATAGAGGTCTTTTAGTGTATATAATACTTGTATTATCGAGCCCTCAAGTCCATCTAATTGATCCTCCAGCCACTTTTTACTACCCTGATAATTAAGTTTCCCAGCGCCAGTTACAATAAAGACAAGATTATATTGTGGTCTTGATCTGCTAGTGGAATACAAAGTAGAAAATAATCGTGCTATTTCCAATAATATTGCCACTCCTGATGCATTACTGTCCGCTCCGAAAGACAATTCCTATTTATTAGCAATAACATACATGTATATACATATTTTATTTCTAAGATTCTTAGCAGCTGTATGAATAAACATTTATATCAATAGTTCTCTTACAGGTGCAACACCAGCACTATCGTAATGCGTGACCAAGGCTATAGTTGGTAACTTCTCCTCAGCTCCAGTACCAGTTAGCTTCCCATGTAAAGTAGCTATTTTTACATCTGTCTTAGCTAGTGCCTGTCCAGTTGCTACAACTACTTGGTAACCACTAGCAGATATAGAATTAAACATTGCTTCAGCTGCAGATCCAGCTTTCTCATCAGTAATAAAGCCATTGGAAAGGTCATCTAATATAGTTTGCAAATCAGGATGCCATGAAGTAAAATACACTGGAATTGTTGTTTCTGGCCCAAACAACATAGATTCTTCCAGACTCATAATATGCTGCGATAAACAATAAGAATTATAGAGAATAACAATAAGAATATAGTGAAATCATAAGAATTTAAAATATAACTGTTATGTTTATGAAAAAAATCTATCAAGAATAAAGTGAATCAACCTGTTTTTCCTCTAATGTCAAGTCATTAAGTTTTTCTGGTAAAACTACTATCAAAGCTCCAGCCTTATGTTTAATAGAGTGAAATAAACTTGGAGTAAGACTCAAAGCTTTTGTAACTACACAGTGTCTAGAAGTACTCCACCCTGTGAGGGATCTTGCTTCCAACGAAATCGGCGCACTACGGCAACCTGATCATAGATTATGTAAATGAAATGTTAAGCAAGTTAGAAAAATGGCAATATTAATAAGATGAATGTCCAAGGCGAAAACATCTCGTTACCATGTGGCACACCGTGCAAGTCATACTGGTGCATTCGATACACGGGGAATTCGTGAGATGCGGCAACTGGGTTAACCGGAGAAATAATAATAAAAATCGGCAAAATTATCAGTAAATAATAAGGCAAATATCCTCGACATAGTTCAGCAAAACTATCACATTCTTCTAGCCACATATTTCTTTCTGATTTCTTTCAAGTATACTAAAGAGTAAAAGAATACAGTTCTTAATTATTTTCATTGACCTAACATCACGAAACGAACTGTACCTAACTCATTCTTGCTCTACCTACAGTAGGAATTACATATTATATATACAACACAGACGAAGTGATAGACCATAAATAAAATATCAGATAGATCTAACATCCACATGTAGTTTTGTGTTACAAGATCTAGGAATTTTTTTTAAATAAATTTTATGTATTTTAATCTGATTTATGAATTACAAATTTAATTACCATGAATTTATTATAATGTAATTGTTACAGAAAACTTAGAAATTCAAATTAAATATCAAAGATTAATGACACTTCTTTCATGATAGGAATCCTTTATTTTAGAAGTACATATCATTCAATTTGAAATTTCATACATTTACATTTTATTACATTTTGTTATAACGATCGAACATTACATTTAAGCAGAGACCAAAAATAATAGTTGTTTCCAAAATTTGTATCAAACAAGTCATTGACAAAAAAGGTAACATG
Organism: Bombus difficillimus; assembly: GCA_014737525.1. Taxonomy (NCBI): domain Eukaryota; kingdom Metazoa; phylum Arthropoda; class Insecta; order Hymenoptera; family Apidae; genus Bombus; species Bombus difficillimus. The sequence continues at coordinate 2,806,336 of JACXIT010000166.1, forward strand.
ATCCGGTAATACATATGTAATTGTTTAAATGAAAGACTGATAACTACATATCAAAGAAATTTTTCAAAATATTTATAATTGGGAAATATTTATTTTTAAGTATCTTGGTTACGAATAATCATTATAAATAAAATAAAAATTTTTTTGGTTACCGATAGCTATTCTCGATAATAAAAATTCCTCAATCGATAATGAAAACTAATTTCCCTAGATCTTGATCACATGGTTTTATTAGGTTTTATCCATTGCTTTTATTTACAAGTCTTGACTCGTTAAATAAAGTTCTAATTTAATTATTATAAGAAATTGTAATTATAATACCATATGATTGTTATAGAATTTTCATAAAAGTTGCAAATAAAACACTGAATTTTAATTTTATTTTCTTGATATAAGAATTTTTTATATTCGAATAGTTAATGATTGAAAATGACATGAGAAATGTTTATCATTTACTTGACCTGTTTAGACAAGGTTGTGCGAATGTGCATGGAATAATTGATCTATTATCAAAGTAACTATAAGTATTATTATATTATAATTAAATATCGTGTTCATTTATGAAATGGATTTGGACGATGATATGTTCGAGCTTAGCGATGAGGAGTTGCCGATCCCAACTCCAAAGTGCAATCCTATAGAGGAACATTTAATAAAAACATTGTCGAATGTGCAAACTCGAATCGAAAAAACAACGAATGATATTAAAGAAGTTCAGGATATGACGAAACGTATTTCAGAATCTTTGTACAATCAAGCTCTGTATGGAAAAGACATATCTTCGGACTCCGATAGTGACGTGAGTTATTTGAAAAAAAAAAAAATAATAACAATAACATAATAAAAGATAAAATAAAAAAACCTACATTATTCATATATGACGAAATAGTTCCTTTTGAGAATTAAACAAAATTCCTTCAAAGATACTTTATAAGAGAGAAGAATATTTTAGTCTAATTTTTTAAATACCAACTAGTTAGTATGAAAGGAGTTTATAAACAAAAATTAATTAAATAGAGTTTTATGTGTTATAATAAGGAATTATGAGAAAGGAAATGTGATATATTTACAATAATTACATTCAACAAGTGTTAAAGTATATTAAATTCAATATATACAATTTGTAGTTGTATGCAATAAATGGACAACCAATAGTGAAGAAGAAAAAATGCAAAGTCAAGAAGTTCCATCATGAGATTTTGGTAATAGAAAGCAATTGGAAATATATTTTTAATGACAAATGGGTTATTGGAATAGAACTAATGAACAGTTCGAATAAGTAAGTACATTATTTTAACAATTACAAATAAAATATAATATAAAAAAGCTTTGATTTTCCAAGGATTATCTATAGATTTTAATTGAATTAAGAAAGTAATAATAGTAATGTTTTGATATGAGTGTTGATATTTTTATCTCCACCTTGGACAATCAAATAAAATATTTATTTTAACTAATTTAATTAAATACAATTTCATTCATTGTAAGATAAGATTCATTTTCTATGTAATCAATTGTTTTTTAAATTTCTTTATTTTGTAAAATAATTATTGTCGTTTCGTGTTTGCAATTTATAAAATTATAAGGAATTAAAATTTATCGTATTATTTTTATCTCGATCTGATTTTACAAATAATCCGATTTTATTTGCAGTAAATTTTTCAATAATGAAAAATTTATATTTGCATTAGATTTAAGTACTACATAATGTGCTGTACTTTTTAATTAAGTCTTTATAAAAAGACCATTTCATTACAGAGATGTAACCCTATTAACTCAAATACCACTTCTAAAATATAAGTAAATATTGGAAAACTTTGAACTTATAGATCTCTAGATATTCTTGCATTTGGAAGTTGTATAATTTAACATACATCTTACTAATGCAATTATATATTACATTCCCTCAAGGCAGTATTATTATCATTGGTACAATGATAATAATTACTATTGCAACAACGTTTATATCAATATACGTGTATGTATATTTATATACACAGATATATACATATAGGATCAGGGAAAATGTATACATGTTTTTCAAAATATGCTAACACGAAACAATTAGCTCGACTTATTTTAATTAAGTTATATCTGGAATAAAACTTCACTGCACTCATATCGAATTGCATTCTATAAAAATTAATTCAGTTGAAACAAAAAAAGGGACGTTACTTCTACGTAGTTTATTGGGAATGCAAAGTATTCTATTTCGAACTAATAGGCTATTCTCATTCGATGTTAAAGCAGAAAAAATTCGACAAAGTGAGCATCACTCTTACCATAAACCTTTGTATATTAAAAAGTTCATTGTCGCATATGGTACTTAAGCAACGAGGTACTCTCATAGGTATAATACATTTAAAATCTTTTTTGCGTTGATTTATAACAGTTTACAAACGTCTTGTTGCCTTAGGCCCTAACAATTGAATATACTGTAATGCTTCGTTTATCAAAAGTTTAAATGCAGCAGCAGTGCTTTGCAAGTGTATCGCTAATTGGAGCAATTCTCGGTATGTTTCGTTTTCTCATCTTAATCTTCAACAGATATTTGCTATCAAATATTTTCGTTGTAATCGACGCCATTTTAATAGGTGCCGTTTAATATTTAAAGACAAAAAGATAAAAATAAGAGAAAAACAATTCCAGCGTTGATACGCTTGTTAGTAATGTACGAAATACTAGCATTACTTTTTACAGATTAACTTTGTATCCTCGTCTCTCCCAAGTGCTATGTACTCATCGGGAGAATAATCGAAAAGCACAAAATCGTACCTGAAATGAAATACCAAGAATATATTATTATTGTTATTAATATTTTATTATAACTATATACAGTTGGACCTTATTTTATATATAATTACACCTTATCAATTCTTAACGTTAGAATTCCTCTTGGAATTAACTAGTTATAATAGCGTTAATGGGTGTCCCTTATTAAAATTTTAATTTACGATCGTGCTATATCGTTTTCACTTAGTATACTCACCTAAACATTTCGTAGAGATCTTTGATCTGCGATTTCGATAATTGAGCGAAATAATTCTTAATAACGTCCTTCGTTTGGACACCCCTGGTAGGATTCTTCCATTCAGGTTTAATGATGTGACCCACGTGAGCTTGTTTTATGAGATAATCTTGATCTTCCTTTAATCAATATATTTTTCCAATTAAAATATAGAATTGATTAATCGTATCGTTTACATAGAATTTTTTGAAAGATATATTTACATGCAGCGTTTCAAACTTTGCAATTACGTCGAATCGTACTTGACACGGCGTACAAAAGATCACAATTGGAGTCCAGTGCATATCAAGTTCGTTCCCAGCTCTCCATTGACATAACAACCACCGTACAAATTCTTCAAAAAGTGGATACCTTGGTCCGTGCCGTCCATTTGTCTTTCGGTCCTAATCATAGTCGATAATGATTCATTAGATTCGACAAGACCAATCAAATTGATGAAACATAGAAAGAAAATTAAAATAACATACATAACTTTAAAGATAGTTTGCCCTTACCCTAGATCTATAGTTCCAAACAATATGGGATCCAAGATTACTGTGAAACGTATGCGGTAAGCTATGCTCCAATTTATCTCTGTAGGCGCTGAGCAACCTCTCGAACGGATGTCTTACTATCAAGAAACTAATGCTGTCGTTTAGGAACTTGTTCAACTCATCGGCCGTGTGTCTGGGATATTTCTGCCTCGCCAGAGAAACAGGTACAGCTTTCGAATCCTTTAAGAAGTGTGGGCTGTATCTGAAAACAATTTATAAAGTTTGATGTTGATCAAGCTGTTTATTTAAACTTAGCCTGGCAGATGTTGGATCAGTTTTGCCATGAGCATCTTTATCTCTCTGAGATATTTAAACTGCTGCTAAGACTCCACTTATGGAAAATTTAAAGATGCAAAAATACAAAGAATGCACGTAATATATAGAAACATAAAATATTCAAAGCATTGTACTCGTAATAAGTATTACATAATAAATATGAATATATAATATTTAACAATGAATTACATTTAATAAACAATAACGGGTAAAACAAAACTCTATTTAGATTCTATTCTTTTAATTATGCTCAAAAAGATATAAATTTGCATAAAAACTCGCAGTCTAGCAATGTTAAAATTCGCTAAAAAAATTTGAAAGAACAATGGATATATGTAAATGTATCTTGAAAAGTGATACGTGTCAAAATTGTCTCAACTTTTGTTACATGAAGGTGAAAGAACATTTAGCAAATCGAGTGCTTCTTACCCCGCAAGTAGATTGAAATTGTACATCCAAGAGGTAGAGGCCGCTTTGAAGACGTTGCACCATATTAAATGATATTCTCTATTTACAAGAAATTCCCAGGCGTTAGGCCTGTGAAGAGAATCGTTTCCAGGCCTGTCTAATCCCTCTTCGGCGCATTTCTCTGCCAGAAACTTCCTTCTGGTGTACAATCGCTTCTCAGTTTCAGCGATCGCTGCTTCCTCCATTAGCCTTTCCTCCGGTGTCAGGTTCGCATCCTCCTGTTGACATTAATATTCATGTTGTATTCAATTAATTATATAGAACATTTTTAAGATGCTTTAAAGATGTGGTTAATTAGGACTACATAAACATTCTCACATCTCATTAGGACTGGTAAAATAAGTAGACGTTATACGTCGCTTTTACTCCTAATGAATCAGACGTACAAATTATATTCGTAGATTTTACGATGAGTTAAGATACTAAGAGGCGAAACGGATGTAGTAATACTTAGGGTCGTATGCACCACTCTACTTCTACAAGAAAGGGTTGAATTAAGGCTAAGATATGTTTTATACGACATTGATTGAAGTTGAGGAACTCTCATCCTTTTAAATTTCTATCGTTTGCCCAAATGTATTAACAAGTAAAATTCGAATTTTAGTTGATGATGTCTGCTATTATCATGGCTATTATCATATACCTATAGAAATCGAGAATCCAGGTACTCTAAAAATTCAGGTATTCGAGAATTCGAGTACTCGGAAAATGTTGACACTTGAGACCTGAAACCTGAGATATTTAATAATTTGGATAACTGAAAGCACATTAAAAAGATTCAGGTACCAGAATACTATTGTGTTCCAGTATTCAAGAATCCGGGTATTTTTACGATCATGTACTCGAAAGGTGAAATGATCAAATGATTTTAATATTCAGAAATTCAAGTACATACAAATTTCAATGATTAAAATCTGAACTATGTTTCAGGAGATCTATAATTTGAAATCAGATATCTGTGATATTTAATTTATAATAATATTTCTTTGTATTAGTATTGGCCTAACTATAAAATTTCTGTGTCATACGAATTATTTATATTAACAGCGTCGCGAAATTGAATACGCATTATGAAACTGAAATTAAGAGTGAACATGATTCGCGCTGCAAATTGTGCAAGTTTTAGACATTGAACACTGGCCAAGATTGCTACAGAAGGGTAATCGGAATCCGTTTTATCGATGTAATTACCAACACTTAATACGAACACGTATAAAATCAATCGGTATCGGTTTTCACGTTCTACGCGTAAACAACTGCAGTAATAATATTATATATTACATATTATAATATATATAATATATTTGCGTTACTTCGCTGCTCATTTCAAGCAGTATATCATTCATCTAAACATAAAACCGCTGTTTGTCATGCGAGGGATTATTTACATAGTTTCTCACTGAAATTAATGTATGAACCTCTATGGTTGTAATAAAATTAATCGTAGGAAACTAGATTAATTTCATTCAAACTTGTTTTATGAAAATTAATGATAGTTTCATCCAGAATCTACGAGAAAGATATAATATTTTTATGTTTTACAAATTACTACTTGAATTATGTAAATTGTTATTAATAGTTAAATTACTATTTAATATACAATAAATTAAAAAAGATTGCCCATCTGTTTTAAATACTATAAATGACTGCAATACAGATTTGTTACTGATTGTCAGCTATCCCACGACTTATGAAAGAATAATTATGAATAAATAAACCAGTGTAAGAAAAACTAAAATAAATGAAATTTCAATATTCTAAGATTTGTTTGCATTTTTATAGACAAGCTCTCTATCAACTTGATAGCGTCTTTTTAAAATTAATACGAACATACCAAATGTTTACAAGGAGGTCTCAAGTTCAATGCTATTATCAGTAGACTATGGATTCTTATGCATTTATGAGATATTTGAAGATATAAAAATGCAGAGAATGCACATAAATATGCAGAAATAGATAAAACATTCAAAACAGTACTTTCTACGATATTTAATAGATAAAGTATTTTTCTATTTAAATCCCATTTCGTAAATTATATTTGCGAAAATACGAATTTGCATATTATAATATGATATATCCGCAATCTAGTTATATATCGATAATATGAAACAGAATATTTTCTCTAAATATTTCTTCGCGTAATTGCTGCAAAATAATTCAACTGAAAACTTTTATCATCATCTTGACCTTTCGACTGAATTTCTGCTACGTAGAATCTTCCAATAATCTTCGGCAAGGAATTTTCAGGAAGTAAATATCCTAAGACAATTATGCGAGCAATTTTGCTTCAGCGTTCGACTGCAATGCGTCAAATAGGCGTACAATGCGTAATCATATCGAGCCGCCAACGCAGCGACGAGTGTTCCGATTAATTGCAGAAATTAGGAAATTGGATTAACCTTGCACACAGAAGGCCGGCGCACGCGGCGTGTGCACGTCTGTCCGTAAAAGAAAACGACTTGGAGAAGCGGGGAGCTTTGAATTCTAAATCCGAATGGCTCAATCGACTGAAAGCCTACGAACGTTGTTCGTGATTCGAATCGTTTAGTCCTTGTAGAATTTGCATGATAATTGCCTCGTTTCACAATCCATTGACTTTCTAGTTCCTAAACTAATTTCTGTATTAGGTATTTGTTTGCGATCTCTGTCCGATCGTTCCATTTTATCTAACATAGATTTGTTAGGTTAGGTTAGGTTATAGGTTTGAGATTTAAAATTACATAAACATTACGGCTTATAATTATTTGAATAACCCGAATATTAATTTCTGTATTAATCTTTTACGATCTGTGTTCGATCGGTTCGTTGAACCTAGCTTTGTTAGGTTAGGTTAGGTTAAGTTAGGTTAGGTCAGATATCATGAGGATTGAAAATTACATATGTAGTCACTATTGCTCATAATTATTCCAGCGAATTCTAAAGTCGTTGGACAATTGCTCGAATAATTTCAATTTAAGACACTTAATGTATTAAAGGTGCGTTCTTCGAATAATTATGAGTAGTACATGCCCTCGTTCATGAGTAATAGGTTATTAAGTACTTAACTTAGAGATGTCTCCGAAAAAGTATGTATTTAGAAGAAAATTTTCCAGAAATATTGATTATTATCTAGAATACTTGAATTTTATTTTTGTCCATGATCTTATACTGTTGCATATGCTCGGGAAATTTAACAGTGTCGTTCTAGAGTTAAGAAAAAGATTGCTAAAAGAAACGCTGTTTACATCGAGGTTGACCTCCTACACTTTTTGAAACTTTTAGGTAAAGTGATCCTTATAACACGACTAAGTTACAAACTGCGGGGAAACTTCTTGCAATTTTGTGTAAACGATGTTCCGTGAGATTTTATAAGGGATTACGTTCGCAATTTCACGCAATTTACTATAACGCTACTTAATTGGAGGACCTTGAAATTGGTCATCAATTAATCGATACTTCATCGTGTTTCTGTAACTTAACGCGCACTCAACATGAACTTTAAAATGCCGCAACGGATGCATAGAAATGAGCTTATAATAGAAAACAGTTTTCTCTCACGCGAAGTCAGATAATAATCAGTTTTTGCGACGATTAAATAAAACTAGATGGAAAAAGGGAATAAGAAGAATATTGAGTCTACGGGTGTAGTGCGAGAGTTTAATTCTAAGATTTCTTGGAATCTGCGAGAACGTCTTAGAAACCCTAGAAACGCTTATAGTCGCTTGTAGAACGTTTATGATGAGTCAGAAGACGAACTAAAAGATAATTCAGGCCTTTAGATAAAGAATTTCGTGAATTTGCTCTGTTAGTTATTTGCGTATGACTGGGTTAAATTTTTAAAATTAAACATCACCATTTAGTTGATATTAAATAGAAGTTATTAACGATGTTCGATTTACTTATTTATGGTCAATAAATAATTATTAACACGAATCATCGATAAAATCAATATCAAATTAGATATTTGGTAGATAAGAAATTAAATTACTGGAAAGTACTGATTCTAACCATATTTTAATTTTTTATTTTTAATTTGTACAATAAAAGTTCTAATCTTCGAGCCGCTAGACTTTTATTAGATTTACACTTAACTGAATATAACTACTAAAACTTTTAAAATTCAATTGCGTCCAGTACAAAATGATTATATTTTGTCCTTAGACTATTCAATTTTCCATTAAATCAATACTCAAGTTAATGCAATTGTATCACGTAATAAAATACTAGAAAAATGAATCTCTAAAAGAAAATTCTATTTTCTATTTTCCTAAATAAAAATACTCAAAATCGAGCTATTATTTAATTGTAAAAATTAAATATTCTTACCTTTAATAATCTAAGCTCAATTACAATTCATCTGTTAAAATAAAATCCATAGAATTCGCTAAGATCTTTCCAATTTTTAATTTTACTCCCCCATCTTTCTTAGACGTTAGAATCTTACGAAATTCCTCCATGAATCAAACATGTCAGCTTTTTAACATTTCCTATGACCAATCTGAGCTACTGTACTCGAACAACTGGTAAGATTCTCTTCCTCTCTGAACAAATGATAATGTCGTCGATAAAATGATAGATTTCTGATAGTCTCGGGGGTGGAACTCGATGGTCGTGGTCAGGCGGAAACGCCGAATATAGAAATAGTGGCTTCCGTTTATTGATTTCGGAGTGCAAGTCGAACGGCTGCCCCTGACGCCGACGCCGACGCCGACGCCGACGCCGACGCCGATGCCGACGTGGCGAATATGGGCCACACGGGTGGTGCAGCGTGCGCTGTACTTCCTCAACTTTGTATCTGCCACGTGTACGTGCACCCGTGTGTGTCTCTGTAGATCCGAGGACCAGATAAGTTTCGAAAATCATCATTAGACTATGGATTTTTACGCATTTACGGGAAATTTGAAATTACACGCAACGCACGTAATATGCAGAAACATATAAAATATCAAAATTGCTATACGCCTCACAGTATTTAGTAAATTAAGTAATTTCCTACTCAGATTTAATTTTTTTAAATTATTTTCATAAAACTGTGAACTCACATTAGTATCCGCAGTCTAATCAACATAGTATGTAGAGTTGCGAAAAAATAAAAAAGATCTGATTAATTATAGTGTAATATTTCTTTTTAAACGGTACAATTATTTATTAAAATTAGATATTTGATAGATAACAAATTAAATCATTGGAAACTACTTCTTGTTCTTTTAATTTTTTCTCCTGTTAATCTTTATTTGTTATAAATTTATTATAAAAGTCTAAAATTATAATCTCTTGTTTTTGTATAACGATTTTGAATCCTAGCTAATCATCAAAAATCTAAAAAAAATCTACCATACAAAGAGGACCTGCATAACATTTTCCATTAAGGTCCTTTTCTTTGCTTAACCTCATAGACCAAATTGAATATAACTGCAGAAGTATCATCACTTCGTTTGCATCGTTGCTTTCTGATAGACTTCTAATGGACCCGTACACCAGTTTATTAAAAACAAAGACATTAAGTGTGTAGAAATTAAATCAGCGCATCTTTAGGTACATTTATCGTTTTATTATCGGTTTTGCTTTTGCACCATTCATAAATGCATAATTATACGATACCGATCAATCACGGTACGTTTACTTGTTTGATATAAGAAAATCGTTCATAGTAGCCATCCTCCAATTATTTTAAACAGTGTACTGTGTGTTGCCAAAAGCCTAATAATGCAGACTTTTGGAACATTCAAAGACAGTTTCAGCAAAAGTGAAGTTTCTGAAAGGATTTAGAGTTGAGTTAGGAATAAGTAGGAGATATAAAGAGATTTTTTATAAAATATCTTCAACTCTTGAAATTGTAATTTTAACTCCTTCTGCATTTATAGATAATTAGACAATTCTATAAGAATAGGCAAAGAAAAGGTTCTTATAGGTAAGATTTAACCATTTAAATATAAGCAAGAAATTCTTTTACTTTGAAAATGATTATTCACATTCTAAGATGTTCTCGTTTGATGATAGTGTTATTTTTATAATTCAATATAGGGTTCCTCAACTTGAGATGGTTTGCATCAACAAAGTTAGATCAGGAAATTATAATCTGAATATAACTCGTGATTCATCGTATAACCGTGAATATGTACCAAGATTTGTAACATGTTTTATGGTCTAATCTGCTTAATATCTAGGAAAAATATGTTAAGTCAGTTAAGGAAATATAAATAGGAATGACGATATTCAGTATGTTTTTAAAGGATCCAACGATTAAAGATTAAAAATCACGATTACTGATATATTTCTCAAGATTAATAATCTTAGAATAAGTATACCTTCTAAGTTAGAAGTCAGTTATGTCTGTGCATTGTTAAATGTATCTACTGTATATTTAAGTCAAGTACCTAACATGTATTTAAGCGAGTCTTTAAGCTACAAGTCTATAGTACAACCTTATTACATTGATCAGAAAATTATACTGTTGTAATGCAGTATGTTATATCATGTGAAAATATTGTTTTTACAATTTCGAAACTGCATTTTATGTCAATATTAAAAACTTGAAAAAAAAATACATTTTTAATCTAATGATTATATCGATAAAGAATCCCAAGATAGCAATATTATCGATTAATTAATTTTAAGTGATTAATTGCTTAAACAAAGCGAGTGATTTTTATATAAGTCCAATTTGTCTATGTATCGATTGATTTGAGTAACAAAACTTTCTTAAATATTATATGAATCATTAATGCTATTTTTGTTTGTAACAAAACACAAATGATTAATTTTTAATTAATTCACCTACATCTAAAATTATTCTTATCCTAATTTTGAAACCAAACTTAAGATGTTCCACTTGAATTTGTTTATGGAATTAGAAAGAAGACTGTTTCAAAGAAATCATAAAACACTTCTGAAATAAAAAAGGAAATCACTTTCACTAAGGTAAATATATTTCCTTTATGGATCGTAAATAATTCTTTCGGCTGTAAATATTTGAATATCAATAGTAGTCGGTTTTACTATTAAAGAAATTGCTTCTTTATTTAACCTGTAACTATTCAACGAGCTATACACATTCTACAATTACCGATTTTTTGAATAACATTTTTTTTAACTTTTCCAATAATAAGTGCTTTTATTTACCTATTAATTTTGACCACTGATGTTGAAAAAATATGACATGTGCTTCCTTTTTTAAATTGTGGATACTATTAATATTAAAACAATTATCAGTAATTTTTCTTATATTATGGCAACCATTATTATTAAAAAAAATTCTCCTCAATATCCTTCTTTAATCGTAGAAATCATTATTTACAAAAATTCTAATTAGTATCTTTTTAATTATAAAAATCAATGATTTTACAACAATATCCTTGTTATCATCTTCTTCTTGAATTATGCAAGTAACATTTTATTTCAAAAAATCCTGTTCTGCTCAATTATGGGAATATCACAGCTAAATATCACAGTGACTTCATTCAATAATAGTTTCCGTGTACAACGTAATTTAAAGATCGATGCAAGATGATTTACGGAAGCGGTAAATAATTTTTTGTTCCCTCGACGTGAGTTTCATAATAAATTGTCTGAAACGATGCTTATCTAGTTTGCCGCACTTGTAACGAGGGACACACCGCGCTGGGAGAATAATTCGCTATTCCAATGACATTAAGAGTGATTGCAACACGCCACTTGCTAGCTCACGAGTGTCTCACGGTGAACATCTTCTAACTTCTCCTTCAAAAAGAAATCTACATAGTGACATCAACTTTTCAGTGTGGAATTACCTATCACGTGCAACCGATCAAAGAAAGCAAATAAAATTGCAAAAGAAAAAATTTCTGAAACTTCTGTCTCGATAAAAAGATAAAAAAGAAAAGACAATATGGAAGTACTTAATAGTATACAATTTTAATCGAAGAACACAAAAGAATTTTTAAGCAATTTCTACAGCTATGCTCACAGTTGAAAAATCAAAAAGAAAGAAAATATCAAGGTGTTCGTCATTAGTGGAAAATTACATAGGGTACATACTGTTATTAAGAAACATAAAGAAGATATTAATTGTAATTGAAAGATTAAAGAAAAGATCAAAGTATAGATTTCAGTGTTTCCTATAGCGTACAATCTCAATGAAGGAAACTATGTATAAACAGAATGCCTTGAAAATACCTAGAACTACGTTTATAATTAAGATACCGCAGAGAATATATTAAACTTCATCACAACATCGCAATCTCAACTAAAAACATAGAAGCGAGAAGATTTAAAACTTATTACTGAAGAAAAAAGAGAAAGTGTCTAGATTTCACTTAGAAACAGCTAACGAAATTATTAGATAGAAATAGTCCAAGTATTCATATGTAAATTAGAAATCTAGATACTTTGGGATATTTAATATCTTACTCATATTCAAACTGAATTTACGTATTTTATGATTTAGAGAAATCTAAATATTTTTAGATCTTTAAATATCTCCATTAAAGATAATATATAAATTTTAGAAAAGTATCTACAATTTATACAAAATCTTAAGAAATGAAAACTTTATTGTAATTTGCGGTTGAGATCATCGTAAGATGTTGGATTTTAAAAGATCAATCCTGGACCAAGGAACCTCTGCTCAGTTTGCTTCGTCTATTTTCAGCTAATATATTTTTCTTGTTCATCACTGGTCAAACACGGAAAGTATTAAGGTGGACCGGTTCTAGTGGACCACCATATGTGCACGGGTAACGCACACATTATGTAAGACCCTTCTGTAGCTCTTCTATCCAGTTGTATAACTTCCATCGGTTACGTTTTCTCACTAGAACTCAATTCCCGTGCTTGTATGCGGATCGTCGCACTTTTGCGCACAAGATCAGTGGAACCGGACAAATACTTTACGTCGCGTCATCCGGTAAAAACTATCTTTATCTACGTTTCTCATGAACGCATGTAAAGACAGTTCCTTTCGCCATTAAAGTTAAAAGCCATGTTTGCCTTTGTTATCGTACGATGCACAGGATGTACCGGAAATTTTTCAGATACTCCTCGAGAGATAGATTTAAGCCCTGTATAGGATGTCACGTGACTTGGAAATCACATTTGTATATACCAGTGTTCCTACATTTTTAAGCTTCTGTTTTATTTCGTTACGCTGTTATCGTATCTTATTAATATTTTGTTATGTTGATAGAAATTGGTTTATCCATGAAGATTATTAAGATTAAAATTGTAAAAGGCATTTAATCACACTGAAGGATTATTAAATTGATCAAGTATACAGTGGAATAAATACTCAATTATTAAAATTAAAATTTTAATACACATTAAAATTAGAATGGTAGAAAATCTATATTCAAATCGTAAAAAATATTTGATCAATCAAATTGAGCAGAATAATTAAAATCACTCTAATTAAAATTTTAACGCAGATTAAAATTCAAATGGTAAAAGGTTTCTGTACAAATTATAAAAAATATCACACTAAAAAGCTATCAAATTATTAAATTGATTAGATATAATTAAATAAAACGTCTCTATCTTCGACTTATAAAAACTGTAAAATTCTATACCAAAGTAGAGACTACAAAAGGTATCATCTAAAATCAACTGCTATATAGCACCGGTAAGAAGTGGTGACAAATGAAACTATCGATTTTTATTTCCCGTCGGCGGATATTCTCAAACGGTTAGAAAAAAGTCAAATAAAACGACGATCATCTGTATCGGCGGTAGATCGATTTATGTCGGTAGAGTAATTGTCGAGATTGAGGGATAACTGTAACCACCCTTTGCATGCTTAAAGGGGTGGTATCGGACGACTGTAGGCAGAACTGCATTTGTGTGCCGCATTGCGCTCCTGGAAGTCTGCCAATCTACTACGTTGGCTTTGCTTTACGTAAGGAGACCGCTTTTCGATGTAACCTCTCCACCGTGGGGTAAAAAACAAAGGCAACGATCTTTTCTTGGAACATGTCGCACTTAGGTCACCCTACATTTGCGCAGTACCGCAAGAAAAGGATTCTTCCTTCTAACCGTGAGAAGAAGTCACGATGCATGGCATCGTCACAATGGATACGATAAGACAATACTCTTTCTTCTTACACACCGTGAACCTAAATTCCTGGTACAGGTGAAGTCAGGAAGATTCCGTGGCTCAAAATAAGACACCAAATATAACTTACACACCCGTGAGCCTAAATTCGTGGTACAAATGAAGTCAGGACGATTCTATGAATCAAAATAAGGTGTCAAATAAAATTTATACCTCGTGAGCCTAACTTTGTGGTACAAATGAAAAGGATTTACTTGTGATTGAAATCAAGAGAAAAATTAAGAGTAATAAAATTACATTGGAGGTTTCATTTTTTAGAAAGTCAAGCTTGAAAAGTTCACAATTATATACGTGATATTTCTGTTCACAAGTATCAGGATACCTACTGATTGTTGGTCTTGCACACATCATGGTGGGTCCAGGCTTGTGGTTATACAAAATAAGACTGCAGACTACGTACTTGTACAAAATAGGATTCTTATGTATATAACAAAAAGCTGATGAAATTATTTGCTAGAATTTCTAGAATTTTAAAATAGTGAATTAACATTTATAATAATATGAGGACCCCTATGTAATGTCTCGATCAAAATTCATTAAAGAAATTGAAGATAAATTGAACAGCCCGAAGTTTAAACATTGAAATTGTCCGATTTTATGATAACAAAGAAGATGTATATATGTATGTACTTCGTTATATACAATTGGTGAAATTTTTTATTACGATATTGAACATATAATATTGAATGAATTAGAAGGGCGAAAAAAGATGTGGTAAGGCGAGAGAGTAAACAAAGCATTGGCCTTTCTCTTCCCACCGCATCATGCGAATAGAATAACGGATTATATAACTATAAAACGCTTAAGGATATATCTTAGTAACATGAGAAAAGTGGATAAATACACCTAGTTTCCTTAGTCATTTGTTTTTTTAATATAGATAAAAAAGTGCGCATTAGCAAAAATTAAAACGGCCTAATGTACATGACTGAAGGGATATGAGCATAATGGGCACACTACACTGGCTTGTGTATAGTCATTAGTCAGACGTAATCGCACGTTGAATAGATTATAAAGACTTCACTGTTTGAGGAAGCTAAAGTGTCACCTACGCTAGAGAAGAATTTTATACACCATTTTATGTGTATAAACAAAAATTAACCTTATTGAAGTAAATATGTCTTATTAAAATGTACAAAAAATTATAATAACTACTAGTAAAGTAAAAGATCAATATGAAAAAGGTTCAAATTTTTTAACCAATCAATAACAAAGTGCTAGACGGTATTTCGTCAAAAATAAACAAATCCGAATTACTTTTAAATAATAATGCACATCTAATCTTATAAAGTATTGTAAATGTAATTGTTCAATAACGCCATCTGTCTCATCTAACTTTTAAGGTTATTTCAAACAACTCAAATGAAAGAACTGTTCCTTTAAAAAAAGGGAAGGAACTAGAACAATCTTTCAGTGTTTCGAACAAAGGGATAGTTTTCGGCCGCGTTTCTAACGAGAACGGGTCTTCTATAGCTCTTCTAAAGTAATTGTTCTTTAGAAAGTGATCCGCCTAATTTTCCGGTGTGGTCCAAATGTCGAACGAGCGCGCGCGCATGCACAGAAATCCTTCCGCTAAGAACAAAAGAAATCCTTGGCCAGTGTCAGATAAAAGATCGTCACTCACCTCCAACAAAAGCCCTTGCTGCACACTGTTGCCGGCATCCTGGTTCGATAGAGCAAACACCAGCAACATCAAGATACCAGCAGCCAGCAACGTTCGCCTAATCGTCGCGAACACATATCGTCGTACTGTCATCTTCTCACGATGTACGATCTTTCTTCGATACTCATAACGAACTGAAAAACAAAACCGAATAGATTTCTATTGTATTCTCATTAATCGATACGATCAATAAAAAAGATAAACAATATCTTGACGGGAAATAAATAATGATTAGACTGTGGATTTTTATGCGTTTGTAGGAAATTTGAAACTACAAAATTGCATAGAATGCACATAATACGAAAACATATATAAAATATCCAAAATATAGTGTTTCCTATAATGCTTGATAGATAAAACAATTTTCTATCAAAGTTCTGCTCTTTCACTAATATTCTCAAAAGGTATGAATTTACATAAAAATGTACTATTATGTGGTTAATATATTTTTCTAGAAAAAATTGAATTAGTCTCATATACGATGTTTTATAGAAATTTAACATGTCGTGTGTATTAGGATTATCAGTATTTACCGCGTTATTATAGTTAGGCTTACTTATGGTTAGGTATTACAGGTGAATATTGAGGTTAGATAACAATGGCAGATGGTAGTTTTGTCATTCATTCAGTATCACTCATGGTTCATGAGAGATTATAATAAAAATTAAAGATTCTTTTTGTGTTTATTTTATAAAAGATCTATGTTTCAGAAACCTATGTCACATACCCTGAATTATTGATAACAAACTTAATTGCATCCTTTTTTCTCTAAAATGTCTTAAATAAACTTCCTAAAATAATGGAATTCGTCCTATATTCGTTAATGACGCTAGAAATTCTTAGCCATTAGAAATTTGAATTATTCCATTACAAACATGGATTATGCGTAATATAATGAAAAAAAAAATACAAATAAGTAATGTTTCGTAAAGAGTTTATTGGGATACAATATATGTATGTACATCATATAATCACCAGTCATCAATAGTCACGTGTTTGTTTCGTAAGGATGCATGTTACGAACCTGTTAGAAACCTTAAAGTGTAACAATAGTATAAACTTACATTTTATTTAAAGTTAGAACTAAGATGAAAATATTTTTATCATGTACAGGATGCTATATGGTTTATGTTGTTTATTAATTGAAAACTAATTAACAGTACCTATACTAATCATAGTACAAGAAGCAATTTACATATGTGTTATCGATTTGCATTTTTTAACTCGATAACAATACTCTAATCATACATAAATAACATTATCGTAATATGGATACTATAATTCCTTGTATATTAACGATATATATACAATATTGATTCTTTCATGCAATCATCAAACGAGTATCTATTGCATTTGGTATACACTGTTCGATATGGAACGATATTTCATAGATTAATCTCGATCGGACTTTACTTTAAAAGATTGGTCATTACTATATAATATTACTAGAAAAGATCTTACGGAATAAATTACATTGAACAAATATATATATATATATATGTTTGCTCATTCAGCCAAGTTCCAAGGCCATTGCAGAATAATACGTGCAATACTTATAAAGTGGAACGTCAGATTCAAGGATCGATGGCGCTCTATCGAAAAGTTTGCATGGAAACGCGAAATGCACACGCGCGCATAATCCAACGTTTCTTTTTATCAATTTAATTTTTCTTTTTTTATAAATTTATCTTTCAAATAAGTGTCAGACACATCTTCGATAAAATCAATGCATTAATTATCGTTACATCTTGCCATTAAGGACTTTTTTATTTGCTAATTATCATTCATATGTTATTAATTATATATCTAATCGCTAAACAAGTACCACATCCGAGAAAAAAGCGACAAGCAATTACAAATTACAAAAAAAAAAAACAAATTCATGTCCTTTGTATATTTTTTTATTTATTCAAAATTTGGATAAATAGTTTTAGTCCAATTTTGAACTTTGGTAACTAGATTATTCTATTATAGTAAAGTATTACATGACAACTTGCAAATATTTTCCAAATTACAATACCCAGAAATCAGAATTATGTATATAGATGTACGACTACTTTACTAAAATCATTTTTCATTTATCCAAACTTTTTCACTTTTTGCTTAAACTAATTTTTAAAATAAACAGTAAATATGGCAATTCTAAAATTATTTTTCAAATTCTGTTCCACAGAGTGACTAACAAGTGATCAGATAATATCAAATGTCAAAATGGATGAAAGACGCGAGCAACGAACTTTTTAAGTAGCAATGCAGTCGGTGCATACGTTTCCTAGGTCAATGGGTCACAGGACATCCCTTCTTTTTCGTGACCTAACTCATTCCTTTACACAAATAATCATATATTTTGCCTTCTTTCGATATATTTTTATATTGCTCTAATACGTACTTGGCGTGGACATATATGCCCCGATATCAAAATTCAACGATGCATCTATCGTACCCCCTGCAAGAAATCCAACCTTCACCTCCGATTCTTTCACTGGATTCGATCCTCTGTGTATACTTGGTCGAAACTGACCGCGAGTCGAAATACAATTAATATACTTTTCGAGTTGTAAACTGATGTCAAACACGTGACAAAACTGACTGATTGAACGAAAACTATAGACACCGCATGATCACGGCGGCATCCTGCAGATTACTGAAGACTGAAGAGACACACACTGTTCCGTATACTTCCATGCATGCGTCGTCTGCTACTAACCGAGCCGTACTCGCTTGCTGATTGGTCGACGTTTTCGCGGGTCGATTTACTCATGATCACCTCTGCGTATGCGCACCACATTGAAACTGTGTCTTCGTTACCCTCTGCGACACTATACAGACTCCCTTTAATTATCTATCTATCCTCCGAATATTGCTTTCATTTTCGAGCAATATTAAATAGCAAATAGCTATGCAAACGTTTCTGTTTAAACCTCTATGTATCGAAGCTACTTTAAAGTAGCACTTTCGCTAGAATACTGCTATCAACCAAATATGCTTAGAACCCTGATCGAATTTATAAGTAACACTTCTATGAAGTTCTTTCAAGTGTCATAAAATAATGTCAACGCCTAGACAGGCGTGTTATTTGAATAGGTTTGATGTATCTGTAATGAAGATAATAGTAGAAAATATAAATTACTTCTCTAATTTGACTTCTTGAGATATCCAATTTCGTTTCAGGAAAATAAGAAATCCCCAGGTTTACATGTCTCTCGCAGAGGACGACGATCTTTGTGGTATGTCGATGATTTGGAACTTGGAGAACGAAACATTTGCATATCCAATCAATGAGATTCGGCCATCTAGCAAAGTCGTTGCTACCGTCGTTCTCGATTTACCAAAATTCGATAAAAAGCACTTCTGTGAGGTGTATGGTACAGTCGCCTACGAAGTCGAAGAAACAGAATATCAAGTTCCAGTACCTATTATCCGTCTTACAATCGAAGACACTGTCGACGATAGTTACCAAGTCAAATTTCTAACCGCCGGACACCATGTTAGCCCAATAAAAACGAATGATATTGTGCCAATGATTTTAGCATTGAGAAGTACATCGGTGGAAAAAGATATAAATGCACAAATAAAAGGAGTTCCAGAAAGAAATAAAGAATTTCTGAAGTTCTTGAAAGAAAAGTCTTTTCAAGAAATCTATACAAATACTTACATTGTACAGACAACTGGATGCCTGATGCACTGTTTGATTGAAATATTGCCTAACATCGAAACACAGGAAAAATTAAGAATTTCTGCAAGGTGAAAATAATGTTCTTTTGAGAATATTATATTTCAAAAATAATTAAAATAAGATTTAATAAATGATTAAATAATTTTGTAATGTTCCTAGCAAAGCTACGTTTCATAAGGTTCAACATATTACATATATCGATTAATTTTAACGTACATTATAAAAATACTAAAATTATTTTGCGGTAAGATATTGTTTTTGAAATATTTCATTGTGAAAATCAGACATTGGAAACGAACAATGACCATTTTTGGAGAATCGCATTTATTTTTCATATAATCTTCCTTCGATTAAAATACAATAAAAAACATAAAAATAATTTCAATAAAAATGTATAAATAAAATAAAAATCGATTGAATTTAATAAATTTCGTTTCAGATTGTTGACAAAAGTTAATTTTCAACAAATCAATTTTTTCAGAATTTTTACTGGAAATTAATTATTAATGATATTTTTCCTAATAATAATATATCAATTCTTTGATAACATGCTGTTATTCATAATTAAATATAAACATATAAATTAATTCCAAAATCTTTTCGTCGTTTAGTTTTCAATAAAAACAGGTCTCCGCAAAAAAATTTTCGTGTGTATTTCTGTATCGTAAGCATTAACGTAATAATTAAATTAAGTATTGATATAATATATACTGTATTTCATGAAATGTGGCTTTGTTACAAATAGAAATATATCCAACTTTTTAAAATTTTTATTATTAATTTCTTATCTATTTTCATTTGCCTCAAAGTTATATATACATGTATTTATAGATCTAGCCACCAAATGAATATAATATTACGACTTATAAAAGAATATTTTCCGGATATCGTTATTGAAGAAGATGTTAATCCCATTCGTGCTGCGATGGTCCTCATGGAGGAATTAAAATTATATCTCCAGGACGCGAGCACCGCCACGCGACAAATGGCGAGAATAAAAACTGACCTACTTATCCCGTGAACATGGTAAAACAGATTTTGTTCATTAACGGAGGAATAGATTTGAATAGATTACATGTACATACCAGTTATACTAAAAAATGAGATCCTTAACGTTAAATAAATGAGTAAACAAATATATACTGTGTTTAAAAAATCTAATTGATCCATTAACATATGTAATTAATTCAAAAATTTTTACTATTGCACGTTGCATTTTTATACGAAAGAATCGTGTAAAATACATGAGAACATGATATTTATACTTAAAGGAGACGTATGACAATTTAAAATATCACATATAATATTCATCAAATGTTTTTATATGAAATTGAACACAATCATCTATTGATATAACTGTAGTGGGTTGTTATATCCGCGCCAGCATGAGCATATGACCATAAGCTGTAGGAATTAAAGTTATATTTTCAGGACGCGTGCACCGCCACGTAACAAATGGCGAGAATAAGAACTGACTTCCTATCCTTATCTCATGAACACGGTAAAACAGATTTTGTTCATTAACGGGAGAATAGATTGAATATATATAGTATATGTACATACATTCACATAGTATATACTTACTGTCAACGTTAAAATTCATTTGAAATTTCTCTAATAGAAAAGAGGGTTATAGCGAATGAAATTTTCTATCGTTCTCTTCTATTAAATTTTATATTTTATATTTTTTATATTTATGTATAATTTGTATATAAATCTTGTACTCGATTGTTCACTGTATAAGATTCCTGTATGAAATCACTATTTATTTGAGAGTTCAAATCGAATTGTATAATATCGAAGGATTTTGAATTATTATCATCTCAATCCTAGCTCTTGCTCCTAGACAATAATATCAGGATAGTATGGCATAGGTAGTAGCATCGTAACTATCGAGATCCCGCCGAAAACCGGTTTACTCACTACTACTTTTACCTAACTGCAATTGCACAAGTGTAATGTTGATATAAAACTATGTTATATAGTGTACGAATAATTTTCGTGAAAATCTCAACTGTGTGATTTATTATAGATATATTAAGGTTTATATACTTGTTATCATTCATCCAACATATTTCATTTTTGATGTAAATGTGATTAAATATATCTATATATAAATACATATGAAGATGAGTCTCAAATTCGAAGCTTTTCGGTGCTATGAAAATCTGAGTTACCTCAAACATGATCTAATACTTAAAATTCTTGAAAGTTTTTAAAAATTCCAAGTTTCTAAAGTTTCGGTAAGTTTTGAAAGGCCTCAAAAGAGCATGAAAAGTTTTGGAAGTCTTAGAATCTTTCGAAAGCTTGATGCATATGCAATATTTTATATAAAATTTATATAAAATTTATTATATAAATATATAAATTAGAATATAATGTAAAAGATTTTATACATATAATATTGAAGATACTGGTACTGAGTACAATAATAAATATACATGATATTGAAGATACAATATTTTCAAAACTTATCGAAAATTTAAAAATCTGAAAGATTCATCAAACTCAAAATTTAATATTTATCAAGACTTATAAAAGTTTTAAGTATCGAATCATATTAGAAGTGATTCGAATTTTCCGCCACGTATATATACATAGTTGGAATTTAGAGCGCTATGTATAAGTATCTACTGCCATCATCTGTTCCGTGGGATTATGTTATGTCGTGTGTAGCAGCAGAGATTCATATATCATAGTAAAGGAAGTACCGTGTTCGTAATTTGCGAACAACAAATGGCTAACGCATTAGATGCTGTCGATTGGGAAGGTAGAGTTCATCTGATGAAAATATTGCTCTTGTTCGTTATTTTTTTACGGTTTTGTCATGGCATGGTATTCCGAAAAACCTTGCAACAAGTAATATAACGGCTTGTTTTGACATATGTCATTCTGCTATTAATTTCATTTTCTTCGTTGCATCTAACAAAGAAATATGATATTATTTTATGCAATCTTACTCAAATTTAATAGAAGTGAAACATTTTTGCTTCTAGAGATTATATTACAAATATTTCACTTTTGTTACATCAAAGCTCACTTGAAATAAAAAATTCAATTTAAAAGATCTTATTATTTATACGTATGATTAGAAGATAATAATTGATTTTACATGGTAGGTTCATGAAATAAAATTACTTTATAATAAATAATCCTATGATAATTTGCGTACAAATTTTGTTGTTACTATTCCTAACCTTACCGTGAAAACTAGTTAGTCATCTTTTTTAACGGAGGATGTATAAATTAATTTCTGCTAATACTTTTACCAAAAAAGTTTATTTTTTAAATTAACTACGACATATATATATAATTTATATTTAAATATAATGTTTTACCTATTAATTACTTATATATTTTTATTAATATTAATGTATAATTTACTAAAATCTGTATTATTATTAACTTCATATCTAATTTTAGATCTTAGAAGGCAAGCAAGACACCTGGAAAATGAGATTGATGCAAAACTGGTAGCATTCAGTAAGCTTGGTGTCAATAGTGGATCCAAGCTTGTTAATGCAGATGAAGAACCTCTTTTAGATGAAGAACATGTCTTTGATAATATGGCCTCTGAAATAGAAGCATTATTGGCTAAGGTACATTTAAAATATCAATATTACATTTCAAAAATTTAAATTATATAGTTTTTGTTTGTTACAGTTGTTTTCTATAAATGAGAGAATGAGCAAATTACAACCAAATGGTGCTGCAATGTTGCATACAATGCAACGCCACAAAGACATATTGAAAGATTATAAATTGGAATTCAACAAAATAAGAAATAATTTTGATGCAAGAAGAGATAGAGAAGATTTACTAGGTAGTGTCCGTAAAGAAATCGAGTACGTATGCCTATCACTTTATTACTTTAAATTATTTCCTTTTAAATATTTGATTAAGAGTTTATAAATCTTCTATGGAACAGTAACTACAAAAGTGTAACTGGACTGAATCGTCGGGAAATGTATATGAAAGAAAATCAACACATTCACAAGTAAGTATTGTTTGCTATACTGTTCGTTTTATTTTGATTTATTCTGAGTTATACATAGTATAAAGTGTCCTGTTTGTTACATTTTTTTCGCCAATATAAAATCAGATAATTTCTTTCAGTTCGGATCATTTGCTTAATGATCAAATAAGCATAGCAATGGAAACGCGAGATCATCTGATGACTCAAAGGCAAACGTTCAAACGTATACAGACCAGGTTAAATGACATTTCAAATCGATTTCCAGCAGTAAATAGTCTAGTGCAAAGGATAAATTTACGTAAAAGACGCGATTCACTTATAGTCGGCCTTATTATTGGATTTTGCACGTTTCTCATGCTGCTCTATGCTTTTCACTAAATAATATCCAATACCAAAGTACTTCCACCCGTTAGTGATACATCAATGGGAATGCATATATGTAGATGAGGTATTTGGTGATGTATTTACGATATATAAACGGATAGAGAACTGAAATTGAAAAATGCGTGATTGTGCGTGATGTGAACATGCGTAAGTGAACTCTGAATGGTCGAATGAATGTTTTTTCGTTCTTGCGAGTTAAGAAAGTAAAAGAAAAGAAAGAAGAAAATGTTAAACTGTACAGTTTTTTTATACGTAACATAAGTCGTGGGTGATACTATGTAAAAAGATTAAGTCCACGATCAATGTGTTAATTTAATAAACATTAAAACAAATGGTGAAGATTTTATGTATTTACAGAATCATTTGTATTTTTTGTTTCAATTTCCTATATACACGACTATACAAGTGTTACTTTGGACACATTTTTGCTTTACACCTTTGAGTAAAGACTGTAAAATACCATGCATGTATAAAAAACCAAACCTTCAAAATTTTGCTACTGTACTTTATATGTTAAAAAAAAACAAAACCATGATTTACTATTCGCAGTGCAGTAGACTGATATTTATATAAGACATTTTATTTACTATTGGTATAATTCGATGCAAGTACTGAGTCTGTGCTTGCAAGAGGAAACAATTTACATATTTCTTTCTTATGGAAATTCATTGTATTTTATACGCCTATGAATCAATGTATTCTCGGATGCTTTCTCGCGGTACAACATATACGTTTCAAAGCAATGGGGACAAAGATGCACGATGATTACTATTTAAGAAATTATACAACAATGGAGGAAAATAACATTAATGCAAATATTGTAATTAATAAGTGTGTAGTTTCGGCATTATCATTTGAAAGATCGATTTTCGTTAACATTACATTTTTTCGTCATTTTTTACTAAGAAGTATTAATTTTACTTACACAGAAAACATTTATACATGTATATATACACACGCACGTACATATATATATGTATATATGTATAGCATCATTAGAATCTCTCATTCGAGTTCACAAAACACAGCACGTTACGAAAGGAATCACGTTACTTTCGGCAAGTGCAGTGCCTGGTTTCCACGTATACTAGATACCACATTTATAAATTACACCTTGTCTGTAATAGGAACTCAAGCAAGAATTGTAAAAATATCGAATATAAAGTACACGTATGACCTAAAACTGCTTTATATCCTTTAATATATATATTTACACTTTGAAAATGTTTTATTATAATCACAAATCACTTTCAATTTTTCTTTTTTCGTTTGTTAGCTGATAGTTTCGTCTCCGATAGTTTTAATTAAGAATCTCCACGTTTATAAATGAACGAATATATATAGTATATCAATATAAATGTTGCAGCTTTGTATGAAATGAATATTCCTCACGTAAAAATAATTACACAAATGTTGAGAAAAATAAACACAACGAACGAATTATCTCTTTAATGTACATTAATAAATAATTTATTAGGTATCCTGTATCCTACCAATATCATGGAAAATGATATAACGTAATAAGAGTACTTTCTTATCTACGTTATATAAATGTGTATTTTTTTATATTCTTTCTTTTCTTCTTTCCATTTTCTTATTCTTGTTTATAAATGCAATATGTAGTGTATCCGTAGAAACGTAGTAGTGTCATTTTTTTCTCATGGACTACATCAGAACGATTCTTTGTAGTAAGAATAGTTACGAAGACAAGAAAATATTCACAAGACAATTTCTCGCTTCATAGCGTCTAAACACGTAAACGCTAATTCGCATATCCTTGTAGTTTTCTTTTTTTTTTTTTTGCTTTTTTTATTTTTCTAATGGAGATTCTACTTAAAATTAATTCTATCAATTTTTCCAAGATACCCTATTTACCATTCTTTTTTAAATTGGATCTTCCATTTTTCTTGTTTTATTACTGTTTTCTGTCATAGATGATAGATTGTGAGATCCACCTTACTTAGCTATCAAAACTCGTCCAGGCGTACAAATAAACAACAGACATCTACTCAATATACATGCGAATCGCATGACTACTTTATGATTTTTGAATATAAATATACTGCCGTACGTATCGTTTGAATCTAACTTTTGTTTTAATGTTGACTACTTATAAATGGAGAATTATTGGGAGACGAGGTTATGCATTGTTTCCCAAACGCAACTTTTTAAATTATGCATCTATTATTGTAACTGATATTGCTATATCACTGTGTCTGATATAATAAAAAATAAAGACGAATTTTTATAAAAACGAACAAGGATTACACTATCTTGGCACTTACTTCATAAATAATAAATGTTAGTTTTGACATAAAATTGACAAGATAGAAAAATTCTCATTTATTACCTCGTCCCTCTATTCCCTATAGTAATAGTAGCAGTGGGATACTAGTACTAATAATAGTAGCAGTAGTGTAATAATATTAATGGTAGCAGTAGCAATGGTCATTAATTAACTATCCGATCAATTTAACGATTAAAGAAAAGAACTGGAACAGTTGCGTATACATCTGTGTATATTCCAACGAGAATCGATTGCTTGTTGCACTGCTTTTCTGATATAGTTCTAATACTATTTTATATCTTTTCTTCCGGGTTTTACTTACTTCCGTTCCATTAATCAGTCACAATATATATGCAAGTAAGTAAACCTTTACCTATCACTAAGATTTTACATAATCGATTCTCACTGAATGTTTAAATTTGTTCTTCAAGATATGATTAGCGTAAAATACGGTTCCTTAAGTCGTATGCATCGCTATGGTTTAATTTTACGTTTCCACATAAGATTCTAGCTTCTCTCCACATTCGATATAATTCTTCGTGGTAGATGCAAAATAAAACTATTGTATTGAATAAAATTCTTTTACATCGTAATGCAATCGAAAGAGAGAGAAAGAGAGAAAAGAACAAAACTAAAGTTGTTCTATATGCAGCGATGCCTTTTATAAAATAATCATATTTTTCTTTGACATATAAAATAAATGGCGAGTGTACTTCGTATGTAACTATAATCGCGTTACAAAATTATGGATTTAATATTTTTTTTTTACTCAGCGATGTGAAAAGAAGGTAAATGAAAAATAAAAAAAAATATTCATTCCCACTAACGCTCAATTAAACGCGAGCGCAATTTATGACTAAAATTACAAAAAAAGAAAGAAAATATTCTAGCTACTTAGTAATGTTTCATGTATAATCGAGGAAATACAACGGGCGAGCAAAACATACTTCATTAAAACGTTTAACATAGCGACGTCAAAGCCTAACGAAAAGATAAGCTTGGATCTCATACAATTCGCAGGTTGTAAATGTTCGTTCCACATGTTCGTTTCACTTGTCATTACCAAATCAGGCTTTCGTATCTACCTGATATATCCTTATTAAATGACTTAATTAATTCACATCTTTGTCGTGCATTCGCAGGTGCACCCTCTTCTTTATTGAATTTTATCGCAAGACTTAGAAGAGGGATTTGTCCACGTTATACTCACATCAATCGCTTCTTTTGGTCCTGTTCTTGATAACACATCAAAATTACGAACTCCCTATTCTTTTCCAACGAATAAATCTCGCTTTGATTGTTATATCAGTTACTTACCTATAAAAGCGAATTAACGAATTGTTCAAAATGTAAGTTCTTCGGTGTTCTCAGCATCTGATGATAATTCTTGACGCAATATTTCCATACAGGACTTTGGAATAAGAGTACCGACTATTTTTAAGCCTTCATCTATAAGAAAAAAATAAACAAAACTTTTAACAGTTCCTATAACATGTGCAATAGTTTCATAGAATTATATTTAAATTTTTCATAAAACTTACCAGTTCGTAAGCGTACTACTTGCATCTTAGAGTTATGAGCAGAACGTGTTGCAAGAATGCTTTCAACTCGGCTCCAAACGCTCAACACCGAACCTGATAACACGTTATAGGAACGTCTTCGGAGTCCAACTTCACAATCCATACCAAGAGTCGCGTTTTTACAATTGCCGCGCCAGTAAGCATGTGAACATGTATCTACAGACGCTTCATATTGTTGTGACCAATGTGGTTCTGCTTCGTCTGATGATACCTTCTTATATTTTTTCTCTAATTCACCTAGAGTTTCTTGTCTTAGTTGCAATCCTGTATTGGGTCTATAAACAAAAATACGAATCATAATATGATCAATTTTAAATTATTAATCGTTATCTTATATTTATTACGAAAGAGACACTCTACCTATAAACCATATACAGCTGATCTTTTTTACTCTCAGATTTTTTCTTTCCGGTATCTACTATAACAGCAAGAATGGCGGTTTGCTTTCCATTACGGATCTGATGGCTCAAATAGAAGCCCTCTTTGGATCCCGTCAATTCGGAACATTTGTCCATTGCCTCTGCCCAATTCATTCCACGTTCAACGTGAACAACGTGAAGCTCGGTTGGTGCCTTTCCAGTAGCGTGTTTCCGTAAGAAGCGGTATAACTTAACCCTTTTTACATTTTCTCCAGCTGTACCAAGATCGAGAATACCCATGTCGAAACGACCGGTCTTTTTTGCTTGCGTGACAATTGCGTTTAGAGTGTCGGTGAAATATTTAAATAACCGATTCTGCAGGTCAACCGGCATACCGAGAATACGATTTAAGAATTTTGACATGTTGTTATAATCTTTGTCCAACGTGAGTACACCAGGTGTGCTTTCACTATTGCAAATTAAACCAACACCCACTAATGCATCAGCCACATCTTTGAAGAAATCTCCGTGATAATCTTGTGGTGGTGGTACAAGCGGAGGTTCGTATCTAGTATTTCATTTATAAGAGAATTAATTGAATTTAGTAAACCATATTAGACATTGCAAAAAGTATATAGGAATATATAAGATATATTATTAAACCTCTACTACCGAAGCACCATATTTGGTATATAAAGCTCGAGGTGGAGTCTATAATACTCCTGAACTTTATATGTAATTTATATATAAATGCAGAACATTTCTGGCAGTCTTTCTTATTGGTTTATCTCTAGTACACATTTTCCTAATATATATAACACAATAGATCCGCCATCATCCAGACCAGAGATGGTCTGCCAGCCGATTTCATTGTCAGAAATTATTACAGACAATATCTTGCAATCCTATTTACTGGCTGATTGATTTTGTAACGATACAAGGGTGCAATATCAGTCCTTATAGATTTTTCACTTTATTTTTGTAGATATTCTATATCGTAAAAGAATTTTAAGGTAATTACGCAGTTTAGTGATTTTTCTCAATTTTTCTCCTTTTGACAGACTCCATCGCACATATATCAGATATCATTTCATAAGATAAACAAACTATGTAAATTTATTTACGTAATGCATATATCGTAGTACTGTCGAAAGGTAGACGAAATATAAATACTTAGTTATAAACAAAATGGAAGACTTCAATCTGAGACTCCACCTCGGTAGTAGAAGGTTAAATTGTAAGAAGTATACAAACTTCATAATAGTTCTCATTGTCGCTTCAAGCGCTGCACGTCCGTATTTGTTATCAATATTGAATTGCGAGAGATCTCTGGTTTCTGTAGCTCTTCGATCACCGTGCGTAAGAGCTCCAAGACTTTCCAAACGCTTCGCTACGATAGATGCAAATCGTCGTTCACCGGCCAAATCCGAGATAAGGAATATGTATTCCGGAGCATTCACTTGATTAGAACGATGCGTTCGTCCGAATTGCTGTATCGCTCTGTCTGCGCTCCATGGTAATTCGAGAGTAATATGCACTCGTCGCATCTGATTTCTTGCTCGCCTATCACTTTGTAATGATATACCACTGCTGGCTGCTTCTGAGATAATGGCCACTGTTTTCTCGCCATCCATAAACCTTTCAACATTAAATCATTCAAATTTAATCTGTTAAAAGTAGACTTTTTTTACGTGCATGTTAAAGATAAATTTATTATGTACCTCTGTTTTTCAGTTAGATTAAGCGTTTCCAATGGAACATCCACTTCAGATCTGGATTCGTACTGAATGGTACCATCTTCTGTCTGAACAACTCGCCCTTTCCTACCAGTCATTTCGGCCACATTTTCCGGCCCACCAAACTCGTCAATTAGTTGATCCAAAGTATTTGGTGGTAATCGTTCGCCTAAGTCTTCAACCTGCGATAGTAATTCCTTCTTCATGGTGTAAGCACGTTCCACGGCGTCTCTCGATGGCGCGCGATTGCGCGTCGCTCCAGCGGCTATGGGTCCTGTATAATTTATCAATGTATCACCACTACATTTGTTCTTACTTACGATAATATTTCTGAGAATATGAAATATATACCAGTTCGTTTCTTCACTGGCTTTTTTTGTTTCTTAGCGCCTTTCTTCCTTCGCCTTCCATCGCCTGAATCTGTAATATAAGTAAGAAATTAGCAGAACATTTTGATTAAACGATTTTAACCCTTAATTATTACCTTTAGGTCATAAGTAACACACAACAGTTTGAATAAAATAAAATTAAGCTTTCAATTTTAATTTATATTGTATAAATTACTATTCATTTTTAAAATTAAAATGTATGCTTTATTTATATTTCACAATTAAATAATATTAAATTTAATTTAAATCAGTTACTTATGATCTAACGATACCAGTCAAATAATATGTGGAACCTACCAGAGTCTGTTTCGCTGTAATTGAAAGAAGAATCAGAAGTGATATTACTTTCTTCGTCAGTCCTATGATCGTCTTCGCTCTCGCTGCCACTCTGTTTATATTCCGAACCGGAGCTATGTCCACCATTCCTCTCGTCATCGGTAAAATCGTCATCAGATGGGAATGTACGAACTCTCTTCGAGGCTCGTTGAGCTGCCTGTCGTATTGGCTTTCTTTTACTTCCACCCGCAGAACCGCTAGCTCCATCGATATCATCGAGATCGTCTAATCTCTGCATTTTTGATGGTTCAATACCAAGAACTCGGTGTATGTGATTACGGTCTGATGCTGGGAAATGTTTCTCGACTAACGTTTGAAGTACTCCTCTAAAATAAACACATTCATGTAGAAATAAACAGTCTTTTTGTATTTATATATTAATAAAACTGAATGATGTATTTACT
Organism: Bombus difficillimus; assembly: GCA_014737525.1. NCBI lineage: Eukaryota > Metazoa > Arthropoda > Insecta > Hymenoptera > Apidae > Bombus > Bombus difficillimus. The sequence continues at coordinate 2,837,494 of JACXIT010000166.1, forward strand.
TTGCAGTGGAAACGAAATCGCTTAATTCACCATCGTCGCGTTCCAATTGTTCTAACGTGCGTGCCTCACCAGTAGATTGTAGACCGATAACTACACATTTTCCACACTTCACAGCTTCACGTGCAACTGCTACAGCATGTTTCACTTTAGCAGCGATACACAGATATTTGAAGAAGCGCTGATGTGACGACCAGAACTGTCCCCACATAGTTTTCTTCATGCGATTCTCGGCGTCCAACAATTCTGCTGCTTCTTGAAACCTCTGCATTGCTTCAACCCACTATACAAAATTTATTAATTAATAAATTATTAATCATTAATTAATACATTATTAGATAATAAATTATTAATCATTAATTAATACATTATTAGATCTTTTGTTTTAATACTCACAAGTTGAACTGAATGATCATAGACCTCGGTAAACTCTTTGGATAACGGTACTTCCTCTATTTTAAAGGCTACGCCATGAAAACTGAGTTGTCGGGCAATGTACATGCCTCGCAACTTCATGTCCATCGCTACGATCTCCATTGCACCGACTCCGCGCTTCTCCACGGCGGTGATAAAATCATTGAATTCGGGGAATGGTGTTCCTTCGCCCCACATACCTAATCGAACCATGTAGGCCATATTACGGGGCTCGGAAGCGCCTGTGGCACTGGCATACACTACTCTAGCTTTAGGAAGCTTGTTTTGCAACTCTAAGACTGTCAAACCTGGAATACATTGGAAATTGCAATAAATTATATGAAACATAGTAATAAATATACAACATTATTGTACCATAAAACACAATTGCATTATATGAAACATAATAGCAAGCATGTTACATGTATAAGTTTACAATATAAATAATGTGTCTAATATATGTACCAGTTTTAGTAGGTTTTGAACTTCCTGTAGGACATAAATTCTTCGCCCGATGACACTCATCAAATATAATCAACCCATCGAAATCTTCACCACACCATTGTAAAAGCTGTTTCAATCGACTTTTGTATTTTCCACCGCTTTGCGAAGATTCTCCGATTAATGCTGAATATGTACTGAATATTACTCCTTTCTTTACGTTACCGTTTACCGCTGACGAGATCTTTGCATACTTGAATTTATTTAGTGCATGAACCTAAGAATACAATTTATATTTCCATTCAAATTATACATCAACTTTTATATCAACAAAATTAAAATAATAAATGATTGATATATCTCCAATTTAAAGAATAAGTACCTCAATTTTTGACGCGCCAATATCATTTAAATCGCGCTCTGCATCATATTTGAGATCGTTCGAGACAGACACCCAAATAGCACGTTTCCTTCCTTTCAAGTAATTTTCGAATATAATTCCGGCTATAGTTCGTCCTTTACCAACTCCTGCACCATCGCCGATAAGAAAACCAGCGCGTGTACCATCTGGTAAGAGATGTTCATGTTGCTGAGACGCATACGTTATTGATTCAAGTTGCAGCGCAGATAAAGCTCCAGTTCGCATTGTTTCTTCCGGTATCGAAAGCTTGTACCAGACGTCCGTTGGCTCGACGCTAGATAACGATGCAGTTTCCACAACAGGATCTGGATGCTTTCGTCCGAGTTTAACTATGAATTGTATTAATTAAGAGGTATGTTATCTAATAAATAAATATCAATGTAATGTATTTTCAAAGTAAAGTTAAATAACATACGTTTAGTAGGCATATAGTCGGCATACGTTTCTGCAACACCCATATCTTCATCATCTACCTCCTCTTCTTCTGGTATGGTAGGTTGCATATTCATTTTTGCAGCATCTCCAGCATTCATCCATAGCTGAGACACAGCTTTGCCTACAACAATGTTGCAAATTACTGTATTGTGAGATTAGAATCTTATTATGTTAAATGACTTAAATGAATTAGTGCTATTATGGACATAATTATGTGTTTCAACAATATTATAATTATTAAAGTGATTTTAGGATATTAAAAATATGAAGAATACCTGTCAGTGCACTTGGCCAATTTGGATGTAAACCATTTTGGTTTAACAATTGAACAAGAGGATTAACACCCATGTTCATTCCAGGCATACCCATAAAACCACTCATTAAGCTCATATCCATGCCTAGGGAACGATAACATATGTAAAACTACTCAATTACTCACTCAGTATTATAATTTACAACACTGTTTAAAATAATTACAGATAATACAATAGTTAATTACGCTTAACTTACAATGTTACAATAAAATACAACAATATGGGTATAAATTTATTATACAAATATACTCTTGATACAAAAGCAATAATGTATGTGCATAAATGATTTGTACATACATTTAATTTTTATAATACAGACAGGAATGAATTATTTTGATTATGTTATAGAATATTAGGAATAAATAAAAAACATATTGTACTCACTTGGTGGAAAAAAAGCTGCAGGGTTGAAACCTGCAAGAGTTGCTAGTCCTGGTGGAAAATATGGTCCACCAGCAGCAGCTAACTGACCTAATTGACCTAACTGATTTGTATTAACAAAACCAGGTGGTGTACCCTGTGATCCTCCTACACGTACCATTTCATAACCTGGTGCTGCTGTCTTAGTTACCAATCCACCAGGAATTTTATTACCAAATTTCTGATTTAACACTGTTAAAGAAATATAATTTCAAAAAATATAAATAAAATTCTTTTATGAATTCATTGCATATTTTTCTGTCATATTTTTTTATTAAAATTCTTACTATTTAAACCTCCTTGTCCTTTAGCCATAGCATTAGATGGGACATCTGCAGGTTTTTCATCCTTAATATTCGCAATCCCAGTAGCAGTGGCAAGATCTTTTCCACCACCTAATGAAAATTATTATGCATTAAATGCTTTTTTCATATTTAAAAATGAAATATTTACCAGGTACACCCATGTTATCGGGATCTTCATCCTCGTCACTGCTGCTATCTTCATTCATTGCGTCCTTATCCCTTTTAGTTGACTGACAAAAGATTTGTTCAATGTTTTAACAACACATATTGTTACATATTAATTTATCATTAATCTAATAATAAAGTTAATGTTTAAATTATTATAGTCATTATTGATATTTTTAAATTTATAAGAAAACAATGGATCAGGCATAAATTTCAGTGCATATTTAATCTGCAACTCACATTTTATAGTTTCATAACATTATGTAATAACTAACTTTTTATCCATAAATATAAGGATAAATTAAGTCTAACTAGAAACATAAAAACTGCTATCGTGTATGAGTCTTATCAACTTCCCTTTTTGTAAATTTTTCAATTTCTTTATCAATATCATTATCTACATCCGTAAATTCATTCATCACAAAAGAATGACATAAATAACAATAAATTCCAAAGTATGTATATTTAAAAAACCAATACTCATTATATTATCGCTTTCCTCTAGCTTTTAATTTTCAAGTTAATCAATGTATTTTTTGAATGGCTTGTACAATACTACAATTCGTATTTAATTGAAAAAAATAAGAAAAGGAAAAGAACAAGGAAAGCGATCGTGAACTTGTTTAACTCGAGGAAAAAGCGGGAGGGATACGGAATAGGGAGAGGGAGGCTAGTGTCGGTGAGTCATTTAAAATTACAATAAGAGGGACTGTGTATATACGCGATACACGGTAACCGCGTCTAATAGGTTAGTCGTGCCAATAGATGGGATGCACAAAGAAATACGTATTAGTATTGGACGAAAGAAGCGCGCCTTCTCAGTACCAGTGAAACGAATCATAAACAAAAGCTCACCATGTCAAAAAATCCTTTTATAATCTTGGCGGTTACCGAAGAGTCAAGATAACTGGGATATCTTGACCGAACACCTTGTGAATAATTATCTTCGCCGTGTGCAATCGAAGATGCTGACTTGTGACAGGGTGCACGAGACACTTTTTTCCTCGTAAAGAATATTTCGTGTTTCGTGTCTCGTTAAATGGACATCACTCAGCGACGTTCGGTTGGCTGGTGAATTGTGCGAACTAGGAAATCACAGTGTTAGAACTTACTGTGCGCTTAGATCGTGCCATTTATGCGGTCTACAACGATCATACAGTTGAAACGCGTTTGCCAAACACGGCTGCCGCCATCTTGGCTTTCGCCCGGCCCACGGTACACCGCGATGCAAATACAAAAACACACGCGCTGGCTATGGCTGCTGCTTGCGGAATATAACCACGCGGCGTTGCCAAATTGTAACGATTTAAGAGAACATTCTTAGGAGCGCGTTAATCAAAAAATCACCGCTCTTTCAAAACACTATATCTGTGGCTTACTGTACACATATTCTTTTTATATATTTCAATATTTCTTGACTGTTTTCGTACGCTACATAAAAATCACATTTATATCTACTATAGAAAAATAACATTTTTGTTTATTGTATTTAGTGTATATATAGATATTTTTAAAAACTATGATTTGGCTTTGTCATTTTATGTTCTTAAAAAGAATCAATGTACAATTTGCAACCAATTCTATAATAGTATTGGTAAAAATAAATACAATGCAAAAAGTATTTATTTAATTATAAAACATCCCTGAATTTTTAAGACTGTATTTCTCAAAAATGTTAAAAGTCGACATACAATATTTGTGTAGTAAGCCATCAATGTAATACATACTTTATCTTGATTCTTAAGAAAGAAAATAAGAATATTTGATATTTTTATAAGATTTGAAATAGTAAACATTTTTTAAAGAGTTTGTCAAGCACAAGCTTATGAAGACAGTGTTAGAAAATAGGAAAGATAGTACACAATAACAAAAATAGTTAGTTAGGACAGCTAAAGTAAGTATACAAATGTCTTGCAAAAGTATTCATACACTTACCATAGAAAACTTTGATATATGTATTGTGCATGTTATATAAAACATCTTTAAATTTCATTAGCACTATAATGAGACACAACTGCAATTGATTATACACTGATTACATTAACAAAATTTGGATCCAATCTGAAAATATATTTAGAAATTACAATATACTTATTTTAAATTTATATTTAGTAAAAAAATTAGTATGGAGTATGAATAATCACTTTAAGCACATAATAAAAGTTAAAGATAAATACTGAATAGTGAGATTTATTAATATTATGAATAATATTATGGATGATTGCCCGTTTGAATATTTTTAAGATCTCTACAAAATATACACTTGTACTAAATATCGTACAATTTCTACATACATATTGAGAATCGTTTCAAATGTTACTAATATAATCCAGATAGTTGGGTGTTATTACAGTACTAATGTAGTTATAACATAATATATTCATAAAAGATGTCGACAAGTGCATGAATATTTGGCCAATATATATCGTTTATGAAGTAGAGTAAGATATAATATTAAGTCTGTATTCTTGTACTTTTATATTAATACAATTAGTAACACTAAGCGATTACAGAAAAAAAAGAAAAGTATGACCGACACGGTATGTAATGAAAACGTGCAATTTAACAAGTTAAAATTTGAAATTAGCGCGGAAACCGAAACAAAATGGCTTCTGAATAACGCCTTTCTTCGACGAAATCAATGTAAAGATTGTAACCAGGGAGGGAATAATAAACTTAACTTAACGTAACAACGATTCTTATTTCTCTTGATCAATGATATTATCTAATAATTCTAATTGAAACATTAGTTCATAATTAGATCGAAAAAGCAAAAGATAAACCCATATAAGGTGTTTAAAACACGAATAAAAAGAGCGGAAAATTCTGACATCTATCGACTATTCCGTAACTACATTTTTCATGACAATGCATGCAAATTTAAAGCGAACAGCGAGACAAGCAAGGATCGGTGTAAATAATATTAACAAAATATTTAGGCGTTAACATACAATTCTGATAGTTCTAAATGATTAAAAATAAATGATTCTTTTATATTAGGATAATTTGTAAGTATCTTGTTTCTTCAATCTGACAAAAAAAACTTTGGATCAGCATATTTATTTATAATACCATTTAAATAGATAGTTTGCTGATTTACTGGCTCCTCTCTGATTTGTAGTACCAATCGCAAGTCACTTTGACGAAAAACACGAAAGACACGAGAAGACAAGTCGTTGATACGTGTTAAAACGAGCACGATGATTTTTTAACAATTGCTTATTTGAGCACGTGTACTTCGAAATTACAATGAACAGTAAACAAACCATGCATATCGCGTATCATGTGTTCGTAAGCGCGTGGTTACACTTAAATGAGCTGGGCGGACGCTTGGCAACGTTGCAGAGGCGCCGCGCTGATCGTTAGTTGATTTAAAGTATCCGCGGTAAAAAGAAAAGAATATGACAGCTATCTCTTTACAGAAATATCAAATAACTCAGATTTCGTTAGATTTAGATTTTCTTCGGAAAATCAAAGGATTTTGAGCCGACGTTTTGCTAAAATAATATGTGTTCATCTAGTATTCTACGATTGCTTACCTAAATCTATCTAAAAAATAACATCGTTCTAATACGATCGATCCGAGCTTCGCGCCGCTGACACCGCTACCTGGTGGCCAACTCCTGGAACTAAACGATATAGGAAAATGATTTGATTTCGTCAATTTTATATCGCGAATGTAGAAAATAAATAATTAAATTAATACATTTAAGTTATCACTGTACATACATATATATAAAACACTTTTAATTGTTGTATCTTGCTGCTTTATCTTATCTTTTTTATTTCGAATTAAACATATGTATTTTTTCAATGCGTCTTCGCATTAATCATGTAATGATATATTCTTTATTCTTAGAAGACGATGTATATGTCTTTGAACATTTCTGTATTATGTAAATCAAACAGTGACTGTCTTATTGTATTTTTCAATTATTTTTACACATACATATGCATACCTTATTTAGTAAGAAGATCCGAACTTTATGACATTATACACGGTTTAGACGTATTTATTTACAAAGAAATTCTAGTATGACTAACAGTTGAATTTTACAACTTAAAACAGGTTTAGTATAAGAAAATATAACATAGTGAATTTATAATTTATGAAGCATGTATAGTGGCTCACGAAAATATTTAAATAGTCGTAGAAATTTTTTATACGTATATTATACAAAATATTTTAAAATTTCATTAACATTGTAATGAAAAATTAAACTTCGCAAAAATCATCAAAGTATTTAAACAGTCAATTGTTCGCTATATTAATAAGCAGAATATGTAATGAGACCATCTTTAGCAGTAATTGTATGTTTAAAATTACTATTCATGCTGTATACTAATTTTCCGCTATATATATGTCTGCAATAAATGTTTTGCGAGTTCTATACACGTTTCTGGAGTGATTTCAAATTTTACTATTATAATCGAGATAATCGTGTCTCATTATAGTGTTAACGAAATTTTAAAAAGTTACATGTAATGCATATAATATAATATATCCATAAAAATCTGTTATAGTAGGTGTTCAAATAATTTTGTGAGCCATTGTAGGTTTAATTGTAAAAAATATATACAGATTAACATTGTAAAATCACATATATATAGTTTATGAAATATATAACTCTATAGAAAGCGAACGTTGTAAAAATTTAATTTTGGTTATTGAAGTATCAATTCCTGACTGATTGTATCGTACAAAATTAAATTGTATGGATACAAAGGGATAAAGATACGAAAAAAAATGAAAAACCTAATCTATAAAATGTATTTAGAGAGCAATAAAGGAAATATATGTGTGTATCTATAGTACCCAAAGATACAGATAGTATCTAATTTAATAATAGTATATCGTGTAGCATAGTAAGCAACATGGCGGCATATCCGGTATGTTATTTCGATGTTTGTAATTACAATTACTGCCTTGCCTTCTCGACAAAATGCTTCGAATAGATTAATGAAATTGTGAATAATGGCGGCGATATAAATTACTTATTATTTGGTCTTAAATGTCGCCTCGTGTTTGTAAAAGTAAAACGAACACGTTTCGTAAAAAATACACGAGTGTGAAAATTCGAATTAATCAAAGAATCATTTATGTTAAGCACATTAGCGTCGAAGTGAATCGAAACGGCCGTCTCGCGTAGCTAGAATTTTGTATGGGAAGAGTAGAGTCAGTATTCATTCGTTACATAGGAAAATCAAGGGGTAACATGGTGAAAGGTAGGAATATAATTCGAAAAAATTCGTCTACATTTTCACTAAACATTTTATTCCTATAATCAGGTTATGTTTTGATGGTTTTCACTTCCTCTCTTCCTCTCCATTTTGAATGTTACCTCCGAAGACGCTAGTTTCTCAGAACATCACTTAATTTCTGCACAATTTTTACCAAATAAATTGTCCCGAATTTTTATTTATACACTTACGCTCCTAAAATATATTTCTAGTCACCAGAAAATGATATATTCGAAAATATTAAATTTTATATCTCCGTACATATTTTTTATATTTTATTACTCGTTCGTCACGCTCATTGTAACAAGCAATAATTATTGCAATAATATTTTCCATAAATGTTGTAGATATTAATATACATCTATGACATTACGATATTCACAGATATACATACATATATACTGTTACATATGTATACAATGTTGTGTAGGTTCTGTAATTACAATGATAAGACGTGAAACTTGATCAGTGACATAATATATGTACGTATAATGTACATAGTTTAAAAACTCAATAATTAACAAAAATAAAATGTTAGATAAAATTAATATTACAATTAGCTATGGTATATAATTTTGTATATTATCATATTTAATATTTTATATCTTGGAAAATTTGTAAAATGTGGAAGTATAAATGGTTAATTTAATTGCAGGAAGACGAAAACGTGTGCAAACAAAAAATACAATTCGTACAAGAGCTGCTGTTTTATCCCCTCAATATGATACATCACCAATGAAGAAGGAGGCTAAACTGCATGATAGTAATGTTGAAGATGTTAATTCTGATGAGATCCATTCAGTATCTGAAGCACATAAAGTGCCTGTGTGCATAAGTTCCTTTTTCTATACACAAGTACGTAATTTGTTTCATATACAAATTAAGGATGTAAATTTTTCCTCTGGATACTCCATTTTTTTGGTTGAAATTTATATTTACTAAAAGTACTTGTCTTTGTTCAATGATACCAATCTTAAATTTAGAAATCTACTAATTCAAAAATTATAACTGTGTAAGACTGAGCATTTTTAGAGTATTTTACATGTTATTTTGATGCTATATTGGCTTCTATTTATTCATATTCTTTAATCTAAGTACATTTTATAACTTATATACAAATATTTTTTATTCAAAATGATAAAATATACAATAGTGTCATTCATTTTAAAACATAGATTACAGATGTCCCTAAAAATAAAGCTTCTATCCTGCCTATTGAAGAAAGGTTTTATGGAAGTAAAAAAATCAATGATGTACAAAATGATATCCTCACTGATGTTGGTCAATTCAGAACAGATGGTAATATTTCATTAATTGCTAATTGATAGGTCATAATGTACACATATTTAAATGATAATGATTCAATAAATAAACAAATTTTCAGAAACACCTGTAGCAGTACCTATTCATGGTCCGTCAACGCCACACAGGATTAACATGCCAAACCATCAATTGGAAGATTTAGACGAAAGAAATACAAATGAAAATATGCATAAGAAACCTGTAGTAACTCCCACACTTAATTTGGAGCAACAACCTTTAAAAAAGTCTGCTAATCATAGCCGTAGAAAATTAACCAGCAATCAGTCTGCCACAAATCGGTCAATAGATTCTTCAAATACTAAAAGTACAAATCATAAGCTTACTGACTACTTTCCAGTACGCCGCAGTGTAAGAAAATCAAAGAAAGCTGTATTAGAAGAAAAGCAACGTGATATGGAAAATAAAGTGCTTTATCAAGTAGAAGAAGGCTTAGAAGTAAGACAAGTTGATGAAAGAAAGTTGTTATTTTATCGTAAATCGCACATAAAATATTTTTCTTTAGGTAAGACACTTTGCTGGTAAAGGTCGTGGTGTAGTAACAACACGAGAGTTTATGAAAGGAGAATTTGTAGTAGAATATATTGGTGAATTAATCGATCAAGTAACAGCAAAGAAACGTGAAAAAATATACGCACAAGACCAGAACACTGGGTGTTATATGTATTATTTTCAACATCGTAATCATCAGTATTGGTAGGTATTTTCTTCATTATTATTCATAAAATTATTGTAAATCATTGACCACTTACAACATCACCATATTTTTAGCGTCGATGCAACAGCAGAGACTGATAAGTTAGGTAGATTAGTAAATCATTCAAGAAATGGTAATTTAATCGCTCGAGTCGTAGAAGTAGAGTCGACGCCTCACCTGGTACTTACGGCGAAAGAAAATATACCTATAGGGGTGGAAATAACATATGATTACGGAGATCGAAGTCGCGAAGCTATTCGTCATCATCCATGGTTGGCATTATAGCAGTTCCAAATAATTAATTAATTAGTTATAATAGCATGATGTATTGTACAGCAGAATTCGTTCAATTGATTTTGTTCCTCCTATGAAGGAACAATAAATACATATAGAGAATTTTAGTTGAATTTTATGAATTAATCTGAGTAAAAGTGTTTCTAAGATGAATGTATCTCTACTTTGATATAACAAATATGTAATTATATACTTCCTTATCTATGTAACAAAGCAAGAGGAATTAGAAGTATTTGATATTTTATAAAATTGATAGTCTAGCTTGCATACGTGTTTTCTTTGTTACATAAATTTCATTCATAAACATTCATAAACTGTTAAAAACATCAAACTGACAAAATAGATATTAAAAATTTTTAATCAAATACTTTTTTAATGTTGATATTATTATATTTAATTATTATTTCTTGACTGTAAGACATTTTCGTGTCACAGTTTATGAACAAATATGTACAGTTTCTGTACGATCTTTAATAACAAATGCTTCATCTAGTCTTAGATTCAGTCTAGTATTATTGACTACAGATAAGACACGTCATTAGACATCTCAATATACTAGGCGACAACCTTTCCTGGTTGAAGGATTTGTAATACATTGATATGATTACAAATGTGTTTTCTTTTCTTTTAAATATTTTATTACGGAGTACTTCGATCTCTGTGTCGCGATACCTGTACTGTAAAACATTTGTGTTTGTTTTTTGTCAATTTGTCACTGCCAAATTCCAAATGACGTGAGAGGTAATTCGTAATTAACTTTATAAACGAAAGATGTTATGTAATAACATTATAAATAAAAGTAATTTAATTAATAGAAGTAAATAATATTCGCAATCTCAATCTTTTTTTGAAATCTGGGAAACTAAGATATCGTAATTCATCTTTTATTATATGCAAATAAAAAACTAAAAGAAATGCCTTCACATGAAGAAATAAAATATCTATGATCTTTCATATTCTAAATAAATCTCTATAAAATTTTGTATATATTTTACCTAAGTACTTTCACCAATATTTCATCAGTATTTCTTTTATTGAATAATATTTACTATTAGTTTTAAGTATACCTTATAATAACTTATAAAACGAGTTAATAATTTACTGTAGAATTTTATCATTGTCAAGTATATTTATGCGATAATTTATTCGTGTTTTTTATCGATTTGTTGAAGCATTTTATACAATTGTATGACAGAAATAAATTAAAAAAATTAAAATTATATGTTAATAGTAGTATTGTAATAGTGTATGTTAATATTAATCATTATTGTCATTATCATTAGTATTATACAGGACATAACTTATACAGATACAGTTTTATTTTAATGAGAATCATGCATAAAATATGTAATTTATTTCGAATTTGTAAATAAACACATTATAGTATGTACTCTCACAAAATATATTAGTATTTTATCATATGAATGAAACTACTTGATTCCCAATACAAAGTATTTTCGTAACAATAAATACATATTGCATGATTTTTTATTTATTCTCCACTGTAATTTCTTCATCATCCTCAGAATTTTCACCGCTTCCTATAAAAGTTTCTTCTTTTGCTTTTAAAAATGGTGGTGGTAAAAGAGATGAGAACTCCGAGTTTTTTGGTAAATGTATAATATTACTTAGTGACATTTCTTCTATTAATGTGTCATCCATATTCTTTCCCTTTAAATCTTCTTCACTTTTAATAATCGATTGAGCAACATTAGATTTTTCAGGCAATACATGTAATTGCGGTTTTGTTCCATAATTAGAAATTTTATTATTACTCTTTATTAAAAAAGAAGTATTAAAGGAAGGCATGGGTGGAGGTGTGGGAATTTGCTGAAGGTGATCATCTGAAGTACTTGTTTTTGTTATAGCTTTATACATTCGTTCAAGTGCCTTTGATTCTCTTTCAGACATAGATTTTTTCTTATCCACTAAAGCGTCCTTTAATTCAACCATAAAATTTTTAAACAACGTTTTATCTCGTTTAGAACTGTACAGTGATATTTCGTCGGCTTCTTCACTCAAAGGTTTCAAATATTCTTCCCTAATATATTCTTCGAATACCTCATCCATAATTTCCGGTTCTGAATCAGTTACAATATGGATATTCGAATTTGCATTTAACATTGGAATATTCGTTTCCAAACAGTTAATTGTAGAACCACTATTTTGCGATTTTACAAGAAATAGACTACTAAACTCAATAAAATCTTTTGCAGTGTCAATACTTTTTTGAGCTGCAGTTAACTTCTGCATTGTGTTCTCCATACAACCTTTGTT